>PVHT020003428.1:5560910-5823648 GCA_004024745.2 Catagonus wagneri
AGAAATGTGTTTTTAAATGTTGACTTGTAATACAGACATATCAAAAATTCTCATTAATTGTAAATATATCTGTTACTCTCTATTTCTTGAATTAGAATAATATCTACCTTATTTTCATGACCAATATAAAGCAATTCACACATACGCAATTTATGAGTAGAAAGAGAATGGAAAATAAATGTACAAAATGCTAAGTCTGTTATCTCAAAAGGCTTTATTTTATTTCATGTATTTGAACAATTGCACTTATTGTTTGATCTGAACAATAAAGGTGGAGATGGGGAGAAAAAAATAGAAAGGAAAGATGCAGCAAGGAAACAGAAATAGAATAATGGTGGGAGTTTGGGCGAATAACATTTATCCACATGACAAATAAAAATGAATGATTTTTGGCAGAAATATTTCATTAAGGTAGAGCTGTGCCTTTTTTCCTGCTCATTTATATTAGGTTTAAATGCCAGAAAAATGTTATTATTTTGCCTACTCTCATTTATTAAAATCATTTTTAAAATGTAGTTCCAGACATCCATCTGTCATATCAAGAAATAAGCTAATTGTCTCTTTCTTTCTTTCTTTTCCCAAATCCGCTAGAAGAAATTAGATAAAGTACTATAATACAATTGGTTATATATTTCACCACTACATAAGGACATGTATACTTATTAGAAAACTTTGAAATAAAGAAAAATGGAGGAGAAAAGTTATTATCCTCACCACCACCAAGCAAATCTTAGCATTTTAGCGAATTTCCTTCCTTCCAGTCTTTTTTTGTTCCCTATAACCACATATGGGTTTAAACCAACATTTTTTGCAAACCACTGATATATCCAGGGTCTGATAATTATTAGGTACATTCTTATGATTTTCCTCTCAGATTGAAAAGAAGCAACAAAACGCTTCAGGAATCTTTAGTTCATGCATCTTGCTTTGAGTCCCACCGAAATGATGTTTTAGTCTAAACTGAGTTAATTTCAACCTTGCATCCCTCACTGCTTTTGATGTATCCAACCATATGTGCTGCCGAGCAAAACCTCCATATCCTGTTCCCAAGTCTCTCTCCCAAGTGCATCGTAATGATGATAGAACCATGAAAGCAGCATCAATGAAGAAATCGCACCATTCAGAGTGTCAGTGCAGAATAAATCTAATGAACTTAATGTCTCAGTAGGTATCTATTGGTTCCAGAATTGGAACATAATACATGGTAAGAATTTTCTTCCCTGGAGACATTAGCCGGTAATAGGTCTGTTTTGATTCCATTAGCTGAGAGTGTATGTTGCTCCCTGCACTGCTTAGTCTTTTACCGAAGATTGATGAGCAAGCAGTCAACATGGTCCAAGTGAAGGGAAATGTTGATCATTCAGTGGGAAATTCAGGTTCCACGGAGCAGACCTTGCATCTGAACAAGCATGTCCATGCTTGTGCCACTTGAACTCAGCTCCAACGGTCAGTCACTCAGCAGCCTCACCTTAGTCTGTTTTCTTCCAGTGGAGCCATGAGAAAAGTCATTCTAAATTCAAGAAGCAAGATTTCATATTAATTATCATGGATGGGGTTTATAGACTTAAATTTTGTAGACTCAAATGACATATGCTTGTTTGAGCATTAGCATTTGGTATGCTTATACAAGAGTGGCCAAATCAGAATTCCCATTGTGGCACAGTGGTAATGAACCCCGCTAGTATCCATGAGGATGCGGGTTTGATCCCTGGCCCCGCTCAGTGGATTAAGGACCTGGCATTGCCTTGAGCTTCAGTGTAGTTCTCAGACATGTCTCAGATCTGGCACTGCCATGGCTGTGGCATAGCCAGTAGATGTAGCTCCAGTTGGACCCCAAGCCTGGGAGCTTCCATATGTTGTGCATGCAGCCCTAAAAAGACAAACAAAAAAAAAAAAGAGTGGCCAACTTTATGCCAGAAAAGATGAATGGGGGAGAGGGAACTTTTAGCTTTGCCAACTTTATCCCAGACTCGGTGGCTTCTTCCTCAGCACAGAGCGTTACCCAGTTGCTCTCTCTGTAAGTCGGGTGCTCTTGTGTTGTCTTCACATATTTCTCAAGAGGTTGACATCCACTCTTAGCTAATCCAAGAACTGGAATTTGTGAAATTCCCTAGGTTTTATTTGCTCTGCTCTTGTCCTGTTACAGTTAGTGTCGGTACTGTTGACGTGCACACACATACATTTTTAGGAATTGTATACACCGCTGATACATTCCTGCCTTTTGCTACTGCCTTGGAATACAGGACCATTCAGTGTGAAGACGGCATTCCTCGTTTGCCTTTGTTGACAACTTGGAGCTTTATTCTACTCTCTCGTCCTCATCTGTTCCCTGTCCCTTCAGTGGGGTCCTTACTATTATGTTCAAATAAGCCAACATCTCTTTACTCCTTGATGCTCTTCTACTCACGCCATCCCTAGCTTGTCCTGTGGTCACTCCTACTGTTTTGCTTGCTAATTAGTGAACCAGGGTCATCCTTGGACAGTCTCTTCCTGTGCTATTTCTCTAAGCATTGGGTTTCCTTTAGCTCCAAAATAATCTTCCCTGACTCCCCTCATTCTCTTTATGGTCTGGAGGAGGGGATGAGAAACTTTTCCTGTTGAGGGCCAGAGAGTAAATATTTTAGGCTTTGCTGGCTATGCAGTCTCTATAGCAACTACTCAACTTTGCCAACATAGCAGAAAAGTATCAAAGACAATATTTAAACAAATGGCTGTAGCCACAGTCCAATTGCATTTGCATTACGACAAGAGGTAGCAGACGGGATTCAGCCTGTGGGTCACAGTTCGCCCATCTCTACTCCAGACCATCTCCCGCCAAGTCACGCTGGTTGGTATCCTATGACATTTTTGGCACATTCAGAATTTACAAATATTTACAGGCACAGTTATTGTGTTCATAATTAACCATTAAAAAGTTAATAGTCATAACAACAACATTTCTTGAACACTTGATATGTCCTAGGCACCGTGTTAAGCATGGTAAGCGAATTACCTTGTTTAATTTGTTCCTCGGCCTTATGAGGTCGATTCTAATATTAATCTTATTTCATAGATGAGGAAGTTAAGGCACACAGAGTTTGAGTGTCTAGCTCAAGATCTCCTGTTGAATGATATCTGAGCAGTCCACCTCCAGAGCCCACGCTAGTCACCACAGAGGAGTGCTGTCTCCCACACACCTGAACAGGTGACTCCAGGAGTGAGAACCATTAGCCCAATGGCACCATGGTGAAGATGGCCCATCGAGTGTGTTTTAACTAGCTGTAACCAAAGAAATAACAACAGTGCCATTAGTCAGCATCCGTTCCCCAACGATATCACTACTTCCAAAATCACTATTAAGCATTTTAGCCACCGTAAATTCTTTTTCTTTTCCTTTCTGCCCCCCCCCCCTTCTTTTTAGGGTCGCACCCAAGGTATATGGAAGTTCCCAGGCTATGGGTCGAATCAGAGCTTCAGCCAGTCTACACCCCAGCCACAGCAACAACGCCAGATCCGAGTCGCATCTTCGACCTATGCCAGAACTCACAGTAATGCTGGATCCTTAACCCACTGAAGAAGGCCAGGGTTTGAACTCACATCTTCCTGGATACTAGTCGGGTTCTTAACCCACTGAGCCACCATGGAGACTCCTCTCACTACCTTTTGATCGCCCACAGAGAGCTGAAGGGGAAGTTTAACTGTAAGTAGAGAACGTTTTTATTCTATGGAACACTGACATCATTTCTTAGATTCCCATTCACAGGATTAACATCAGCTATAAGTCAGACAACCTTTAGTTTTGGGCAGAAATTTGGGGCTGGAGCAACATGTCCTGCAGGTTTCACTCTGACGGAAGCCTGTAATCAGCATGTCCTTCTTTGCTTTGCAGAGTACAGATACCAGGGGACGGGTCAATTCCAGTTGTATCACTTTTGCTTATGTGACACAGTTCGAGAGCAGCCTTCAGAATGGCTTCAGAACTTTTGAGAGAATGTCCTTATTTATGTAAAAATGAACAGATGAATGAACATCCTCGGAACATCTACTACATAAAAGTATGCATTCATCACTTAATATGAAAGCACTCTTAAAAGAGGGGTAAATAGGGTACTTGTCATATAATTTAAAAAACCCAATAACCTTAAACAATTGATTGTAAAAAAAATGTTCATTGCAGAGAATCTGAAGAATAAAAAAAGGAAAGAGGAAAAAATTAAAGTCCTCTTGAATCATCCATTCAAAGAGAACCATGTACCGGTTTGTGGTGTTTCCTGGTTTCCCGTGCATATTTTACATGTGCATCATTTTTAAAAAGTAGCTCAAAAGCTTTGCTTTCCCCTGTATGTTCTCTATCTGCAGCTCATTAGTGGGGTAATACAGAATATTGATTTATGTGTTTTTTGCCAGTCAACATTTTAAAGCAAAAATTTTCCATATCATTAAATGTCACACAAAAGTAGCATTTAAATTGTACATTATATTCTAATTCCTCTTCACCAGGTGACAAGATTTCTTGCTCACAATTACCTGCTACTCACTTGGAATCCTCATCAGAATAGCTGATTTAAGAAGTAAGTAGAGGAGTTCCCGTCGTGATTCAGCGGAAACGAATCTGACTAAGAACCATGAGAACGCAAGTTCGATCCCTGGCCTCACTCATTGGGTTAAGGATCCAGCGTTGCCATGAGCTGTGGTATAGGTCGGGGACATGGTTCAGATCTGGCGTTGCTGTGACGTAGGTCAGCAGCTGTAGCTCCGATTTAACTCTAGCCTGGGAACCTCCGTATGCCGCAGGTGTGGCCCTAAAAAGACAAAAAAAAAAAAAAATAGGAAAGAAATGAGGAGAGACCTTCCATTAAAATGGTTAAAAATTAAAACTCGGTGGGTTGAAAGATGGTTATCTGGAAAATTCACTTCTGCCAAAAATATAATGGTAAATAAATGAGCTGTTAATGAATGCACTTCATGTCTGGTCCAAAAATGTCTATATGCATGACAGAATATGATCTGTATTCCTTTAAATCAATGCAGAGTGATAGAAGCTACATATCAACACAGCTGCATTTTTGAAGGAAAATCCAGAGGACTACAGATATATAAGTCAAACAAAAAGTACACTGATTACTTGGCAAAATTAATTAATATGAAAAATTATTATAATTTAGATATTTAAGAACTTTTTTCCAAGTTAACATTGCTGGTCTTGCCACCCCTCCCCCCTTCAAAATGCATGTGCTCACCCAACACGCACAACACATAGCACACAATACAAAGGCACCCACAACAAACTCACACACTTGCTCACAAGCACACATCCGTATTCCTGGATGAGTCAACCAATTCTCTATTTCGCTGTCAAGTTTAATCCTAAGATTTACTGACAGATATTTTTCATATCTTTAACTTGTAGATTCACGTACATATGGTGAGTTTTGGTGCAGAATCATGACCAGATTTTTTTTCTAAAGCACAAATCAAAACATTTTGATCTTTCATTTAATATAAGCAATAAAACCCCTCGCATTACCTTTTTTTGTAACTTTGTAAACCATGTGATTTGTGGGGGGGTGGTTCACTGTGCCAAAAAACATCTTGTATCCCTCTGCCTTTTTTTTTTTTTTTCCTCTGCTCCTTGAAGGTTCTTCCACTTGGAATTCAGCTCAAAATCTGAGTCTAACTAAAACGCAATTCAGTTGTTAATCCCATAAGGGGATACAATAGCTGCTACACATGCTGGCAACCTCAAAAATCTACAGATTTTTACTTTTAATAATGTTTTCCCTGCCTCTAATTTCCTGTGTAAGAAAACATTCTCTTGGACAATTACCCCCATAATGGCCTTGCCAGAATCAATTTCAACTTTAGCTGTCTCAGAGAGTTCAGTTGCAGTCTGAGATCTTTTTCCCCCCTACAATTTTCCTTTTGTTCCACAAGAAAACTTAGTTTCTTTTTTCCATTGCTTTCTCAAATGCTTTCACATATTGTCAAATACACGTAGGACATACATGTATTAGTGTTATGGAATAGGACAATATTCAGACTGTCACCAGCTTACAAATGGGTTAAGTTCTAGAAACCCTTTTATCAATCACTTAAAGCATGTCACACATCTCCCAGAGAAACAGTGGTAGCACTCAAGGGTAGAGTCCAAGAAAAACGAAAAATAATTTAAACCATAATGCCTCAGTATAGAGCACTTTCGGCAATATTTTAATGGCACCTAGCCACCAGTGATAATAAGAAATTCATTCTGAATTCCAGTAACACATACTAGAAACACATTCAGTGGTTTCTCTGCAGGGGACAGACGGGCTGGCATGTGGGGTTAGGGTGGACTGTGTGACATGGGCCAAAATAATCCCTACGCCAATATCTTGTTAACACTCTCCAGCTTCAAAAGGAAACACATTTCTCCAGATAAATCACACCCCAGGGGATCCAAATGGAGGAAGAAAAAGATAAATTTATCCAGAAGAAATGGGAGTTTCAATATATTCATTGGTCTGGTGTTTGTCTATCAGATTCCTTTTTTTTTCCTTTCATTGAGAAGAGAGTGAACTTTTTTTCTGGGGGGGGAGGATAACTTAAAAATGTAATGAAATTCAACTTGCACGATGTTAGGGGCCCAGAAGCTGCTGTATTTGTAAGAATTGTGTCAACATAAGTGACCAGCAAGCTGGTTGCAAGGAGGCAGGTGAAAGCATCACTTACTTCATGACCAAGTCACCACTGAGGGACCAAATGGCAACTTCATGGCATGACAGGAGCAGCTATTGCACCCCCTGTTTCTGCTTCAGCATCACTCATCAACTGCCCGCTTGTCACCTGTTGAGCCTGAATGAGGTCTCGGAAACTTTTCATACAACAATGCCACATTGTCTCCATAAAAAGTACGTAAAAACCCAATCATTCTACCATGTAATCACGTCAAACAAGAAAAACCAAGTGATCGTAATAACAAGAGATGCATATATAAAGCTAACTCTAAATTGATATGGACCTAAATATAAAACCCAGAACTATAAAACTACTAGGAAAAAAAAGTCTTAGGAGAACACCTCTGTGACTTTGGAGTAGGCAAAAGTTTTTTACATTTAAGTCCAGAAACATGATCATCAAGGAACAAGTTGATAAACTCAACTTCATTGGACTTTAAAACATCTACTCTTGGAAGGACATTGTTAAGACAACGAAAATCAAACTTGAGACTGTGATAAAATATTTGTGCATCGTGTATTTGATAAAGGTTTTTTTTCCCCCAGAATATATAAAGAACTCTTCAAACTTAATCATAGGAAACAAAACCCCTCAAATAAAAAATGGGCAAAAGATCTGAGCACACTTTTTTACCAAAGAAGACATATGAATGGCAAATAAACTCATGAAAAGACGCTCAACATCATAAGTCATTAAGGAAACCCAAATTGGAAGCATAACGAGACAGCACTACACATCAAACAGAGTGGCTAGAATGAAAAAGTTTCACTGTCCCCCAAATAAGGAGGAACTAGAAGTGACTTGCTGGTGGGAATGTAAAATGGTGCAACTATTTGGCAGTTTCTTAAAAAGCTGAACATACACACATCATAGGATTCAGCCATCTGGCTCCTGGTATTGACCTAAGATAAATTAAAGCCATACAAAGCCTTTGACATAAATATAAAAAGCAGCTGTGTTTACCAAAGCCAAATACTGTGAATAACTGAAATGTCCATCAGAACGTGAATGGATAAACAAACTGTGGTGTATCCATAGAGTGGAATTCTAGTAATAAAAAGGAATCACCATGAGGTTGCGGGTTCGATCCCTGGCCTCGCTCAGTCGCTTAAGGATCCAGCATTGCTGTGAGTTGTGGTGTAGGTCACAGACGTGGCTCAGATTTGGTGTTGCTGTGGCTATGGTGTAGGCCGGCAGCTACGGCTCTGAACGGACCCCTAGCCTGGGAACCTCCATATGCCGTGGATGCAGCCCTAGAAGGACAAAAACACAAAAATAAATAAATCAATGCATAAAAAGGATTGAACTACATGATGAAGGAATTTTAAAATGATTTTTCTAAATGAAACAAGGCAAAGAGAGTATGTGATGTATGATTCCATTCACATAAAATTCTAGAAAATACAAACCAATTTAAAGTGACAGAAGCAGATCCATGGTTATGTGGGGACCACGGGGCAGGAATAACAGAAAGAGATCCCAAAAATGACAAGGAAATATTGGTGTTTCACAGGTGTTTTGCATATGTCAAGATATAGTAAGTTGTACCTTTTAAATGTGTGTATGTTAGTTATACCTCCAAAAGGTTTTTTAAAAACCGAAATGTAAAAAAAATCAGAGTTATAGACTAATTCAATCCTCTGGAGAGAATGCAACTTGGATGGATAGTTCAGTTTCATGCAAAGAAAAGGTATTAGTGTTCAAGAGTGATTGCTAAAGAGAGAAGTGGTTAAGGGACTATGTTAATCCAGTCTAATCCAGATAACAGATTAAACTATACTGTCACTTTTTAATAAGAAATTAAAATGGGTTATTTATTGGCCATAGTGGAGAAAAAGGCAAACGTTCAATAATCCATCGGGCTTCTCTTACTTCTGCTCTCAGAGCTGAAGACCCCGAGCTCCTAGGCCTCTCCAACTCAAGAATGGATGGGACCGGTGATGGAGAAACACTTTGGACCATTCAGTGCTCCTGGCTGGAAAGAAAGCATCTCTTCTTTTAGGTCTTTAAAGAGACAGCACAGCAATCCCACTTCCAGATATAGACCTAGCCTATCTTTTTTTTTTTTTTTTTGTCTTTTTGCCTTATCTGGGGCCGCACTCGTGGCATATGGAGGTTCTCAGGCTAGGGGTCTAATCAGAGCTGTAGCCACTGGCCTTCACCACAACCACAGCAACGCGGGATCCGAGCCGCGTCTGCAGCCTACACCACAGCTCACGGCAACGCCGGATCCTTAACCCACTGAGCAAGGCCAGGGATCGAACCCGCAACCTCATGGCTCCTAGTCGGATTTGTTAACCACTGAGCCACGACGGGAACTCCTAGACCTAGCCTATCTTAATGCTCCGGTTTCACTCTCTGCTCCTACCAACCCAGGCCAGTCTTAATTGCTCCTTCTGGCCCACGTCGGTCCAGGGCTTAGTTCAGTTCCTTACCCTGTATTGGGAGAAAGAATTTTATCAGTGTGTAGAACCCCGCTGTTGCTACAATCAAGTCTTGCTGATCAACAAAGTGTGATATTCTTGACTACTGCTCCCCCGCCCAGGGGTTTTGGAATGACAATGCTAATAAGTCATGTCTAAGACTGAGAAGCAACCTACAGCCAAACTACAGCCTTTACCACTCCTGCTTCTCAAGGTGAGAAAATCCTCAGCAAAACAATATGCTATATAACAAAGTCCCTGGTAAAAGCTTTGCCTACTCTTCTTTCCTTACCAACCAAAGAGAGATAAAATTTTAAGGAGCCGTACACAAAGTGGCCGTATGAGCTTGGGCGAGTCATGACTTGTTAGCCCCTGATTTTCCCAGCTGTAGAAATGAAAGGATTATACAGAAAGATCTCGAAGGTCTCATTCAACTCTATGCAGACACATATGTTCCCAGGCCTTAGTGGGTTTGCAATCTGGTAGGCACGGAAGACTAACCATCCCGAAAAAACAAGCGTTGCTAGAAAAAATACAATTAGGTGTTCAATTACGTGGTACAGATTGCGTAGTCTAAGAATTCGGTACACAGTAATTTCTGGGGCTGTAGAAGCGAGTCAAGGTGGAGAAGTGATGGCTTCGTCTGGGTCTTGGGAGTGACTTATTAGCATTGTAATTCTGAAATCCGTTGGGGGCAGTGGCTAATTGTCGGGGCAGGAACTGTGTCTTCTTAATTGTTGTACTTTTTCTCCCTAGAGCTCCTTGTCTACACCACTGGATTTAGCTCCCAAGTCAGTCTGTCTTATCCTGTTTACTGGGGACTCATGCATGCCAGTCCAACTCTGTTGCCAGGTCTTTGAGAGCCAGGCCTCTGCCCTACATTTCTGCATCCAGATCCATCGATTCTGTGGTTTAACACCAAAGTAAATTCTATACCCTGTTAAGTCACAGCCCTTTCCAAACTCTTCTCACAGAACCGAAAGAAATTTTAAAAAGAATTATTAAAGAGAAACCCTCTCCCACCCGGGAGAGGAGTGGGTGGTGCTAGGGGGTGCCTCTGTGGTTCATACATATGAGCCTCTGCACTCACCGCCTTTTTGTGGTCATGGACTAAAGTACACGAGCCTCAAGTTTTTGGGCGGTTTGGTTTATCTTGTTCATGTTCAGCTTTACTGGATTCTACCCTGTTTACTGTCTTTTAAAATTCTCCTCCACTCTGTGTAACCAGCCTCCAGTGTGGATCCGAGCATAGAGTCATGTTTTCTAATATATCTCTTTATTTATCTCTTTATTTATAACATATTTAATTTTCCTTAGGTAATCGAAATGTTCTTTGTGTTACTGAATTACTGTGGCGTCAGATTTCAAAGCATGGTTAATTCTGGTGCAGCAATTGGCTGAGGCCAGAGGTGCTGTTGAACCTCGATCTGCCTGGACAGTACAGAGATTTGGGACATGATAGCATAGGGACTTGAGCTAGAATGTGACTTACGTTTACCCTTCGTACAGAGTACAGGACAGGGAGAATACAGTAGATTGTGTTAACGACCCTGCTTTGATTTTGTGCCCTTTGTCCAGTGATTTTGCCGTTTTAGTCAAGAAGTGAACTCCATTCCACGCCCCTTGGTTTGGGCTGGACCTGTAACTTACTCTGACCAATTAAATACAGTAGAAGTCACAGTGTGTCAGTTCCAAGTCCAGCCTCAGGGAGCCGGACGTGTTCCCACTTGCTTTACTCTCCTTCCTTTGCAGTGAGGACCTGCCTGGGGAAGCCTGCCAGAAGTTGTGACGTGGGAACAGAGCTGAGTTCCCCTATTACCCCACCCAAAGTCAAAGTAAACGTAAAACCCCAGGGAGTTCCTATTGTGGCTCAGCGGTAACAAATCCTACTAGTATCCATGAGGACACTGGTTCAGTCCCTGCGGTAAGGATCTGGTGTTGCCATGAGCTGTGGTTGTAGGTCGCAGACGAGGCTTGGATCCTGCGTTGCTGTGGCTGTGGCGTAGGCCGGCAGCTGTAGCTCCAATTCAAGCCCTAGCCTGGGAACTTTCATATACCGCAGATGTGGCCCTAAAAAGGCAAACAAACAAACAAAAAACAATGTGAAAACCCAAATGCATGTGTAAACCCAGCCAAGATCAGCTAAGCCCAGTGCATGTCAACTGAACTCTGCAAACATGTGAGCCCCCTATATGTTCATTGTCATCTGCCACTAAAGTTTTGAGGTTGAATGTTCTGCAGCATTATTGCCGGGATAGATAACTGATAGAGAGGACAGCCATGGAAGTGAGACGGGTGTTCAGCTGAACCTGTCACCTCTGACACCCAGTGCTGGAGGAACGGTCAGACTTTATATTCTTGGTTTGTTGATCCTCTCCATCTGTTCTTTGGCAGCAGAGCTGGCCTGTTTTAGACAAAGTCAGAGAGGTTCTCGGGCAAGTGGATGGCACAAAATCCTTCAGGTGTAGAGACTATACTTCTTGCTAAAAAGAAGAGTTCTTTTGGAGACTCAAGTCATATAAAAGAGATAAGAACATCTTTTATAAATAATCTGAGCCAGTTACACTATATTGTCAGGTAACTTAGGAGAAATAAAATAAAAACAACTAAACGTAGTACAATTCCTATCCAAGATGTGGTGAAATTCGGATCCATTAAAATATCTAGAGTAGGTAGACCAAACTTTTCATTCATGCAGCACGTATTTATTCAGCAACTGCTACATGCCAGATACGATTTTGTGTATTGGTACTGTATCAGTGAACAAATTGTAAAACTTCCTCTACTTGAGGAGCTTCTGTTCTAGCAGAGGGGAAGAATATAAATAAACATAATAATAACCTAAAAGTCCATCAGCAGATGAATGGATTACGAAGATGTGGTACCTATACACAATGGAATACTACTCAGCAATAAAACAGAACAAAATAATGCCATTGGCGGCAACATGGATGGAACTAGAGACTCTTATACTAAATGATGTAAGTCAGAGAAAGACAAATACCATATGATATCACTTAGGTCCGGAATCTAATATATGGCACAGATGAACCTCTGTACAGAAAAGAAACAAACTCATGAACTTGGAGAACAGACTTGTGGTTTCCAAGGGGGAAGGGGAGGGAGTGGGATGGACGGGGAGTTTGAGGTTGGTAGATGTAAACTATAGCATTTGGCGTTGACAAGCAATGAGGTCCTGCTGTATAGCACAGAGAACTATATCTAGCCACTTGTGATGGAACATGCTGGAGGATAATGTGAGAAAAAGAATGTATATATACATGCTTGTTTGGGTCACTTGGTTGTTCAGCAGAAATTGACAGAAAGTAAATCAACTATAAAAGAAAAAATCTTAAAAAATAAACATAATAAGAAATTCGTATAATATGCTGAAAGGTGATACTTGCTACTGGAGAGGGAAAAACAGAGAGGGAAGGGGTTTGGGAGTGCCACCGGGGAGGGTTGGGGGAAGTCAAAATTTAAAGGTGACACCTGAGCAAAGACTTAGAAAAGTGAGGAGTGTGGAGATGGGAGGAAAAGGCTCCAGGCAAGGCGGCTGCTGCAGTAAAGGCTCTGATGTGGGACCTGGCTTAGTATTTAAAGAACAGCAAGAAGCTGGTGTGGCCGAATAACAAGCCGGGGGTGGGGGAGCAACGAGGAAAGTCAGAGAGGGGGCGGAGTCAGTGTTGTCTAAAGCTCCACAGACCACTATGAGAACTTGGCTTTGAACTTGGAGAGAAAATGGGAGCCTGTGGAGGGTTTTAAACATGGAGATGGTCATAATCAGATTCAGCTCCCTGCCAGACTGCCATGGGGTGTGGCTGAGACCACTGAAGAGGTCACAGCAGAAATCCAAGTGACGTGTGGTGCCTTGGCACAGCGCTGGCAGAGAACGTGGAGAGAGGGTGTGGGTTCTCGGTGTGTATTAAAGGTAGAGCAGAAGGGATTTGCTAATGGATGGGATAAAGACTATGAGAAAAAGAGAGAAGTCAAGGATGACGACAAGACTGTGACTTGAGAAAGTAGAAGAATGGGGTTGCCCTTCACTGAGATGGGAAGACCGTGGGAGGAACAGGGTTTGGAGGAAAGACTGGGAGTTCTGTTTTATTTTATTTTGTCTTTCTAGGGCCTCACTCACGGCGATATGGAGGTTCCCAGGCTAGGGGTCCAATCGGGGCTGTAGCTGTCAGCCTACGCCACAGCCATAGCAACACGGGATCTGAGTCACGTCTGCAACCTAAACTGCAGCTCACGGCAACACTGAATCCTTAATCCACTGAGCGAGTCCAGGGATCGAACCTGCATCCTCATGGATGCTAGTCAGACTCATTAACTGCTGAGCCACGATGAGAACTCCAGGGTGTTCTGTTTTAGACATTCAAACACAGACATCCTATAGTAAGTAAAATTAGGTTTGAGCTCTCCTGGATTCATTGGGAAAACTACACTTTCCTTTTAAAATCATAGACGCAAACCCCGAAATCTGTAAATGTCTGATTTTCTAGAAGCGTGGTGATTGTTAATACCTGTTTGCTTTAGTTTGTCTTTTAAACTACATCTCCATTTTATTGACCTAAACTTTTGCATAGACAGGCTAATTATTCCTCATCAGCAGAGACCCAGTTATGTCATTTCCAAATTATGAGTTTTATTTGGTCATGTAAATTACCGACCAATATCACAAAAAACCTCTCAAAGCATCTGCAGCATCATTTCCCGTGCAAAGTAGCAGCAGAGTTGAGAAAACCAACACTCTGTCAAATTGCATATTTAAGGTTTTAATTTTAGATATACCTAATTTATTTTATTCACAAAAATCAATGTATTAAAAAAAATAGCACAAATCTGCCATTGTGCTAGATACCAGAGGGACCAGAGGCTTTTTTTAAAACAATGCACTTCTTCTTTTTTTTGCATTTAGGAGTTTGTGGGAGTCAGAGGTGCAGGTGTTGGAGCTGGTAAGGAGTCAATGAGTAGACTGAGATATTCATTATACGATAACCACGGGCTGTAAAGAACAGGCTTGAACAAATCATTGAGGGTGCCCTAGAGGGAGACAAGGTCTCTCCTTGGTTCCCCATGCAAATTCCATCCCCGGTGTACACACAATTCCTTGACTTATTAGTTCTTAGATTCAGTCCTTTCTCACTGCTGCTCTGGCAAGAGGTGCTGGTCGAGTTCGGAGACAACAAGCTAAACTGGGTTCATTAGACCGAATATTCACAGATTCTGGGTTACCTTCCCAGATGACGATGTTTTAGCCCCTAAAATGTGACAATTTGGAGTTCTCCTTGTGGCTCAGCAGGTTAAGAACCTGACATAGGGTCCGTGAGGATGCGGGTTTGATCCCTGGCCTCACTCAGTGGGTTAAAGATCCAGCATTGCGGCAAGCTGCAGCGTAGATCAAAGATGCAGGTATTGCTGTGGCTGTGGCACAGGCCTGCAACTGCAGCTCCAAATTGACCCTAGTCTGGGAACTTCCATATGCTGCAGGTGCTGCCCTAAAAAAAAGAAAAAAAAAAGGTACACACTCAAGTTTGAATTCTGGAGATGCTTTGAAGGACAGGGATAGGGAGGGTGTGAGCTGCTACGATCCCACTCCAATGGGGCTGCCGTCTCTGTTCCCCCCCCAGGGGAGGGATTCACTGCCTGGGGTCCTCTTGCTTTCTTTCTTGGAAGCCTAGAGCTACTCCAAGTATCATATACATTCAGTAAAAAACGTGAAATCACTGTCCCCCCAATGCCATATTTTATAAAATTATGTCCGGGAGTTCCCAGGTGGCTCAGTGGGTTGAGGATCTGGTGTTGTCGCTGCTGTGGCGCAGGTTCGATCCCTGGCCCAGAAACATCCACATGCTGCAGGTGCAGCCAAAAAAAAAAATGATGTCCATTGCTGATCTTTTGCATGAGATGACCTGAGGGAGTCGGTGATTTCTATTCAGTTAAGAACCTGGGCTCTGCGTTCAAACCTCAGCTACACAGCCTGGAACCAAGTGACTCGGTGAGTTGCTTAATTGATCTATGCCTTGTTTTCTTAATCTGTAAAAGAGGGAGATGTATACGTCAGACATAGACCAGTCATGTGAGATAATCCAGGTAAAGCTTGGCGCAGAGCAGACGCTCAAAAAATGCTAGGCATTTCTCATTTCTACCTTCTGGCATTGATCTTTAATTTTCCAATGCAAACGTTGAAGATTCTAGAGCCTAAAATGATTAGGCAAAACAAGAGCGTTATAAAGAGCAGCGGAGAAATTCTCCCCAAGTTCTTCATTTTATTATCCTAAGTATAAATACTGCATTGGGAAACTGGATGCCTAGATATTTTCTAAAAGGTCCACTAGGTGGCGCTATGCTGTCATATTTACTGTCCTCACTGCCTAAATTTGTAGCAGGAACCCTGAGAGACTGCATTCCCCTTGACTGATAATTAAGAATTTTGTTATCTCAAACAAAAATGCGCGGGCTGCAGTTATAGTTCGAAGGGGAAAAAAGTTCCAATTAGTGGCTTCTTGTTTAAAAAATAACCCTTTTTATCCACATGTTTGAATCGATTATCCTTGTATCCTAAGAGCAATACAATGGTAAATATTACACCCAAGGATTTGTCTGTTTCCTACTCCTGGGCTCTTCTTTATTTGATTTTTGAATGTTCTAACTTGTTGGTTGCTTGACAAAGGGTGAAGAATTTAGGAGACGTTTGTCTCCATGATTCAAAAGATGTCATTACCTACCCTTCTTTTCATTTGCTGTGATATTAGTGACTTAAAACAAGCTAAGAGATTTACTCTTCTTATTGGTTTTACATTCTTTGATCAAAGTATTGATGCAGACAGTCAGGAACAGCACATGGGGATTGATTGATAAAGCAAGGGTGGAATTTTTTTCACAAACATCAACGTATCCTCTCTAAAGTCAACTTCTATTTTACATTCTTTTGCTCTTAGTGTTCTAAAAACACTATAAAGTGTGCTTATTTGAGAAGCACAGAAAAGGCACAAGGGGGAAGAAGTTGATGAATCTGATATAGAAAGAGGCTTTGGGGAGTTCCCGTCGTGGCGCAGCGGAAATGAATCCGACTATGAACCATGAGATTGCAGGATCAACCCCTGGCCTTGCTCAGTGGGTTGAGGATTAGGCGTTGCTGTGAGCTGTGGTGTAGGTCACAGACGTGGGCTCAGATCTGGCGTTGCTGTGGCTGTGGTGAAGGCCAGCAGCTACAGCTCTGATTTGACCCCTAGCCAGGGAACCTCCGTATGCCGCAGATGCATCCCTAAAAAGACTAAATAAATAAGAGGCTTTGGGAACCAGTCATCAACAACAGAGCAAGGAGTAAATGAACATGTTTGTGGGTGAGACGGAAAATATTCCTAGTGATGGGAAATGTCATTAAAGATCTACATCCTGGGGCCAGGCTTATAGGTTTATAGACAAAATGCAATTATATAAAAAGCCATTATAAGGAGATGGATTGGAAAATATTTGTATGATGAAACTTTGTTACTTTGTATAATATATATGTGGGTACGTTATTCAAAGTGCTTTGAAAGTACTATGACACATCTGAGTTACTTACATTTACTTGTAAAGCATTAAATGGATGGGGACACAGTTGATATTAACTGTTCTGAATTAAATTCCAGAACAAGTGCCATCTGTAGGCGTTGCTTTTGAAATGCCACTGCGTAGAATAAAACGGTAATATATTTTTAATCACTACACATGCTAAGCCCTCACGTTTTAGCTAAAACAATCACTTAATGATGCAGTTATTGCCTGGCAATTGACCTCTTGGCCAGTTACAAAATTTTTATTCTCAAACTCAGATTTTAAAGCAAACATTCTTTTTTTTTTTTTTGGCGTGTGAAAGTTTCCCATAGCCACACCGAATCTGAGCCGCATATGCAATCTGTGCTGCAGCTTGTAGCAACCCTGAATCTTGAACCCACTGAGTGGGATTGAACCCACATCCTCATAAACACTATGTCAGAATCTTGACCCTCTGAGCCACAACCGGAACCCCCAAAGCAACCTTTTAAAATTACTTTTTGCTGTTATAAGCAGTGGGGCCCAGAGTGGAAAAGGAGGTTTAATGATTACAGTATATATTGTTGAGGAAGAAGCATCCAGCATAAAACCTCCAATTCCATTGAAAGTCACCCTGTGGTAATATAGAAATATTTGCAGATGTTGTGCAGTAGGATTTTATCTGTTTGTTTT
Organism: Catagonus wagneri; assembly: GCA_004024745.2. Classification (NCBI taxonomy): domain Eukaryota; kingdom Metazoa; phylum Chordata; class Mammalia; order Artiodactyla; family Tayassuidae; genus Catagonus; species Catagonus wagneri. The sequence goes on from PVHT020003428.1 coordinate 5,578,247, forward strand.
ATACAGAATACATTGCCGGTACCTGAATTGTTTACAGTTATTGAAAGTTGTAGTTTCTGAGAGTTGGAAACTTAGCCTTAGCAAGAACAAAGTACATCATTGTTCACTAAACAAGTATTTATTGACTCTGTGATACAGGCCTGAAGATGGTATTACACGAATATCTGCAAATATCATGCAGTGGGGTTTCAACTGTTTATTTTGCAAAGAGCAGGCTGTCAGTGCAGAATTGGTTCAGAATTATGGAGAGTTGTAGTTGCCGACGGCTGGAAACTTGGCCTTTGCAACAACAAAGTATATCATTGTTCCTTCAGCAAATATTTATTGACTTCCTGACTTAGAACACAAGAATACAGTGGCGATCCAAATAGACAGTCCCTGCCCTCACAATTACTCAGAGATTTTAATAGGAAAGCAGACAATAAGTAAACATTTGTAATACATGTAGCAATGGTGGGAAAGCAGGCTAATGGAAATTTGAAATCAAAGGGGCAAGTTTGCCCAGAGTACACATTAGAGCTTAACTCTACTAAGTGAATGATTTGTCTGAGTAAAGCAAACAACCCCCCTGCCACCCACCCCACACAACCCCATGTTGTTTAATATAACTAATGAAGGATAGTTCAAATAAGGGCCAACATGTTACACTACCAACTTGCTGGTACCCTGTGATTCTTCAAGCTAGCATAGACTCTACCAGAGAAACCCTGTCTGATCCCCAGCTTACTGACTTAACTGGATTTAACTTCTAGTGTCCACTGCATTGATAAAAATCTATGAGTAATGCTCACTGCCTGCGGGTTCTGGCAGCTGACAAAATGTCCCTCTAGAATCCAAGCTTCTGCCCACACCAGTGAATTGTATGTTTATTAAGTATCCATTACATTTCCCCAAGACCTGTTTGTGCCAGTTCTACTCGACATGTTCGTTTTTTAATTTATTTAAATATTATGTAAACTGATAAAATAGTGTAGAAAAGAGCAGTTCTTTTAGAAAAACAAGTTGAATGCTTTGAAGGCTCAAAGGTAGATTGCTAAAAAAAAATTTTTGCTCTTAAAATAAGTATAGGTAGGAGTTCCCACTGTGGCTCAGTAGGTTAAGAGTCCAACTTTGTCATCCTAAGGATGTGGATCAATCCCTGACCTCCATCCATGGGCTGGGAATCTGGAGTTGCCACAAGCTGCAATGTAAGTCAGAGATGGGCTAGGATCCAGCGTTCCTGTGGTGTAGACTTCAGCTGCAGCTCTGACTTGACCTCTAGCCTAGGGACTTCCATATACCGTAGGTGCGGCCTCAAAAAGAATTAAAAAAAAAAAAAGGTATAGGTAAGAAAATTAATGGACTAAGAGAAACAGTAAAAATCCGGAAGGGATCCTACACTTATAGCTTCATAAGTGTGTTTAAGTCTTTGCTTTCCTTTAAAAGAACTGAATTTGGACATTCGAGGCCTTGCCTTTCCAGTGCGTGCATTAAGAATCAAGATGCCCCAGGATATTTCATCAGAGCCCAGCCACCTCCTTGAAGACTTGGGCTCTGCTTCAAAATACTGATGAATAGTTATGCTTATGTTTTAAATTAATGCAAAATGTTTAAAATGTTTACATACTATTTTGTATGATTCTACCACTTTAACCAACTTTTTGGAACCCATTGTGATTTTTTTTTTCACCAAAAAATTATTTAAAGGACAGTCAGACATGTACTCCAGTGTTCATTGCAGCACTCTATGCAATAGCCAGGTCATGGAAACAACCTAAATGTCCATCGACAGAGGAGTGGGTAGGGAAGATATGGTACATACACACAATGGAATATTACCTAGCCATTAAAAGGAATGAATTACCAACATTTGTAGCAACATGGGTGGACCTAGAAATTATCATGCGAAGTGAAACCAGTCAGACAATTAGACAGCAACACCCAATGCTACCGCTTACATGTGGAAACTAAAAAAGACACAATGAACTTCTTTGCAGAACAGACAATGACTCACAGACTTTGGAAAACCTTGGTTTTTCAAATAAGACAATCTGGGGGGTGGGGGGATGCACTGTGGGTTTGGGACACAAAATCTATAAAACTGACTTGTGATGATTTATGTACACCTATAATTGAAATAAAATCCATTAAGTTAAAAAATAAAAAAATTAAAAAATGAATAAATAAATAAAGGACAGTCATACACCCCCTCTACTGCCATTTCTTTACCCTCTTCCTCCTTAAACCCTTGAATCAAGGCTTCAGTGATCTCAGATGGTTCCCCTCATAGCCTAACACCAGAGACGAAGGTCTGTGTCTTTTGTTTCATTTTCATTTGCTCTCCATTCCCCTTCATTCCAAGTTCAGACGCTCACATTTTGCAGAAGACTCCCCACTAGCCCCCTGCCTCCAACTAGCCTGCTCTATACGTGGATACAGCACTCATCTGCCTAAAACACCGTTCAGTTCAGGTTGCCCAAGTCCTCCTTGGGAGGTCTGTGGGGCCAGGCAGGAGTAGGTTTGGTGCAGGGTGGTGGGTAAGGGGGAGGGGGATGGGATGGAGATGCATGGGGCGGGGGGCGGTCAACGGCATGTTGAATGAACCATGTAGACCAAACCAGCAGGGGGCACAGAAAAATCCAAACCGTGGTGGAGGGAGAGCCAGGAAAACTGTACCAAATCTGAGGATGCAGGGTGACTTTGAGGGGGGGAACCATAAAGGGAAGTAGGCTTGGGGGACTGGAATGTGGAGAGTATATTGCACGTGGTCTAGATAACAAGAAGACCTTGAAGTAAGATGGAGCTGGGGTTGGCTTCCTCTGAGCTCCTTGGTATGTGAGCTGCCCAGCCAAACTGGGATCGGGGTTGAGCTTAAGAGCTGTGATGCCTTTTAAGTTGTGTACATATCTTTGGAAATTTCTTGGAAAACTAACTGTGCCCACAGCATGCATTCTTACGGGGACTGTTAACCAACCCCGTCTGGTTAACTTTGGCCAAAGGATGAGCAATGACGCATTTAGACCAGTAAGATTCTCTGTCTCAGAAATTTGAATCTTGGGTGTTGACTCTTCTAACAGAAGCGTCTTGGAAGGACTTCCCATTGGATCGTGTTCCTTGAAACCTGGTCTACTGGAGCTATGTGGGTTTCTCTTCTTCCTGAGACTCGGTGGTTCAGCTTTTCCCTGGATTCTGTGACTTTCAAATTAACTAATTCAGTGAATTCCGTAGGGGCTGCAGTTTCTGTCTCATACTGCCTGAGGGCGTGACTGATTCTTCAGCCTAAAGGACTGCGCTGACCTATGCGGATGGGGCTCTTTCATCCAAATACTCATCCGTCCCCTATGATCTGGCATATTAAGCATATATTCCTCACCACGAAGTTTCAGGCCTCCCAAAATATAGTAATGATCGACCTTTCACATTTTATTTCCTACTATGTTTCCTATTCACTTTCCGTTCTCTTGTCAATAAGTGACCTGATATTAGCCATCTGGGGTAAATTTTTTTCCTTGTTTTTTTAGGGCCACACCCACGGCATTTGGAAATTCGCTGGCTTGGGTCTAATTGGAGCTGCAGCTGCAGACCTACGCCACAGCCACAGCAATATAGGATCCGAGCTGGGACTGTGACTTACACCACACCTCATGGCAATGCCAGGTCCTTAACCCACTGAGTGAGGCCAGGGACGGAACCTGCATCCTCGTGGATGCTAGTTGGGTTCGTTGCCTCTGAGCCACAACAGGAACTCCAGCGTAAAATGTTATAATAAAAATTGACAGTGAATGACACCCCCAGGTTATCTGTGTCTTTGAGGAGTCCCCCTGCATTGATTCTTGGCTTGGCCCTCTGCTTTGGTCAATGGGATGTTAGTAAACATATTGAAAGAGGCTTATAAAGCCCTTGTGCGGACGGGGGTTTGCCTTCTTAGAACACTTCTGCCACCCGGTGTTGAAATCAGAGCTAGCCTTTTTGAAAGGGAAAGAACAGGTGGTCCCAGCCCCCAGCCTTCCTCCTGCTGAGGGCCCCATGAGGAAGCAACCCACAGAACCAAACCGTGAGACTTGAGAAAGGATGGTTGTTTTGAACTCCTCAATGTTAGGGAAGTTTGTTACCTAGCAGTAGATAACTGAGACAAAAATTGTTTTCATCTTCTGCATCAGAGCTATAAGTTCATTAGAGGCATTAGTTATCTTCCCAATATCACTTTTCTATAGTCCACAAAAGTCCCCTGCCTCTTCCTCTAGTCTCTGTCTGCTGACTGGTGGCAAAGTCAAGGCCATGTATAAGTAGAATTTGTCTTTTCGTGTCCAGCTTATTTCATTCAGCATAACGCCCTCAAGATCAACCTGTGTCAGGGCCTATGTCAGAATGTCTCTTACTCTTTTTTTTTTTTTTAAAGGGCCGCACCTGTGGTATATGGAGGTTCCCAGGCTAGGGGTCCAATCAGAACTGTAGCCGCCGGCCTACGCCACAGCCACAGCAATGCAGGATCCAAGCCGCGTCTGTGACCTACACCACAGCTCACAGCAACGCCGGATCCTTAACCCACTGAGTGAGGCCAGAGATGGAACCCACATCCTCATAGATGCTAGTCAGTTTCGTTAGCCACTGAGCCATGATGGGAACTCCAGTATGTCTCTTTTTAAAGGCTGAATAATATTCCACTGCAAGGTATACCGCATTTTGCTTATCCATTCATCTGCTGATGGATATCGGGGTTGCTTTCTATGTTTTAACTGTCGTGAGTAACGTTGCCACAAAAACTGATGTACAAACACCTCTTTGAGATCAGTCTTTCAGTCCTTTTGAGTATATGCTCAGAAGTGGAATTTCTGGATTACATGTTAGTTCTAGTCTTAATTTTTTGAGGGACCACCATGCTGTGTTCTACAGCAGCTGTAGCGTTTTACGTTCCCGCCAACAGTATACAGGCTGGAATCATGACTCCCCGTGGTCCTCCCTGGACCTTTCGGAGCAGAGGGATTTTGTCTGCTTCCTTCTGCCCTTCCAGGGCTCCGCCGGCTTTGCTCTGGCTCTTGGTTTAGCAGCCAAAGGAAGATCCCCAGCCCCTCACCCTTGAGTCCTCCCTGGGCTTCTGGGCTTCTGGTAGATTCCACATTCCCTCTCCAGGAATGTCCTGGAGTGCCTGTTCTCCTGAGGGCCACCTCCAGCCTTGTCCCATCTCCATCCGCGTCTCTGCCTTCTTCTCCCTACTGCGGGTCTGTGATACACTCACCGCCGCCCTCCTCAGGGAAGCAGCATCTTGACTTGTTCTGAGCCCCACTTCGGATGGTCCGAGTGACCACCTCGCGGCTCAGTCCCCGTCTTGAGTTGCTTGGCAGACACGGCGCCTCTTTCCCAGCCGGGGGGAGCACCCCAGCCCTTCCAACTTCCAGCCTCTGGGCTCTCCTTGGCCCCTCCCAGCACACCCCTCTTTCAGGGCTGAAAAACGTCTCCCACTCTTAGTTTATTTGCAGAATGGAGATTTCTGTGAAGTCATATGCCGAAGGAATGAACTCCTTACCGTGGAGTCCCTGAGATTCATTGCAATATCTCAGGAAATCACTCTTTAGGTGGTGACAATGGTGAAATGATTTAAATGCCCAATGAGTGCAACACTGAGATAATTCCTACCAAAGGCAGGGGGCAGGGGAGAGGGAAGGAGTTGTTTTCTCACAGTTTCTACATACATCTTTGCCTTTAACAATGTAGTTTAACGTCCCTAGCAGTACAGTCGTAGCTATACACCTTTGAAATGGAAACAAGCATTTTAAATGTCTTTATTTACACTTCACACCCTTCCCAAAATACCTTGAGGTGGGATATCATAAATATTCCCAATTACCTTAATAGCTGGAAGCTATAACATTTATGAAGAACGGGGAATTTAAAGTGAGCTAAATATCTGAGTGAAATGAGCTCGGAGAAGAGGCTCCAAGTACTCAAATATTGATTTTCACCGCGAGGAAATACTGTTCCTTGCCTTACAAAATTAATTAAGCTCTGTGTTAATTAATCACTACGCCTCTATAATGAGAGGCTGCCAATCACCCTGTCAGATTGTTTACAGATGAAATCCTAGCCGAAAATTCATCTAGTTAATCATCGAAGTTAAATTTAACCTGTATCTCACACATAATTCTAGATCCCAGCAGTGATCTTGACTTTCCAATCTCTCATGCGTCTCTTTGCTTCTCCAAGAAATTAACAGGTTCCAGATCTCCTGAGGCCTCAGACCCAGAGCTGAAATGTATCCGAAGCTTCCAAGACTATGGAAGTAAAAGAAATACAAAGAAAATCTGCATATTTCTCTTCTATCTCATAGAGTAATAGTTTGATCAATAATTTCTTTGTGATTTTGGGGAGTTCCCATTGTGGCGCAGTGGAAATGAATCTGACTAGTATCCACGAGGATGCCAGTTCGATCCCTGGCCTCGCTCAGTGGGTCGGGGATTCAGCATTGCAATGAGCTGTGGTGTAGGTCGCAGATGCGGCTCGGATCCCGTGTTGCTATGGCTGTGGGGCAGGCCTGCAGCTGTAGCTCCAATTCGACCCCTAGCCTTTCATATCCCGAGGATGCATCTCTAAAAAAAAAAGCGAAAAAAAATTTCTTTGCAATTTTTAACTATAAAAGGACTAAACTCTTGACAACTTTGCAACAGAAAGTGTTCCAAATATGTGCTCAATATGCCACCAACATATAAAAAAATAGCTTCATTTCCAGCAGCCTGTTTATATTTTATCCAGGAACTTAAAACTTTTGGCCTCTCACCTTTTGGTGATTTTTCATTTTCACTTGTGTTACTTATAAGGGGCCGATTTCCTTGAAAATGAAAGCTGTAGAATTCAAGCTTTCCCAGGGAACTGTTCATCTTTCTGGCACTTCTAATTTTATGTATTTATTTTCCTTTCTTTCCTTCCTTCCTTCTTTCTTTTTTAATTTAATTTTATTTTTATTGAGGTAGAGTTGATTTACAGTGTTGCGTCAATTTCTGCTGTACAGCACAGTGACCTAGTCCTACATACATATATGTACATTCTTTTTTCTCTTACTGTTTTCCATCATGTTCTATCCCAAGAGACTGGATATAGTTCCCATCTAGATTAGAAACAAGATTAAACAGGGGATCAGTGGGACTTCTTGAAATGAGACTTTGTGGGATGGGAAAAAATCTGTCCAAAGCAAAGATACCGTGGACTCAAGCAACATTTCAGCCACTTAGCATTACATTGAATGGGGAACAAGTTTCCCTTAAGCCCTAGTAGTTTTTGTTTATTTGTTTGTTTGGTGTCTTTTCTTTATGTGGCCGAACCCGTGGCCTATGGAGGTTCTCAAGCTAGGGGCCAAACTGGAGCTGCAGCTGCTGGCCTATACCACAGCTACAGCAATGCAGGATCCAGGCCACATCTATCATCTACATTGCAGCTTGCAGCAACGTTGCATCCTTCAACCACTGACCAAGGCCAGGGATCGAACCTGAATCCTCATGGAGACTATGTCAGGTTCTTAACCTGCTGAGCTACAACAGGAACTCCGAGCCCGGGGAGTTTTTTTGACATTGGGATTTTCATTGATATGGTTTCTCTTCAAGCCAGAGCACAGAAGTGAGGAGGAAAAGGGCAAGGCTAAGGATTTGGAGAAAGGAAAAATCACAGCGTACAACTGGTCTGGGATCACTTCACTCTTATCATCTGTGGTCAGATAAGAGTGAGGTGATTGGTTCAGGTGATCAGTCCAAGGTCGGGGCATGTCCTCAAATTCAGAGTCAGGCAATAGTTCCAAGCAGCATTCTTCAAAAAGGCAGTCGAAAGCAACGTGTGGTCATTGAGCATCTGGGAGGTGGCTGGTTTTAACTGAGATGCAATGTAACCATAAAATATACACCAGATTTCAAAGAATTAGTATGTTAGTGATTTCGTATTCTGTATAAAAATTTTGCCTATGCCAAAGTTATAAAGATAGTCTCCCATGTTAAATTCTAGATTTTTGTCACTTTGGTCTTTTGAATTTAAATCTGTAATCCACCTGGAATTAATTTTAGGCATATGGTGTGAGGTCGAGTACAAGATTCATCATTGATTATTGTTACTGAAAAACATCTTTTCAAATTTTTTTTCATTTCATAAATTATGTACTATGTCTCTGGACTTTCTAATCTATTCAGCCTGTGTCATCGTCTACCTTGGGGTCACTTGCAAACCTAATTACTATAGCTTTTTACCCAATGTTTATATCTGATTATATAAATTTTCCACACAGTTCATTTCTGTTCAAGTTTGTCTTGACTATTTTTGGATCTTTACATTTGTGCATATGTTTGTAAGTAACTTGTCAACTTAAGATGTGTTACATATATACCATGGGCAATTTCTTGTCAATAAAATGAATGATATAATGCCATTTGCAGCAACATGGATAGACCTAGAGATTATCACACAGACAGTGAGAGACAAACATCATGTGATATCTTTTATGTGAAATCTAAAAAAAAGGATACAGATGAACTTATTTGCAGAACTGAAAGAGACTTATAGACTTTGAAAATAAACTTATGGGAGTTCCCAACGTGCCTCAGGGGAAACGAATCTGACTAGCATCTGTGAGAACACAGATTCAATCCCTGGCCTGGCTTAGTGGGTTAAGGATCTAGCGTTGCCATGAGCTGTGGCGTCAACTGCAGATGTGGCTTGGACCTGGCGTTGTTGTGGCTGTGATGTAGGCCGGCGGCTATAGCTCCAGTTCGACCCCTAGCCTGGGAACCTCCATCTGCTGTGGGTGTGGTTCTAAAAAAAACAGAAAGAAAAAAAAAGAGAAAGAAAATAAACCTATTGCTACCCAAGGGGAAAAGATGGGGAGAGGGATGGACTGGGGGCTTGGGACTGGCATATATGCACACTGTAGTATATGGAATGACTGGCCAACAGGGACCTGCTATATTGCACAGGGAGCTTTACCCAATATTCTGTGATAATCTATATGGGAAAATAATTTGGAAAAGAATGGATGTGTGTATAGGTATAACTGAATTATTTTGTTACACAGCAGAAATTATCACAACATTGTACATCAACTATACTTCAATAAAACTTAAAAAGTAAGTTTAAAATATCATTTTGATTGTAATTTCATTAAAACTACAGAGATCAACATGAGGACATTAACATATTTCTAGTATGTCTTCCACTTTACTAATTAGGCTCCCAAACTATGAACATATTATAGCCCTCCTTTTGCTGCAAACCTTTTTCACTCGGGCTCAGTCTCTTTTGTAGTTTTCTGGGCACAGGTCTTGCATTTTTGCTTTGCTTGTTTTATGTTCACTGGTGCTATTGTAAATGGTGTCTTTCTAAAAATCATCATTTTCTAGTGTTTGTTGTTTTTACATATAAATAGAATTGATTGATTTTTCTTCACCATCTAGCACCATTGATGAATTTACTTAATTCTAATAGTTTATTTATAGATTCCTGTGGCCATTCCACATATACAGTTTCATTATCTATATATAAGGACATAACTTTTCCTTTTCAGTCTTTATAATTTATTTATTTTTTACCTTATTTCACTGGCTAGTATCTCCAATATGATATTACATAAAAACTGTGATGAAAGCATCCTTGCCTCATTTCTGATCTCAGATCAGATACTTTTTATTTTTCACCATTAAGTATGACATTTTTTATAAATTATCTGGATATTCTTTGACCAAGTCAAGGGAGTTTCCTAAGAGTTTTATTTGTTTTTAAACCATGAACAGGTGTTGAATTTTAACAATTTGTCTCCATTTTTAAAATTATCAGATATTTTTCTTCTTCAGATTCTTAATGTGATTTATGTAGATTGGTTTTAAGAGTTAAACCAGTCTTGCAAGTCTGGAATAAGCCCAACTTGAATGTTTTACACTTTTTTGTACCTCCCTGGGTTCAGTTTGATAATATCTGAGAACTTTGCCTACATGATAATGAAAGTCATTGGTTTGTCATTTTCCTTTCTTGTCGTGGTCTTGTTATAGTGTCCAGTGGTCTCACGGTGAGTGCTAGGTCATTTCTTAGCAATACTAAAACCAGTTAATAGCGCCATGCTATCTCTTGGGTGACGAAGCCTGCATTTCTCTTTCTTAGTCCCCATTTTTGGCCAAAAGTAAATAACTTTAGGCCACAGGGCAATGACCTAGGATATGCACCTCTTTACCATTGCCATAATTTGCTGGCCAGGAGTTTGTTCAGAATATGTTGCCTGTAGTTGTTGTTGGTTTTGGGATGTTACTGTTTCCTGCTCTTTTTGTTGTGAAGTAAGTTATGCAAACCTCTGATGTCACCATGGCTGGGCAGCAGCATTTGGAAATCTGGAAAAGATATACCAACCGACTGGAGCCCAGACGATTACCAAAAACAAACTGGCCATCTGTTCTTGTATGAGACGCTGAAGCTGGAGCCCAGTTAATCATCCCAGCATACGAAAATATGTCCTGAGCTTCAGCTGGTCTTTTCTAGAGACCTGGGTGTTTTCCTGGCCTTACAATACAGAGGAAAGTGACACTGATTACTGCACTTACTGCCAAGGCAGAGTGAGCCAAGCTCACTACAGAAAGAAAGGTTATAAAAATCAGAACCTGTTAAGGCCAAAAGAATACACCCGACTGTGTGTTTTGAAATGGTATTTTTGAGAGAAAATGAAAAAACATCTAAGTGATGTTGCTAAGAGAACAGCAGTCATTTTAAATAGTGACATCTAGGAGTTCCCTTCGTGGCTCAGTGGTTAACGAATCTGACTAAGAACTATGAGGTTGCGGGTTCGATCCCTGGCCTTGCTCATTGGGTTAAGGATCCAGCGTTGCCGTGAGCTGTAGTGTAGGTCGCAGACGCGGCTCGGATCCCGTGTTGCTGTGACTGTGGCGAAGGCTGGCAGCTACAGCTCCTGTTAGACCCCTAGCCTGGGAACCTCCATATGCCACGGGTGCGGCTCTACATAAAGGCAAAAAGACAAAAAAAAAAAAAAAAAGTGACATCTAGGGCTGAACTTAAGCTGGTCCACATCAGTTCATCTGTACCAGTTCATGGTGCCTGGCAGCTTTTCCGAGTGGTTGGTGCCACTGCTCCACCAATAGACACATATTTGGAATATCAAGGTTGGTTAGGTCATGGGTTCTGTATCCTTTATAGGAAAGGAGTCTTAGAAAAAGATCTACCTGTTTCGACAGACGTGTATATACAAGCAGTCACTGACATATTGTTCATAAATATTTACTGTTTAACTAATGAATTCAGAACAACCAGAGTTTCATTTCCTCCAGGGACCTTTTCTTTCTTCTCTTAACAGAAATGAACAAGAAAAACACATTACCTGGACCTTTTGTTTGTTACACACAATGTGTTCCCACCTCTCGCTTTGTCTCCCAGCAGTCACCCATGGTCCAGCTGGACTGGTCTACTGGGTGGCTCCCAGATGTGCCGGAACATCTACTCGATTTTGTGCCTCTCTCTATGCCTGATCTCAAGACTCCTCTGCTCTCCCAGTAAAACATGGTGCTTATGCTCAAGATCCAGCACCAATGCCACCCCTCTAGAGGGTTTCCCTTGGAGGGGTAATCAAGTCCATTTTCTCTCTTTGTCTTCTAGTACTTCTTAGCTCTCCTCTTACCCAGTGATGTTTCATTTGGGACTATTTTAATTTATTTTGTATTTGTAGTTAATTTCCATGGACATTTGCAACTTAATGCGTGTAAAGTAGAAATTCATGGAAAGTTAAAATTATACAAATCGACTGCAACACTCAGCACAGCAGCTTGCAGAGATTAGAGGGACTGCAGTCCCAAGCTGGCAAGAGACATCTTAAACACTCATTTTGCCTTGCTCGGAGTTCAGTCTGCAAGACTCAGGAGGCCCAGAGAGTTCAATTTTGTCAAGATCAAATGCCTCAGTTTCCACGTTTGCATTCGCTTCTCCATCCAAGAGGTCCCAGAAAGCCCAGGAAGACTGTAGGTACAGGGGCGGAGGAGGATCTTAGAAAATCTGCCCTCATTAGACCCTCCTTAAGGCAGCATCATGGGGGTGCCCCAGGAAGGGGAGAGGAAAGGAGAGAAAGTCAGGCAGGGGCATCATAAATCTTTCAGAAGCTTGCCAAGCCCTCTTGGCTTTATGCCTTCAAAAAACGAAATTTTTAATAACAAAATCTAATTAATGTTTGAATTATAGAGTGACTTAGGTGCACAGCTGTAGTAGATGGAATCACAACCTCAATGTCCACGTCCTCAGTGGGTTAAGGATCCCTCATTGTCACTGCTGTGGCTCAGGCTGGCGCTGTGGCGTGGGTCCGATCCCTGCCCTGGGTACTTCTGCATGCCATGGGTGCGGTAAAAAAAATAATAATAATAAAAATTGTCCAGGTCCTAAGCTCTGGGACTTGGAAATATGTTATCTTATGTGGCACAATGGATTTTGCAGGTGTGATGAAACTAAGGATCTTGTAATGGGGAGATTATCCTGAACTCTCCAGCTGGGGTGAATGTAATCACAAGGGTCCTTATAAATGAAAGAGGGAGACTCAGACTGAGGGAAAGAGATGGGGCTGGTTTTGAAGACTGAGAAAGAGGCCACAAGCCAGGAAATGCAAGCAACCTCTAGAAAAGGATGGAAAAGGCAAAGGAACAGATTGTCCCCAAGAGCTTTTGGAAAGGAACACAGTCCTGTTGGTATATTGATGTTAGCCCAGGGAACCCCATGTCAGACTTGTAATGTACAGAACCATAAGATAATAAGCAATCAGGTTTGCGGTGATCTGTTACAGCAGCCAAATAAGCAAATACCATAACAAATGCAATGTGTCAAGCCTCACGGAGGACCTGTGTGGGATACCCAGGGTAAGCTGGAGAGTCAGGGAACGTTTCTCTGTATGTGGCAAATAAAGTGAGAAGGGATTTTCAAGGCAAAAGGGAGGGGAAAGGGCATTGCAGTCTGTAAGGTGAGGGTGTGCTTGGAGGAAACAAGAGCAAAAAGGAACAAGGTGAGAAATGAGAGGGAGTTTTGGATGCTACAAGCCATCCGAACTTGCTAGCAACAAGGGCAAAAGATGAAGCAGGAAAGGTGGGGGCCGGGTTGGGGGGGGAGCAGCGGGTGTGGAGAGGACGTCTCTGCCTCAGGGAGGGGCTTATGCTTCTAACAGGGGGGCATGAGGAGGAATGAAGTATTTTAAAGAGTGGAGGGGAGTGTATTTACGTGTGTGTATTGGGGGCTTGGAATGACATGGTAAGATTTGCAGTGAAAATGAATATAATATATATATATATATAATGTATTTTTATATTATATAGAATATAATATATGCTGTATAATGTGCTATGAAATAATTATATGCTTATATAGTATAACATACAAACATAGCATCTCATACTAGCTCAGCAGGTTACGAACACAACTAGCATCTGTGAGGATGCAGGTTTGATCCCTGGGTTAAGAATCCTGCCTTGCTGTGGCTGTGGCATAGGCCAGTGGCTACAGCTCCAATTTGACCCCCAGCTTGGGAACTTCCATATGCCACAGGTGTGGCCCTAAAAAAAGGCAAAAAAACAAACAAACAAAAAACAAAAAAAAAAACCATTGTATGAATGCTTTTTTAAAAATAGCAATTTTCTTATAAAACAGATAAGATTTGGAGCTAATTTGCTTGGAAGGGATGTGGAAACCAGGTTATTTTCTGCTCAGCTTTCTCCCTCAGACCATGGCACCCTCATCAAGCCCTTAAGGAGTCACTGACCATAGTCAGTAAAGTCCCACTCATCTCCCCCAATCATTCCATAGATATTGTGCAACTACCACGTGTCTGGAACCGCTTTAGGCCATGGAGGTAGAAAAAAAATTTTTTTTAAGATTTTAATTTTTTTTATTATAGCTGATTTATAATGTTCTGTCCGAAAAATTTTTAAAAAGACAAAATTCCCTCCCTCTCTCTCTAATTAAAGTTGGTAATTAGAGTGATGGAGAAAAACAAATCAGGAAAGAGATTTAGAAATTTGGAGTTGGAGGAATGAAGTCCAAATAGGTTAGAGCAGATAAAAGTTTATCTTCAGATGCCTTGATCTTATCAGTTAGGCAGGGAAAAAGTCCGCTGAGTATGCTGGAAGGAATTGTTGCTGGAAATCTGGGAAGAGGGGAGGAAGCTTGAAAGAGTCCTGTGGGGGAATAGGAGACAAAGAGGTGTAGGGCGTGTCATATGATCACCAGGCGGCATTATAGCCCACTTGAAGTTAGCGGTAATAAAGCAAATTGTCATGTGACACTCCTCACTCCACAAAAAAGAGAAGAAAAAGAAAAATGGATAATCTTAGGTGAAGTGTTAAGGAAAGCACCTGATTACCCCACACACACACACACACAAAAGAAAGAAAAAAATGGATAATCTTAGGTAAAGTGTGAAGAAAAGCAGCGTTAGAATATTTGGCTATTTAAAAGGATTTGTACAAAACAGATTCAGGGACATAGAAAACAGACTTGTGGTTGCCAGGGATTGGGTGTGTGTATGTGTTGTGTGTGTTGGGCTGGGAGTTTGGGGTTAGCAGATGCAAACTATTACATTTAGAGTGGATAAGCAATGTGGCCCTACTGTACAGCACAGGGAACTCTATCCAGTCTCTTAGGATAGAACGTGACGGAAGATAGTATGAGAAAAAGAACGTGTATATATGCATGACTGGGTCATTACGCCGTACAGCAGAAATTGACAAAACACTGTAAACCAACCATACTCTAGTAAAAATAAAATAAAATGATTTGCACATATTCTGTCATAAAAATAGCAACCGAATGCTATAGCTGTAAAAGAAATCCATAAACATTGATCCTTCCTTCCTCAGTTTCCAACCTCCAAGACACACCACTGGCAATTTATTTTTATGAGTGGTTTATAGATTCTTCCGAGCTGTACTCTGTAGGTTGCCAATATTTTATAATCTCACATTCTTGTCAGTGAGTGGTTACCTATTTCCCTCCACACAAGATTTGCTGAAATTACCTAGGGAATTGTACATTTGCAGAACTATGCAATAGTCAGTATTTTCCTACTGATTAGAATTACTTTCAGTTAATTCCTCCCTTCCCCTTCCAGAAAAGTAGTCGGAAATCTTACCTTCTCCTCCAAGCTTGTCAATTTCTTCTGGGATATACTGACACTTATATACAAAAATTTCCCCCTTATCTATCATTATTTTTAGTAACTTTGTCAAAAATACATGAAAGAGGAGTTCCCGTTGTGGCTCAGTGGTTAACGAATCCGACTAGGTACCATGAGGTTGCGGGTTCGATCCCTGGCCTTGCTCAGTGGGTTAAGGATCTGGCGTTGCTATGAGCCGTGCTGCAGGTCATAGACGAGGCCTGGATCCCTCCCCATGTGGCTGTGGCTGTGACTGGCAGGTGCAGCTCTGATCTGACCCTCAACCCTTTGCCTGGGAACTTCCATATACCATAGGTGCAGCCCTAAAAAACAAACACACAACAAACTACACACACACACACAAAAAAACCCAAAACCCAAAGAACAAAAAAGACATGAAAGAGAAAATCGCTTAGCTCTGTTGTGCCGGAAGCCTTACCACACTATCCATCCTCTGCTTATCTGGAAAAACCTGGACTAATGGAGTAGATTTCCCTTTCCACGAAGAACTGAGGACAGGAAGAGAGGTGAGAGGGTCTCAGAAAGCAGGGCAGCATCAAATGCTGAGCTAGGCAAGAGCTCTGAGGAGGAAGTGTGCTGTTTATGGGACCAACCTGCAAACGCAAACATGAGTCAGCCAAAGCAATAAAACGAAGGCTCCTCAACAGCTGGATTTTTTCAATGTTTAAAGTACTAATAAACATCCATGACTATCTTTAGAATATGATTTATCTCTAAATATACACATATCTATTTAATAGAGCCACAAGGATTAGTTAACCAAAACTTAGCTAAGATCTATCAACTTTCACTTCTCTGATTGGGTCCTGATCCACAAGCTGATTGGGAGGAAAAATTCTTTTTCCATCCTATTGCTGGAGTGGGAGTCAGTAATTGTAGGGCTCCCAGGAAAACTCCGAATAATCTTTGGGTTTGGAAGAATTCGGTTGTGGTTTTCCAAATCTGTTAAATGTGAGCGGAGTAGAGCAAATAGTTAATGGGTTTTCTTTTCTCACCTGCTCTATAAGTTTATGAACTTTCAAAAGGGCGCAGGAGCCAGTCTGAAAGATTTCCCCACAGTCAAAGCTGGAACAATTTGAGCAACAAATTAAGTAATGCAGTGTTGAATTACAGCTCTAAGTATACAGTAAGTATATATATAAACCTGTACTGATTGAATAAATAACTATATGGGAGAGAAGGAACACATCTCCACAGAATAATTCCAAATACTAATGTAGATACTCCCCCCTCCAGGCGGTGGACTTTCCTTCTCCCCACCCTCCTCTCTTGAACGTGGGCTGAACTTGGTCATCCAAAGATGGAAAGACAAAAAGAGTAACTCTGCCTTGGAAAAACCAGAGAAACACTACTTTAACCAAGTAGCAAGGACTGCCGTCATGTAACACCTAGTAGGACGTAATCTTCCTTCTCCAAACCCCAAACCACAGCCTTATCACAAGGAAAACATCAGACATGACCAAATGAGGTTGGTTTGGTATATACACACTACGAAATATAAGGCAGGTAGGTAACAAGGACCTGCTGTAGAGCACAGGGGCATCTACACAATGACCTGTGGTGGCCTCTATGGGAAAGGAATCTGAAAAAGAATGGATGCATGTATAGGTATAACTGTTTCATTTTGCTGTACACCTGAAACTAAGACAACACTTAGGTCAACTATACTCCAGTAATTACACACACACACACACACAAATTATAGATATCCACATCCACAAAATAGCTTAGTGGAAGTTCTCAACACTGTCAAAGGGAAACAAGAAAAGACTAAGAAACTGTCACAGGCAAGAGGAGACTAAGGAGACCTAACACTAAGTGCAGTGTGCAGTCCTGAGTGATATCCTGGAACAGAAATGTATTAGCGGGAAAACTAGCGAAATTTTAAAAAAGTCGAGTTTATTTAATGGAAAGGGACCAGTGTGAACTTAGTTTTGACCAGCGTTCTGTGGTGATGTAAGGCATGAATACTAGGGGACGTCGGCAGAGGGGGTTTGGAGAATTCTGTACTCTCTCTGCAACTTTTTTTGTAAATCTAAAATTACTCCAAAATAAAAAGGCTTATTATATATAAGTTCAAAAACAAAAGTTTATGAACTTTGAGGGCAAGGAGAACATTTTAATAAAGCAGCGACTGATTACCCCCTTTACATGACTTGATTACTGGTATGCATGGTTGGGGACTTGTGGCATTGGGACGCAGGGAAGGTACCCGGGAGCGCCTGGAGCCTGGCCTGTGCTTCCGGGCGTGGCGGGAGCCGGGGCTCCTCCCCGGAGCCACCGGGGCTCGGACTCTGCCCTGGGCGCGCCCCGAGGGGTGGAGCCATCCAGCCCCGCGGAGCCGGCCCAGCCCACGTCCAGAGCCGAGGGGAGGAGCAGCGCCGGAACCCTGCGCTGGCTGAGCGCCCTCCAAGGTCGACAAGCCCCTGCGATCTGCGCACAGGTCACCCCCCAGGTGAGTGGATGCCCAGGTGCCCTTGGAGCGCGTCCCCCAGCGCCGCCCTGTACACCAAAGGCGTTTTCCCGTCAACAGATCCTCGGTTAGGAGGATATTCTCCCTGTAAACCTCTCTTCTGGGCTTGGATTCCTTGGGCGAAAAGTTTGTGCTCCTGCAGGCACGGAGCTTACCTTCCTCGAGAGAGGATAGCCCATCCTTAGCCCTGAGCACGTCTGATTAGTGATTTAGATTGCTGTTTTGCGATCCCTGGCCAGGGGTTCCCGCGATTCAGAGGCAGTGGAGAAAACTTGCTGTCACCTGTGAACCCCCGCGAGGAGACTTTGACAGGTCACTGCGTCCGAAATTTTTAAGAGCACAAACGAACGTTTGTGATCGAAGATGGTTGTCTTACACCTTCATTCATCCGTCCGTGGTGGCTTCTGTAGCTGCAGGTGTAGCGGGAGGAGAGCAGCCTATTGGTCGACAGTGTTCTACGGCCATGGGATTTTAGAGCTGAAAGTTACTCGGCCCCAGGCAGCTGTGCAGAGGAGCGGTGTCAACTTACGGAAAGAATAGTACAGGACAGTGCAAGGGTAGATTTTAGATTGGATGATGACATGGCTGTACATTTTCAACCTTCTTTGAAAGGAAAAAATTATATATATAATCAAAAATTATATATATATATATAAATTATATACGAATATATATATATATATGTATGTATGATCAGAAGATGCAGTTAGCACCACGCATAAATGAAGCATAACTGAAGCACACATAACTATTTGTACTATGGCTGTTTCATTTTGGGAATCAAAACCTTTGTTACTTCCTTTTATATACAGTCTAGATGAAGCGTCCAAAAGCGTTCTGCATTTGCAATAAGGAAAACATAATCTGTCCTTTCGGTTTTACCTATGCTATGAAATATTCAGTTCTTCACTGGGCTGGCTTTTCAGAAATACGATCTGAGCTGCAGCCTCAGATACCCTAACGGACACAATTGGTGCTTTTGTTTCCTGTGACTGGGCTGCCCCTCCCCCTCCCTCTATGCTGCAGATTTGAGAGTGGTGGTCCCTGACACAGAGGATTTTGTGCCTGAGGCAGGGCCTTCTCAATTACTTACCCACAGAATGAAAATGGCTGACACTTCCTAGACCCAGGGAAACTTTTAAGAAGGTTTTTACCTTTGCGATTTGCTGAATATAGTAACTAAACCTGCACTAACTAAAAAAAGACTTTTGAAATAAATCCAGATACTATTTCAGTTGTATAATTCATTGTTGTGATTTCGTGAATTAATAACAGGGATGCATGTATTTGTTAGGTTTTCAATTTATAGTGTGCTGGACAATGGGCTTGAGCTGTAATCCAAAGCCTTGAGAAAGCTGAAAACGTAAGCTAGATTTGGCCAAAACTCAAAAATGAGGTGTACATTTACTTGTTTGGAATTATGACTGAAAAAGGAAACAACTGGAGATTTTGGAAGGGAATGTAAAAGTCTTTTGAAGTAGTAGCTTTGAGTCTTTGAAATGAGATATTTACATCAAAATTAGATGGCCCTTTGTTGATAGAAAAAAAATCACAATGGCAAAATGTTACTCTCAATGTAATAGCCTGTTTAAGTGAATTTACATTTTACTTAGCATGAAAATAGCCACCCACTGAGTCTGGGAAATAAAGGCACAGGTGCCTGCGTGTGTGAATTTAGGGGCCTATTCATATACTCACTGAACCAATACTTGCTGAGTGCCGGTTGTGCAGCGCACCCGGTTCGGTCTTGGGGACACGGATGGATACAGCTTTGTGCAAATAAGACACATGCTTGTCCCTATGGAATTTACACCAGTTTGAAATCCTTCAGGATACCCGGAGGCCGTAGATTAGGGACCACACCAATCACCATCCATCTATTTTTGACAGTGACTGAAACTAGATTAGTTTCAAATCACAGACTCTTTTACCCTGGTTTAAATAGTCAGATTTTAAAATTGTAAAGGAATTTACATATTGGGTCAGTTTCCTCTTTTGCTTAGGTTAGGGAAGAATTTAAGAATCTTGTGTTCTGTTAATGCTATGAAATATTTTGATATTAAACTTGAAATAGTTTAATATCGATTTCATGCAAATTAAATAAAAACTAAAAATTTGAAGTCGATTAAATTGTATCCAAGTTTTTTTTTCCTGTAAGTTAAAAAATATGACTGCAATTATATTTTACCTCAGAGCAGAAGAGTGACTTTATGCAAAGCATTCTTGCCTTTTCTTTTATTCTTTTGCTGTTTTCCAAAAGCAGGTCTATTGGAGGTATAACATACATACCAGAAAATCCAGGTGTCCCATTCAATGATTTTTTTTGTAAAATTTATGGAATTGTGCAACCAACATCCCAGTACAATTCTAGAACATTTTCATTTCCCCTCAACCCCCCAACCTTAAGGGCCTGTTTGCGGTCACTCCCCATTCTCGCCCCCAGCCCCAGGCAACCACTAACCTACTTTCTGTCTCTTTACATTTGACTTTCCTGGACACTTTATTTATTTATTTGCTTTTTGTCATTTTAGGGCTGCACCCCTGGCATGTGGAGGTTCCCAGGCTAGGGGTCTAATCGGAGCTGTAGCCACTGGCTTACGACGCAGCCACAGCAACGCAGGATCCGAGCCGTATCTGCAAACTACACCACAGCTTACGGCAACGCCGGATCGTTAACCCACTGAGCAAGGCCAGGGATCGAACCCGCAACCTCATGGTTCCTAGTCGGATTTGTTAACCACTGCGCCACGACGGGAACTCCTTTCCTGGACAATTTATACAATGAGATCATACAAAATATAGTGTTTAGCATCTAGCTGCTTTCACCTAGAGTAATGTTTTGACATGCATTCACGTTGCAGCATGTGTCACTAGTGGCTCCTTTTTATTGCTAACTGATGATATTCATTCTGTTGGACGGCTATACCACATTTTGCTTACTCGTCGATGGACCTTTTTGCCATCACATCGGAGACAGATATTTTGGTCCAGCTTCCATGATAGCATAATTGGAAAATAACTGATAGGAGCCAAACTCCTTTTTATATTTATGAAAAATATATTCTTGTTACGGATTACTGATATTTACTGAATGTGTCGTAACTGAGATCTTTCTATGATACCCCACGAAAACAGTAAATAGTAAACCCTATGCCAGTGGCAAGAAGCATTCCTCATTTGTATACTAGCTTGGACCTGGAAGACTTTTAACTCTTGATGTTGACATTTGTAAAGAGCCCATGTATCCACTGATATGTTTTTTTTTTCACAAATGATATGCATTTAAAATGGGGGTGATTTTTTTTTTTTAATTTGTCATATAGAAGTTCCTAGGTCAGGGATGTGACCTCCTTTGCAGCTGTGGCAATCCTGGATAACTGAAATACTCTTAAAAATATGAGCACTTTTTTTTTTTTTATCTTTTTGCCCTTTCTAGGTCTGCACTTGCGGCATATGGAGGTTCCCAGGCTAGGGGTCTAAATTGTAGCTGTAACCGCCGGCCTATGCCACAGCCACAGCCACGCAGGATCTGAGCCACGTCTGCGACCTCCACCACAGCTCACGGCAACGCTGGATCGTTAACCCGCTGAGCGAGGCCAGGAATCGAACACGCAACCTCATGGTTCCTAGTCAGATTCGTGAGCCACAACGGTAACTCCGTATGAACACTTCTTAGTAACATATTTTAGTGGCACACTTAACATAAAGCCTGAGTCATCTAGCCTTAAGCCAGAAAGGAATGAATCTGGATTTACATGCTTTTAATTTTATTGTACTGTAGTTTCTATGACTGGACTAAAGAACGAAACTGTTTGTTGACTTACCAAATTAGCCACTAGTTTGAGCTCTGAAAGTCCACAACAGAAGAAGTGCCACTCCTTTCTCCTCCAGGGTCTTTTATAGGAGCTAGAGCCATATTATAAATTATTCCAGGTTCCTGCTAAGCAGTAGTGTTTTCTATGAGTGGTCTACAGAACAAACCAAATAAGAACTTACTAGCACTGCAAAAGAGCTGACTTTTGTTATATACCTCTCTTAGGAAACTAGGACCTTAAACAGCAGTTCGGTCAGAGCCGTTTTCTTATACACCCTAATTCACCCTGCTTTGTGTCCACTCTTAATGGCAAATACATTTTAAGTGGATTACACTTGACAGCTTATGGTTAAAGATCCTCTTAGGAGATTTCTTCAGTTGAATGGAAACCTTATAATGTTGGCAGATTTGTGAAACTAGAGAGGATGCTATGTCTCCGAATGTCTATTAAGTTACTGCTGAAATCGCAAGTTTCTATTAGGGGAAAAAAAAAGGAGCATTAAAACCTGAAGACCCATTTTATTGAGAACCTAGAATGCAAAGGATTTTATTTTTAAGCTCCTAAAATTTGAAAATAAGCTAGTCTAGGTTAGTTTCCCAAAGCTGAATGTGCTCATTTGGAGCTAATTTTGTCTGCTGGAACTATCAAAACAACTTGCTGGAATTCTTGGCTCAGAATACTACTGTTTTGCTGATCCGTGGTTAGAAGAATTGACGCATCTCCATTGGCAATCTCTCTCTCTCTAACCTGGTAAGGATTTTGAGATTTCTAGAACAGGTGCATTTTTCTAGTTCTCACACTGGCGATTTCATTCCAATGTCTCTTGAGAGTCAAATACCAATTACAGGAATCCATCTTCATCCTTCTCACTTTCACGCAATTGGACATCGGCATGGACACGCGCCCTGTGTTGTGTCCATTCACCAATAGCTCACTCAGCCATTGAGCCATAATGTAAGCTTCTTCTGATTAGTTTGGTGGGTTCCTTCACTCATCACTCATGCTCACGTGATCTGATATTAGGAACTTGGTTCCATCCAGAACCAGCAGCTGCTTATCCCCCTGTATCTCTCTGTTATCTCCTGGATTTTGGTAGGAGGTTGTGCTGGGGTCTGACCTCTTCCTGGCACAGGAGAATGAGCAGAGGGGGTTGTAAGTATGATCCCAGCTGCTTCAGGGAGTGGTCACCCTTAATAGATCCTGTATTCACTGACCAATGGTCTACATACTTATGCTCAACTTGAAGAACAAAAACACGTTATATATCTAGAAACAACTAGGAAAGGGGTGTCTAGATAAGGAATTCTTAGTTCAAGAATTAGATTTAAATCTTCTTGCTGCAAGTATACTTACATAAGTCATATATTCTTACATGTTTCCGCTTACTTTTCCACTTTAATGAATAATAATTGTGGTTAACTTTTTTTTAAGAAGTTTTGAGATGCCCCTGTTTCTATCACCACATTGAATGGCAGACTTCAGTCTCTACTGTATGACCAGGAGCTCTTCCTACTGCCTGTCAGCAGCCCAGTTACTTGCCTTTTAATAACCCTGATTCCATTGCTATTTTTGCAATTTACGCTTTTGCAGGGAGGTCAACACTTGGAATGAATGAAAACAAATCCAGCTAACTGTGGCTTCCAAATTCGTTCTGATGAAATCAATGAAGTTACTTGGATCTTGAAGTCTCAGTTGTACTTGGCTTTTTCTAGGGTACTGTTGAATTACTGTTTTTCAAATGAAAGTGTATTTTAAAAACCCGTCTTTTTAGTATAGAGTTCTGTAAGTTTTGACAAATGATTACAGTCATGGAACGACCGCCACCATCAAGACAGAGAACAATTCCATCACCAACTCCCCTTTTCCCCTCCCCCACGTATTCCTCTCTGTCCCTTTTGGAGTCAGTCCCTTCCCCACTCTCAATCCCCAGGTCAGTGCTCTGTCCCTATAGTTTAGAATTTTATAGAATGTCATATAAACGGAGCCTCGGAATAGGCAGTTCTGACTGTTTTCAGCCAGCATAATGCATCTGAGAGTCGTCTAGGTTGTTGCGTGTATCAGTAGGTCATTTTTTGTATTGATGAGTAGGGTTCACCTGTTGATGAATATTTGAATTTTTTTCCCCAGCATTTGGCAATTATAAGCAGTGGTGTTTTATGGACCATAACAAAGCCCCTAGGAGGGGGATTGCTGTGTTTACACTCTGTGCTTAACTTTCTAGGAAACCACCCAAGACTGTCTGCCCCATGGCTTCACGTTTTCCTTTCCCACCAGCAACACACAGGCATTCCAGCTGCTCCCCCACCTCGCCCATACGCGTTATTATCTATTTTGTGCCCCCTGTGTAGGATAATTTTTAACACGAAGTAAATGATATTGAAGCTAACATTATCCCAAGACCAATTGAAGACGCTGTAGATATTTTGTAAATCCCTGAGACTTTTACTTCTAAAGCATCTCACAAAGCCACAAAAAAAATTTTCCGAAAGAGCATCTTCCTTATAATGTTACAAATGAAGGGGCTATCTGTCAGTGACATCTGCTTCTTTTTGTATTTTCTTCCCTGACAAGTCCTAAGTGGCTTTAAGGTTGACTGCTGATTGGACCAGGAGGGGTACAAAGCAGGAGGAACAACTGAGTGAGGGGATGGGGGGTAGGAATAGTGAGGGGACAACTGGCCTTAGGCCTTGACACTTTGAAATGATGCCCTAAAAGCAAATGTCTATGACGAGAGGTGAACATAAAGATAGTTATTTAATATTCTCTGAGTTGTATTAAGGGTCAGATATCCCACGACACACTTTTTATGCGTTACCCCATTTAATCATCATGTCATTGTCCTATGAGGAAGTTAGCAGTTTTCTTTGGATTTTTCAGTTGAGGAAGCTAAAGCCTAAAGGAATTTAAAAACTTTTCCAAGGATGCCCAGCTGAGGGGAGTAGGACAGTCTAGTGGACAGCAGCGATTGAGTCCCACGCCGTGAAGTCACACTGCCCCTGTTTGTGGGATAAGTCCACTGCGACAACATCTGCTCAGGTTCCCGAAGGACACCCCTGGGCGCTACTTGACTGTTACTTAGTCACTTGGGAAAACCCCTGTTACTAAACTTGCTCGGGCCCAAGAAACTTAGAAAAGGCTTAGGAATCCCTGCAGAATGTAGCAGGGGGCAAAGCGGGAAGCGGGGAGGAGCCTCAGATGTGTGGCTTGGGGTTCATGACCGTCATTATTAGTGACCCATCTCTGCTGGATCTTGGGGGGTCTCATTCCCACATCTGTAAGATGGGAACAATAACACCAACCCCTCAAGGTTGAAGTTCATGAGGGTTATTAAAGGCAGCACCCCCGCAGGCCCCCGTGTGGTGGGCTCTCAACAGGTCCTGGCCCCTCCCGCTCACCCTTCCCCCACAGGAAGAGACTCATGTACTTAGTACCGCTTTGCGGTTGAACTGCTATGCTGGACACTGGACAAAACCTTCAGCTGTTCTTTCAAAGCTTCAAATTATACCAATGAGCAGTGAAGATAGGTTATTTCATTAAAAAGACAAGGTTATTTCATTAAAAAGACACTTGGATTTGGAGTTACCTTGTGGCTCAGCAGGGTAAGGATCTAGCATTGTCCATGCCGTGGCTTGGGTCACTGTTGTGGTGCAGGTTTGATCCCTGGCCTGGGAACGTCTACATGCCATGGGTGAGGCCAAAAAAAAAAAAAATAGGACACTTGGATTTGAGGTCAGTCAATCTAGATTCAGGTGGTGAGGTTAATTCATGATCCTAAAATACGTCATTTCCTTGTGACTTGGTTGCCACAGTATATAGATATAGACATATAGGTAATCTAGCGCAGCGTATTGTGATGATTAATTTCAACAATATATAGAAAATGATTTATTTTTTAAATGGCACAGTGCTTTGTCAATGGTGTGTATTTGTATATTGTAATTGTACTAATATTTCAACCTTTCCTTCCAAACTAAATAGCTCTTATTTCATATCTAAAAGCTTTCTATAGCACTTACTCTGATATAAATATATGTGTGTATACAAATGAGTAGCATTTAGAAATGAATAAAAGTTAATTCTACTTAAAAAAAATCTTAGATTATTACTTGCATGCAGCATTGCCATTACTTGGGCTCAGAGTTCACATGAATGTCTTTTGATATAGTGTGCAACATTTTTAGTCACCTGAGATTTAGCCAGTTGACACTGGATGTCACCATTGTGCCGTGTATTGTCACTGCAGAACAGGTGTGCTATTCAGTATTCAGGACACAGCCAGTCTCTTCATAGGTTTGGATATATGGGAACTTTTTTCCCCTCATGTAACCTAATTACCCTTGTAGCACTCTTATTGAAACTTACTCTTTCAGTTTCTATTATCTGAGCTCTCTGTACTAGTGAACAAGAAGGAGGAAATAATTATCAATATTGTTAGCTTAGAACCGAGAAGCTGAAAACTCAAAAATGGTGCTAAAAACCCACCAAGGCTCTTGGTCTCTTAGCAGAATTGTTGACTCTGGCTAACCTAAGTAGGAAAGGAATTTACTGGAAGAATATGGAGCAGCATCCAGAACTGATGGGAAAACTAGGTCTGGAAATGGGAGAGTCCACTCCTGGTGCCTCGGCCAAGATCAGTCTATAATGAGAAGAGGGTAGAGTCCTTCCTGCCTTGCCATTGTCACCACACTGGTGTCCTTGCCACACACACACAAAAAGTAGGTTTATTACATGATCCTGGGTGCCCAGTGATATGCTGGTTTATCACATGGATTCTAATTCACAATGATGTGTACAGGTTGCTTTGTAAATGGTAAACTCTTCATTAGATGTTCGTATGACTGGCTGAGAATGTTGACAACTTATTTCTGCGTTATCGAGAATGAATCAATACCGTGGACTTGTATTTCCCTTTATTGAGCAGCTCGATCTTCCAGCCGTTTAAAGTATCACCTGATTCTTCTCTACCACTCAGACTACTTGTCAGCAGGAATTGTGGATAATGGCTTTATATTTTATATACTTATTTGACAAACACAATTTATTATGTGCTAAGCACTGTTTTCTTTGTTTTTTTAGGGCTGCACCCATGGCATCTGGAAGTTCCCAGGCTAGGGGTCAAATCGGAGCTGCAGCTGCCTGCCTATGCCACAGCTGCAGCAACACCAGATCCGAGCTGAGTCTGTGATCTACACCACAGCTCATGGCAACGCTGCATCCTTGGCCCGCTGAGTAGGGCCAGGGATCGAACCCACGTCCTCATGGATACTGGTCGGATTCATTACTGCTGAGACACAATGGGAACTCCTAAACACTGTTATAAGTGCTTGACAAATGTTAAGTCACAAAACCATAAGTTGTTTATTATTTGTATTATTATCAATTATTAATACTAACATTAATCTTACCGATAAAGAAACTGAGGCACAGAGAGGTTGAGGAAATTGCTCAAGGTCACACAGCTAGTGAGCAGCAGTGTCAGGCCATGAAACTAAGCAGTCCGCCTGCAAACCTTTTTGTTGTTGGACTTTCTTTCTTTACGGAAAGCCTCATGGAAAAATTTTGTGTGTGGGTGAACAAAGCAGAGCTGCTGTGGTTCAAGTCCAGACAGCAAAGCCCTGTCTGCTCAGCACCTCCCCTTCCTCCTGGGAGCCACGTTGTTCGAAAAGTCCTGACTTAGGAAATAATACCCCTTGGCGTAATGCCACTTGTAAGCTGTCTTCAATCCACTCTGGCATAAAACAAATACAACTCTTTTCTCACTTTAATTAACTGATTGTGTTTTATTTTGAAAATTTTATCTGCCTAATCGACTTCTGGCAGAAATTAAATGCTACGATGGATTTTCCCCAGGACAGTAAGGCCATATCGCAGTTTGGGTTTTGCCAGCTTTTGGCTCAAGTTTCCCTTAGGTTTCTTTGCACAAATGAAGGACTGTGGTCATGGGAGTTTCCTGAACCGAGAGAGAAGTGGGATTTGATTTCGTATAAATAGAGTTGCATATTTACTTTGCAACCCAGATAGGCAGGATCTACCCTCTCAGTTAAAGCTTGCTTATTGTCTGTGCTTATTCGTGATATAAAATCATTAGGGCAACCATATTAACGGTTACTGTCCATTGAGTGCCTTCTGCAATCAGGGATTGTAAAAAGTCCTCATTGTTACAAGTCGGTATTATCACCGTTATTGTACAGATATGTAAGTTGAGGCTAAGATTTTATGTGACTTGTTTAAGATGCCCAGCCAGTGAGGGGAGGATGTTTTGATAAATATCGGTGGTTAAGGAGTGGAAATTTAAAAAAAATTTTTTTTTACTGAAGTACAGTTAATTTACAAGGTAGTGTTAGTGTACGTCAAAGTGATTCAGTTAATTAATTAAAGTTTATTTTTATGACTGCCCCTGTGGCATATGGGGATTCCCAGGCTAGGGGTCGAATTGGAGCTGCAATTGCCGGCCTACACCACAGCCACAGCAACATCAGATCCAAGCCGTGTCTTTGACCTACACTACAGTTCATGGCAACGCCAGATCCTTAACTCACTGAATGAGGCCAAGGATGGAACCTGCATCCTCATAGATACTATAGTCAGGTTCCTAACCTGCCTGGCCATGAAGGGAACTCCCAGTTATTTACATGTATATATTTACACATATACGATATGTATACTTTTTCAGATTCTTTTCCATTGTAAATTGATATTGAATATAGTTTCCTGTGCTATAAGAGTAGGTCCTTGCTGTTTACCTGTTTTATGTATGGAAGTGGATGTATGTATGTATGTATGTATCTATGTATGTATGTATATAATCCCAAACTCCTAATTTATCGCCCCCCCCCAACCCCACCATCCCCTTGGGTAACTGTTTTCTATGTCAATGAGCCTATTTCTGTTTCGTAAATAAGTTCATAGGTGGAAGAGAATTTTTTGATATTAAGAATAAAAGGCACGCAAGAGAATATATTTTAGGATGCATAATGTGAGGCCTGATGCAATTTTCAAATTAATGAAGGACTTCGAGAATGAAGTGGAATCAATTCTAAAGCGATTAATTCCTATGAGGAAATGCCTCTTATCATTTGGTAATGTATACCATGACTAACACACTGAAAAGAGAACAGAAGGGAAATTCCTATTGTGGCCCAGCGGGTTAAGAACTTGTCATCCATGAGGATGCGGTTCAACCCCTGGCCTCGGATTTGGCATTGCCTCAAGCAGCAGCATAGGTCACCGATGCAGTTCGGATCCAGTGTTACCATAGCTGCGGCTTAGGCTGGCAGCCGAAGCTCTGATTTAACTCCTAGCTGGGGAACTTCCATATGCCGTGGGTGCAGCCTTAAAAAGAAAAATAAACAAACAAAAAATAAAATTAAAGTGAAGCTAAATCAATCAAATGGGACTATAGATCAAGGGAGATTGAAAGGAAGAACATTCGCAGCTCAGACTAAATCTGTTGCTTTGCTTGCCTCTCTTTTTCCCACTGCTTTTGCTCTAACCCAGGGGTCAGCAAACTTTTTCTGTAAAGGACCAGATAGTAAATGTTTTAGACGTTGCTTGCCACATATTCTCTCTGTTGCATCTACTCAGTTTAGCCATCATAGGGCAAAAGCAGCATAGACTATATGTAAGGGAATGGCCATGATTGTTTTAGAGTAAAACTTTGTCTATGGACATTAAAGTTGAAATTCATGTAAATTTCATGGGTCATGAAATGTTATTCTTCTTCAGATTTTTTTTTTTTTTGAACCATTGAAAAATGTAAGAACCATTCATAGGCTCTCCTAACAGACAGGAACCAGCCAGACTGGGCTCCCGGGCCACGTGTTGATGACCTCCACTCCAGCTGACCACCTTTCTCTCGTTTCCAAAGACATTGCTTACTGTCTCTGTGGATGTTTGTTTTACTTCCACATTTAGATGTTGTTTTGGACTAATGGCTTAATCCTGGAAGAGACTTCGGAGGCCCGAGTAACAGAAGTAGTTCTGCTCACATTCTGCAAAAAACAGACTTGCAGACTTGCTGCTGCCGCCAAACCAAGTTCCACTGAAACAAATAGAAGCCACCATGGTTGTCTAAGAGGATTTAACATAAAATGGAAAATTCTGGGCATACTCTTGTCAATTTCATTGAAGATTAAAGGGGAAGTGTGGGACTCAGAGGCATTCCCAGAAGCTATCTAATTTGAAAGCTGGCAAATATAAAATTTGTTTGTGTGTTTTAACAGTGGAGGTCATTGCTAAATTTTCATTTTTTTTCTGACTAGGGAATCTGGCTTTAATGTGATGGAAACACTCTTGATCTTGGTGTGCAAAATGCGGAGATTTGATTCTCAACTCTGTTAGTTTTACTGTGATTTGGGGTAAGCTGACATCACATACAAGACTCTTGGCTTCCTTAATCAGTAAAATAAGGTTAATAGTCCTACCTCACAGGGCTTTTATTTTTACTTTTAGTTCTTTTCTATTTATGATGACAATTTCAAACAGAAACAAAATAGCAGAGGATTGCTGTGAACCTCACACGCCTTTGCTCAGGTTCCACAGTTCCTTGCATTTTGTCAAACTCCTTTCATCTTGACCTCAACCCATTTTTTCCTCTCTTTAAATACTAGAGTAAAATACTCTCTTTAAAATTCCAAATGTGGTGTTATCTCACTTGCAAGTATTTCAGTATGAATATAACAGATAGGATCTTTCTGATACTCGGTAATTCCAGTGGCACGCCGAGCAAAATTACAATAATTCTTCAACATCATCTGTTATCCACGCAGTGTTAAAATTCCCCAGTTGTTTCAAAGATGTCTTTATAGAATAGCTGCTTTATTTGAATCAGGAGCCAAAGAAGATTCTTACACTGCATTTGGTCCTATTTTCTTAAGACATAATTCGGACAGTTTCTCTTCTCTTATATAGAATTAATTTGGGGAAGTAGTAATTATTTGTCCTGTAAAATGTTACATAATCTGGATTTGGCTGAGTGCAGCCTTCATCCTGGTAAAGTCATTGAACAGGTTCCTGTTGTTCTGATACTTACCATCATTTGCTAAAGGAACTGCGTATTTCGTAGGTGATGCTTTCTGCTTGTGACTGTACCACATCTAGAAGATATACTGTCTGGTTTTCTCTTCTTTAGTTTTCTGTTAAAGATTGATTAGTGGGGTACCTTGGGTTAATGTACTCTTCACCTATCTCTCACCTAATGTTTTTAGCACTGGTTGATGACTCTTGCTTAGATCTATGACTTCACAGGGGGGTTGTGAAATGTCGGTTTTCTAATTCTATCAGTGCTATTGGATTTATTGGCAGGAATTCTTTAGCAAAATTTTCCTAATAGATTGTTTGGTTACCATGAAATATATGGTAAATTCATATGCTAGAGGCAAATAAATGCTTGTTGGCATCCCTCTCACCCCTTACTGGGAGCTAATTTTTAGTATAATGGTGACTTGTCGCCATTGACTTTGATAATGAGAACTGTTTTGGTAGCAGTGGTTTTTCTCTTAACATCATAACTTTAGGAATTAAAAAAAATTCAGTATGTTTTAATCCAGAGACCTTTCTCTTCAGGTTGGCTTTTGTGTCTTATTTAGTAGTATTTATTTGATCACTTTTTTGCCTCCTGGTGTGACAAGGTGTCTCAAGCTCACCTGACACATTTCTTGCCTTAAATCCAAATCTCTCAAGAATGAAGAGATTTAGAAGAATGAAGTCTTGGTTTCATTTTAGTAGAAAATCGTGTGCTTGACACCACAGTCTGGGCACTAAGAGTGTTAATTGTTTCTATTTAAATTTTCAATGAATAGACCTTTTTAGTGGAAAATAAATCATTTTATACTCATGATTTCAGTTCAGATTATAAGGATTTTATGTAACATTTTTTGTTTCTCATTTGGATTTTTTTCTCTCACGCCAAAAACCTTGATTCTTAAGACATTAAGACACTGACTTCCTGACTTTACTCTACATCATGTGTTCATGTGGGTGAGTCACGTGCATACACACACATATAATAGTTTCAAAATAGCAACAGCAGTGTTTCCACTAACAATATTATTATTGCATACAGTTTAAGATTGTTCTGTGATTCTTTTTCTTCTTAGGACATAGCACACTTGTGAAAAACAGTCCCACTGTGTTTTAAAGTCACTTCAAGTAATTTATGTTGATGTGTCACCACCTTGATATGCAGATTTCCTCATTTGTTTTATTTGCTTAATTTGGGAGGATTTTATTTTTTCTTTTAAATTTAGTTTTGTTTTATAATTAGGTAAAATAATTACATTGTACAGTGTTAAAACTGTAAATCACAGATTTACCTTTTCCATCTCTCTCTTCTTAGGAAAATTATTCTGCATATCTTTTTCTGCACAATGCTTTTTCTTTGAATAAATACCTCTAAAAAAGACTTTATAGCCGAACGTGGTTTATTCATCTTTTTGTAGACATTTGGGCTTTTTCCAGTCTTTTACTATTACAATGGTTAATAACCTTTATAGGCTAGTGAGAATTAAATAAAATGCAGTACATTAAAGGGATCTCTAAAGTATAAAGTGATATACATATATACATATATAATATATACATTTTTGTTGTGTTAGCTCCATGGACACTTATTAAGCACTTATAATTTACTAGAATATAAATATAAATAAAGCATAGTCTTTACTCTTGAGGTTTTCTAGTCTAATAGATAATGGAATAAATAGAAAAAAAATTCACATTTTTCCTCCTCAGAAAGTTTAATTTTTAAGTTCCTAATGAGTGATTGTTTCAATTGGTGGTGTCTTAATATTAAATTAATTCCTGGATTTTGGGTACATACAGATTTCAATCCTTTATGATATTTTTGACTATATTTGAGTACAGTGCTAGTACAGAACTTCTTCCAGTTTACAAACCACAAAAATTTAACACCAAAGAAGTTAGTTTTGTCTTACTGATTTCTGTTTTCCTAAAGCTGGATTTCACAATGACAACAGTCACAGCGACCACAGCAGTTCCCCTGAGGGATAAGACAGAAGGTAATTCTGCCTCATATGAGTCCACGTCGGCTCATATTATTGAAGAAACTGAATATGTGAAAAAGGTATGTGGGATCTGGAAATCAAGTTAGCATGAAATTTTTTTTACAATAAAGTCTGATATGAATTAGTGGGCTTTGCTTCTTCCTCCCTAGAACACGTGAAGAAGAACAAACCTAGTTGGCCAAGGAAAACGATGAGAGCTATAATGTAAACACATGCTTGGTAATTTCTCTTGAGAGCATGAACCTCTGGCGGAAAACTGAATGAAAGGCCAGAGGCGTTTAGAACACTCAGCATTTGCTTTGTCCCATCCTATTCACAACTGCATCCTACTTGTTTTTTTGGGGGGGGAGGAGGGGTGATGTGGTGGTGGGAGAGAGTTTGTATTTTTTTTTTGTCTTTTTGCCTTATCTGGGGCCACACCCGCGGCATACGGAGGTTCCCAGGCTAGGGGTCTAACAGGAGCAGTAGCTGCTACCCTATACCACAGCCACAGCAACGCGGGATCCGAGCCACGTCTGCAACCTATACCACAGCTCACGGCAACGCCGGATCCTTAACCCACTGAGCAAGGCCAGGGACCGAATCTGCAACCTCATGGTTCCTAGTCGGATTCATTAACCACTGAGCCACGATGGGAACTCCGAAAGTTTGTATTTTTAACATTTATTTCTTTTCCTTTTTCTTAAAGTATACTTGATTTGCAATGTTGTGTCAATTTCTGCTGTACAGCAAAATGACCTAGTCATATATCTGTCATCTATCTATCTATCATCTATCTATCTATCTATCTATCTATCTATCCATTCTTTTCCTCTTATTATCTTCCATCATGTTCTGTCACAAGAGACTGGATATAGTTCCCTGTGCTATACAGCAGGCCCTAATTGCTTATCTATTCTAAACGTAAGAGTTTGCATCTACCAACCCCAAACTCCCCGTCCATCCCACTCCCTCCCACTCCCTCCCCCTCGTCAACCACAAGTCTGATGGAAAACAGACTTGCATCCTACTGTTTTGTATCATTTCTCAGTTCTTTCATAAGTACTGATGCTTTGTTGCCAAGTAGAAGTTTACATTTCCTGCTAAATTTCTGTTTCTCCTTACCTTGTCCCCTCTCAAGCAGTTCAGAGTAGCTATCGCCAAGGACTACATGTTATTCATGTTGGCATGTTACCCTATTAAAAATGTGAAATCTTATGAAATGTGAAATCTTATGGCTGACAAAGGTATATAGTCTTATGCATGTTTTTTTTTTTTTTTAAACAGACGGAAAAATTTGGACCTAACTAGCTTGTAACTTATTCAGATCAATTCAACTCTTGAATGTCTGGCAATTCCATAGGTCACCAAGACATGGGGCTTCTATTTCATGAATAAATTGTATGATCTCTGCTGAGTAATTATTCTCTAGTAATTACTAAATAGTAGTTATTCTCTAGTAATTACGAGAGAGTAATTATTTTGCAGTAATTACCAGATAGTAATTATTTTGTAGTGATTACCAAATAGTAATTGTTTTATAGTAATTACCAAATAGTAAATTTGTACTAAATTACAATAACGAAAAAATAAAACTAAATAGTATTAAATATTAATTACTAAATAGTAGTTATTTTGCTGTAAAATATTCATTTGGGTTATATTTTTAGGTTTGACTAAGAAAGAGTTATAAAGACCAAATGCTCATTTTCTACAATCAAAACAATATTAGCCTGAACGCAAGTTAGGTTGACAGCAGTTGTTTAAATCTGAGATTGGTATATATGTACTACTTTTTGGATAAATCAGGTGCCCTGTAGCTGACATAGAGAAAAAAAAAAGTATTTGGGATTAAATGTCTTTGACAAAAATAATTTTTTTCTTAGATTCGAACTACTCTGGAAAAGATCCGAAACCAAATATTTGGAGATGAAGTAAGACATAACAGTACAAATCACAGACTAGATTCAAAGGTAATTAATTCGTCAAGATATACCACTTTTATTCCTTCAATAAATAAACGTGTAGCCATCTAGACTGGATTTAAAACTTTTTTTGATAGTATTTAAAACTTTTTTTAATAATTATCAAATATTTTGTTGATATCTAAGATGTTACTGGGCGTATGTATGAAATATTTAACCACAGATGTCTTTAGTAGGATCAGATTGGAATGGCCAGATTTTCTTGAATATTTTAATCTGGGTTTATTTATCTAAAGTATATGGGGAGATCTCAGCCCAGCCAGGATATAGCACAGCAACATTTCCCAGTGATAGGTAAAGATACAAGCTGTTAGACTCACCTGGACCACACCAAGTTGCAGCCATTATGCAGAATGATCGGATAATCAATAAGTTTAAATGCACCCTTCCTCTGTGACCAGCCTTTTATTCTTAAGGTTGAGAAGTCTGCATTTAGCCTTGTCTGGATTATGCCAGGTTAAACCTCACCTGAGCCACATGCCACACTGACATCAATGGCAATGTTATCCTCTATATTGGATGGCCACAAAGAACACCAGAACATAGCGTATAATGCATGGACAGTCTCTTTTATCTTCCTTAGTTCCGAAATGAACACAACTCATCCTGATTACTTTCTTAAAGTCAGTGCTCTGAAACTGGAAAAGGTTATTGTTTGTGAATGATAGGAAGGAGCAAACATTCGGTTTTGACTGTGTTGTGCTGTCTACTAGACTTCTGAGTGGAGGTTTCAAATAGAGAGCTGGATGTCTAGAAGGTCCAGGCTATGGCATAGAGATTTGGGGAGTAAGGATGGTATTTAAAATTCCAAAACTGGAGATCACCAAACATTTGGGTGTGGATAGAAATGAGAGAAAATTTAAGCACCAAGTCCTGAGAGTTCTAATATTTAGATATTGGGAAGAAGAAGAATCATCCCCACAGGAGGCTGAGAAGTGAAGACAGAAAAGCAGGAGAGCCATTGGAAACAACCAAAGGAAAGGTTTCAGAAATCAGTGAGGGACCGCTTTGTCAGATGGTGTCTGCAGGTCAAGCAAATTGAGTGCTGATTAATGACCGTTGGCTATAAAGATGGCGAGATTGTTGGGGCGCTTAATAGGCATAGCAACTTAGGACAAATTGTGTTGCCAGTGTGTCTGCCTTGGCCATCTCAAACCACAGAAGATCAGCAGACAACTTAAATTAAAAAACAAAACAGAACAGAACAAAAAAACAATTGGTTTTTTGGATATTATTTGTCTCCTAAAAAGGTCATGATAGTATGTTTAAAACTGTAAGGAATGCAAAAGGCATGAAAGATGTACTTCTACCCGCTTTTTAATATAAGAATCTATTAGTTTGTGCAAATAGTGAGGCTAAGCTGCTTCATCCAGTATTTTCCATTGACTATTGAGATCCAAAAGATTTATTTGTGTTGACCTGAATCTTCCTTAATATAAGTAATACTGAGTGACAGTTATTGTTGTCAAAGCTCGTAGAGAAAGGGAAAAGCCGATTGTATGATTTTCTTGTTTGTTTATTTCAGCACTGTGGAAACATTCACAATGCCTCCGACTCTGAAATGGATCCTTCTTGCAGTTTGGATCTGCTCATGGAAAGGATAAAAGGAAAAGACCGGCAGCTCTTAGAGATGAACAAAGAGAATGAAGTATTGAAAATCAAGGTATGACCAGTAGGAGAAATTTCTCATTTTGTCCTGGAACCAATAGTATAGACTCTTGGGTCTGTGAAAGGAGGTACACCTCCGCACACGTCCATAAATCCACACGTATGCTCACATACATAGAGAAGCATGTTTACATCTGATCATTTAAATCTCCCAGAGTGCCTGTTGTAGCTCAGCAGTCAGTGAATCCGACTACTATCCATGAGGATGTGGGTTCCATCCCTGGCCTTGCTCAGTGGGTTAAGGATCCGGCGTTGCCGTGAGCCGTGGTGTAGGTCGCAGACGCGGCCCGGATCCCGTGTTGCAGTGGCTCTGGTGCAGGCCAGCTGCTACAGCTCCAATTGGACCTCTAGCCTGGGAACCTCTGTATGCCGCGGGTGCAGCTCTAAATCTCCCTATTTTATTTTGGAGACAAACATTATTATTAAAACAATTTTACAGAAGTTCCTGTTGTGGATCTGTGGGTTAAGAACCTGACATACTGTCCATGAGGATGCAGGTTTGATCCCTGGCCTTGCTCAGTGTGTTAAGGATCCCGTGTTGCCGCAAGCCACAGTGTAGGTTGCAGATGCAGCTTGGATCTAGTGTTGGCTGTGGGGTAGGCCTGCAGCTCTAGGTCCCATTTGACCTCCAGCCTAGGAAGTTCCATATGCTGCAGGTAAGACCATAAAAAGAAAAAAAAATTTAAAAACTTAAAAAAAAATTAAAAATTTGAAAAAGAGTTTACAAAAGTTCAGTGGGTATAAAATTTCAGTTATACAAGGTGAGTAAGTTCTAGAGATTTGTTGTGCAGCCTTGTACAACAGCGCTGATAATTAATACTGTATTGTACATTTAAAAAATCTGTTAAAGGGGCAGAATTCATGTTAAATGTTTTTATTACAATAAAATTTAGAAGTCTTTATGTATTTAACAGATATAATTAAATATTAATTAGAATACTCATACTCATAATTTTGTTTAGTTAATCTCTTGTTGCCTGCCTTATATTTTCCTTTTTTGGCTTATTTTATATACAGTTCTACAGTGAATGTTTTAGTAGGTAGATATTTGAAGCCATCCTTGATAATTTCTTTAGGTTAAATCTTTGAAAGATTCATGACACTTTAGCCTTATTGCACCTAATCCTCCAGTCTTGTCCCACTTCTGTTTTAGAACAGTATGTCTGTTAGTACTGTTGTGAACATTAATGACAAAACCCTTGCAAATACTTGTATAAGCTGATGGGGACACCAGGGAACCCTGCAGAGTGCAGTCTATGTGTGCAGGGCTTTGATGTGTGGGGAGTACGCACTGGCCTGGCCAGATCAAATCACCTGCATGACAGCCTACTAAATAGGGGAGTTCTGGTTTGATGTTTTCTTCTTACCAGGTAACAGCATCTTTTCTCCCAGCCGTTGTCTATGAAGTGCAACTGGTACAGTTACAGCCTCTGTGTTTCTGATGGCCCGCCAAACTGCTCTGTCTTTACCCCTTTTTATTGCAAATGTCAAAACATGCCCAGTGACCTTTTGTTTCTAGCTGGAAGCTTCCAGAGAAGCAGGAGCAGCGGCTCTGAGAAATGTGGCCCAGAGATTATTTGAAAACTATGGAGCACAGTCTGAGGAAGTTAGAAAGAAGCATGAGGACAGTAGACACTTACTCCAGGTACCAAGTCTGTATTCTGATGAACTAAGCCATGAGCGGTTCGTCTCCCTTTTGGGGAGGGGTTAGAAGTGAAATAAGCAAGGTTCCACGTGACTTGTCAAGCACTGGGAAGGGCGGGCTGCCCGCCTCCTCTGCCTGCTTCCCCCCACCCCTCCTTAGCTCAGTGCCCAGATTTGGCAGAGCAACTGCTCTGTTGCCACCCTTGCCAGAGCCCAGCAGGACACAGGCGGGAGAGAGGCCATGCCACCAGCCTAGGAATCAGTGCTGGCTATGGCACTGGCCGGTGGCTTCTCTTCTGGTTCTGCCTTTGACGAATTGGTGGGCCCAGTCTGTGTCTCTATCTCTCTGTATCTGACTCTAAAATGAAAAAGTTGGGGAAGATAAATGGTTGCAAAAATTTTTTGATCCTGGAATACGTTCTTCAGAGTAAATAAATAAATAAAAAACATGTATGTATGTGTTCATATATATATTTTATATAAAATTATAATTTTATATTTCAATATAGAAATATATATATGTTCAAATATAAAACCATATAAGATATATGTGTATATATGGGTATGTATATCGTAGACACACACATTCTTTCCTTGTTTTGGAGTCTGAAAAATGTATTCTAGGATCAATAAAACTTTATCTGAAGAATATATTCTAGAAGTGGAGGAAGAGGAAAAGGTGTGTTTGTGTGTTTTTGCCAAAACTCAGAACAGGGACGCTCATTCAGGCTGGGTGGGGCGACTGGGTCTCTGCCAGCTCAGGACCGAGGAAAGTCCCCAGGGAGCACAGTAGGAAATCCACTGTGCAGGCGACACGCCCTTGAGTTCAGGCTGTGGCCATGATGGTCACAAACTTATAGGCCTGCAGGGTGCAGATAAAGTACCTAAGTGAACCGTGAGCAGCCGTGTGTAGACGGGAATGTGCATGTCCCCGCAAAGGGCACTCAGCCCCAGCCTGGATTCCAGGGTAGGCGTGCCCGCCTAGTATTTTCAAGGGACGTCAGACATTGTTTTCTTAAAAAGAAAACTCTCAGTGTCTATTAAACACCCAAGCAGATGTGCATGCATGTTAGTTACAAGTCTGGTGAAACACTCCCAAGTGTGGGCTATGGGCTGCCTGCTGACTTTCCACTTGTGTCTTGTAGTGTAATTCATGCTACATGTCTAGGAAATAACACTCTGACACAGTGTGTATAATTATTCTGCTTTACGGCACTATCTGATTAAAAATGAAACTTTTTTACTTGAACATAAAAGATTTTATATTTGTTCTAGATCAGCTTTGTTGGGAAGAAGTCATAAGTTTTGTTTTTCTTAAACTACTGTCCCTCTCTCTTTTTTTGTTTTATACCCTTATCTTTCTTATACCAGTCTGGATAGTATGCTTTATGGTAGCAAACTTCAGCATTCTAGAAATAATAATACTATTTATATAACATTAATTCTTCTTTGATTTAGTGTGGTTCTAGTCCATCAGGTTTTTCTTTCTTTTTTTCTTAAGGAAGATTGAATTCAAGGAAGTAATTCTAAACACGTGTCAATTATTAAAATTTGGGTGTACCAAGAAAATTATAAAGGGAGATGATATCTGTAGAGGTTTAATTAAAACAGTAGTCTGACCACTGTTTTTCTGACGAAAGGTTAACAAACTTGAAAAAGAACAGAAATTGAACCTCCGTGTTGAAAATCTGAATCAAATTGCTGAAAAGCTTGAAGAAAAACATAATCAAATCACGGAGTTGGAGAATCTTGTACAGAGAATGGAAAAGGTAGGCCTCTGGAGCATTCAAGGGATTTCTTCCTGGCGGAGTCAGTGTGAGAATGAAAGTAACATGAAAATAAATAACATTAAGTGAAAGTACTCACTGCGACTCCTAAGATCTTAGGATGTCCTCAGTCATATTCATTTCTTCCCTCACACATTTAATATGATCTGTATTATACTTACAGACTTACCTCTTTACAAATACTGCAGTCATGTTATTATCTGTCACTTCTTTCCCCTAGTAAATGCATGTCTTAGAAAGGGGAACCAGGTGAGCCTATAAATAGAAATAATGGAAAAGATCACAAAGTCCACTTACTGCCAGTAATAATATAGTGAATCCCTGTAATTGTAGCATTTTTATGTGTTAGATTGAGTGAAGTGTCCGTTTTTGCCATCCAAGTCCACTCTAGGTTTGTAAAAAGGCCAGGGGGGCAGTTCATATTAAGAAAAGACATTCTATGGAAACTGGAGCTTTCGAAAGAGACAATTTAGGGAAGAATAATAATAGAACAAAAATTATTAAGTGTTATGAAAGTTCCTATGAGTAGCTGACTCTCCGTATACATACAGAAGGTGAGCACATAAATTTACCTTCGCATGCTTTAGAATTTAGAATTCAGACAAACCAAGGAATTTTTTAATAGCAAAACAAATAGATAACTTGGCATATTTGTTTCCCATCTTTGAAATTGAATTGGAGTAGATAACAATACAGATTTTAACTTCTAGTAAATATTGCCCAATACATTTTTGAACTTATTATATTATTTCCTTGATTTGCCTCCACTCTTCTCTGTCTTATTTTGTTTTGTGAATATGCCTGAATTGATGCCATTTTAGAATGTCACAACAAACGCATTGCATTTTAGCATTCAGGATTTTTGCTAGAGAAATCTTGATTAATTTTTACATATTTCCCTAGAAGTTAATTTATAACACCGTGAGTTTGGCTGAATGTGTGATCTTAATGAAGGTCCTATGAGGAAATCACTAAAATTAAATAAGCCCAAGAGAATCTAATAATAATAATATACATCTACATATGTGTTGTGTGGTGGGTTGCTAAGTGTATTAGCCAGAATCACAGGACTAGAATGTCCTCAGGTAGCTGGTTTGATAAGAAGTGACATTTTATAATTAATTTTCCCAGATATTTTGGACCAACTGTAACATTTGGATGAATCCTTTGCAGCGTTAGAATATTTATCCTGTAATAAACAGCTTAGCAAACTAAGCACAAAAATTTTTTTTTCATTTAGGAAAAGAAGAAAACTAAGATAGCACAAAGAACATTCACCTTTAGGAAAGGAAGGTAATTCTGGAATGCATATAGGGTTGTTTAATCAAACTACTTGATTAACCAACCCAACATTATCTAAAGACTTGCGATCACCTCAAACTCGGTAACACCGGGTGGTGTTTGTCCCTGAAAATTAACAGTAGGGCAATGGAATATAATTTCTATTTCTTAGAAACCCCAGGAAATCTGTGCTGGATGTAAGTTCATCGCAGAATTTTGGCGTATATTCCCTGGTTTGTTCTACAAATATTTGAGCACCGTAATCAGGCAAAACTCAAGGCTAGATATCTATTTGTGAATGAAACAGATGCAGTCTCTTTTCGGAGACAGCGATGTAAAATATCTGGGTTGTATGTGTCTCAAGGAACTTCCCAGATCTCCTTTTATTCATTCTCGTAGGGGTCCTTATGGAGGCTGACACCCTACTGAAGGTAGAGAGATGGACTGCAGAGCAAGGTTGAGCAATTTACATACCGGCAGACATTTTTGAGAAGTGATAGCCTTCTTAATTTTGTCTTGATTTTGACCCATAATGGATGGCTGTCTCTAGGAGCTTCATGACACAGTAAGTGGACAGGATGCCTGTGGTTCAGCAAGCCTTCCAGAACATTCCAGTTCAGTGACTTCTTAGAGTGGAGCCTCTTGGAATCTATGGAAGGTAGAAGGAGGTGGAATGCAGTGGAAGGAAAATGTGCAAGAGGTTTTTTAAAAAAACACTTTTAAAGATACACGATATTTAGAAAATGAGCAAGCACATAGATAAAACTCTAAGAAGCAATGCTTGATGACCTCTTGATTTATGGAGATACTGAGGGCACAAGCTGTGATGAAGGGTTTCTTAGGAGGAAAGTGTGTATTGGAATGAGAGGAGAGGGTACTGAGGAAGGACATTAATTAGAAAAAGACGTGAATTCCAAAAGGAAATGAAAATGAAAAATGAACATCCACAGAGAAGGTTGATAAATACTGCCCTGGTGGTGGGTCCCCCCTGGAGAAGGATTCATTTTCTACTCACTTGCACAAGCCACTGCTCCAGTAAATAGCCATTAGTGGTATGAGGTCTGGTAATGAACACATTACTTAAAACCTTCACCATCTGTCCCACTCTAATCAGGAATTCAGTGAGAATGAATTCCATAAACACAGTGATAAGCCAGCAAAAAAAAAAAAAAAGTCCAATAAGAGCATTTTAATATGGCATATGTTCCTTTGGCTAACAGTGCGATTCTGTTGCATCATATTAGTTTTCCAGTGTCATTGATTTAGCTCTATTAGAATTTTAGAGCTCAAAGGCGCTTTGGAGACTACCTATTTCCTCAACATCATTTTATGAATGAGGACAGTGAGAATGAGGAACTGTTCTGCAGTCCTCCAGTTGGCAGCTCACAGCTCTTTTACTTATGCCCCCTTCTTCTCTGATGCGGGATAAAAACGATATTCTTGATTCCTGAATCATTTAGATGTTAACAGCTGGCAGTGATGTAAATTGGTGTCCACTCCACCTTGATCAGTAGAGTGAGCCCTTCAAAAGCGTGGTTTGGGGAAGAGCGGGCTGTCCACTGGGTGGTGCTGTGAACGCCCTTCCCTTTCCAGGAGACACTGTCTGAGAAGCTTGGTAGCGTGTGACTTTCTGTGCGGTCCGAGAGGAAGCATTGAGAGTCCAAGCTAAATGCTCGGCCTTGACCAAGGCATTTATTTGTCCAGTCGTCTGGTCTCCTGGAACCTTGGTTATGAAGATCCATTATTTGAAAATCCATTAGGAGGAATGTTTGTTAAACACCTTTGTATCCCCTACAAACTCAAAATATATTATCAGTGATATGTTTGATGTTCCAATGTCATAATAAGCTTGCAAAGAGTATTTTGATCCCTTAGATCAACAAGGGCTACACCAGAACAATATCTACATGTGACAAGAATGCAGGAAATTCTTGAAAAAGTTAGTATACACTTAAAAATAATAGAACACATCAGACATGAAATATTTGGCATCTTCAATTATTTTATATTGAGGTCCTAATACGTACCAGAGAAACATATAGACCTTTCACATACATCTCCTCTTACCCCAGCATTTCAGTATAAATAGTATCATCCTCATTTCGGGGATGCTCAAAAAAGTCAAAAACATGATTCAAACAAGTATAGAATGGACACGTGTCAGATATTTTTTTCAGCTAATTAATTAGTGAACCGGTAAGATAGTAAAGCTGGTTTAAATAAAATAGTTTTTAAGCTGGCTATTTATAAGGATTTTGAAGAAAGGAATATAGAGTATGATTACTAGAATATAGAATTAGATATAAAGCTGGTTAATATTCTTTAAGGCAATCAGATCATAACCTTTGGGACTATCTTTTCTACCAGAGAGAAATCTACAAATTAACATGCGACTTCAAAGAGTCAGGGTTCAAATCAAATAATAAATAATAAAGTCAAATGCAAAGAAATTCTCCAGTGGAATTAAAAAATCCTTAGGTCAATGAACCGATATGACATTAAAATCACATATTTTGATGGACAAGTTTTGGTTATTTTTTTTTTAAGAGTGATAATGTCTAGAGAGGTTAAAACCTTGGCAAAAGTTACACAGTCACAGAGTTTCAAAACCATGTCAGTCCATGTCCAAAAAATTCTGATTTTTTTTTTTTTGCTGTAATGGCACTGCCTTATATTTTACCAGTATAAATATTACAGAAGGAACGATTTTAAACAGCACTGAAAAATAGTCTCAAAACATCT
Organism: Catagonus wagneri; assembly: GCA_004024745.2. Taxonomy (NCBI): domain Eukaryota; kingdom Metazoa; phylum Chordata; class Mammalia; order Artiodactyla; family Tayassuidae; genus Catagonus; species Catagonus wagneri. The sequence continues at coordinate 5,621,790 of PVHT020003428.1, forward strand.
ATTTCTACCACATATTAAAAGAAGAACACCCTCATTCCAGCTGGGATTTTCATAGATTTGTCTATTTTCCTTTTGGATGGAAAGAGTTTGGTTTATTAATGACATTAAGGCATTTCTGTAGGTATTCTTGCTCAGTGTCAAAATGTCTCATATCCTAATTAGGAAGTGAATTTCTCATATATGGCCTTGATCCTTTACTACTTTTCTGACAGATGCCACGCGAGCAGGTAGGTATCAAGACAAGCACAGTGGTATCCTTGGGTACCAACGACTCAGTCTAACTTAGGAGAAGCAGGTATAATGATGGGAGAGCCAGTGCCTAGGGAGAGATGAGCAGGCAGTTAGTGACTGGGGCAGGATGGACAGACATAGGAAAAATTTTACTGAGAGATGGGCTGGGGGAAGAGCCAAAGCTCTCTAGAGGACAGGTGAGGGCAGTGGAGTCAACTAGTCTTGCCCTGTCCTTGAACTGCTTGTAAACCATGCAGGAGAATGCCTGCCCAGGCTTCACTGGGGTGGGTTGTAAGCTCCACATGAAATTAGCTCTTGAGCTCAAAACATATTAGATTATAAGAAGCATCTTTTGTGAACAGTTTGCAGGAATGCCTTGTCGAACATAGACGAACAGAGAGGGAGAGACAGACAGACAATGAGAGAGAGAAAAATAATTAGCAAAAGCAAAAACTGTATCTTATTTTCTCCTAGGAAAAGAAAACACTGCTAGACAAAAAAATGTCTTTGGAAAACAAGCTGCTGCATCTCAAATCCACCACTACCTATCCTAAAAGGTTTGCAAATCTACCTTCTAAGTATAAGCAGTTCCTGATTTCTTTCCTCTCCCTCTGGTACATTGGTTAGTGGATGGAAGACTCTGTTTTCTTTGGGGGAAAAGGAAGCCTGAAAATTCAGGAGAAAGGGAAACTTTAGGATTAACAGCCTTGTGCCTCCCCTTTCTTACCCACTGGGGAATCTGGGAGGGGGCAGAGGTCACGAGGGTTCCAGGGATACGTGTGTATGTGTGTGTGTGTAGGATGTTAACCCTCTTAAAGAGTGAATGAGGAGCTCCCATCGTGGCTCAGCAGTAACGAACCCAACTAGTATCCATGAGGACTCGGGTTCAATCCCTGGCCTTGCTCAGTGAGTTAAGGATCTGGTGTTGCCTTGAGCTGTGGTGTAGGTCGAAGAGGCGGCTTGGACCTGAGCATTGCTGTGGCTATGGATAGGCTGGCAACTCCAGCTCCGATTCATATGCTGGGGGTGCAGCCCTAAAAAGACACACACACACAAAATGTGAATGAGCCTGTTCCCTCTCTGTTTATGCTTGATGCTGAGGAGAATGCTTTTGAGGTCTCCATTCCCCTGATGCTTCTGCTTTTGTTACAGGATCTCTGCTACAACCAGCATTCAATTAGCTCGTCCGCAGATGGAATGGTCCCATAGGTTTGTGGTGCTCCCAGCTTTGTAGAGGATGAAGGAAATACTGTGAAAGCATCCTTCATTCTTGACACTTACTTACGAATACTCATAATTCACAAGCAGTCATGGCCCTTAGTGTGCTAGGGGTTGGTGTGAATTTATGGATTTATGGATATCACCATGACAGCTTGACTACTCGGCTACTGTTAGAAATTCTCTGGAATATCATGGAATAACTCACATCCCATGAAATTTCCTAAACACTTTCTTTTCTTTCCCTTTCCATTTTTTTTCCTTTTCTTTTAATTCTAAGCCTACCACAGTCCTCATATATTCCGACATACGATTCAAAGTCAAATCTATTTGAAGATCCTCCTTCATCCATCCAGAGCTATTTATTGCTCCTTAGGAGACCAGGCGCTGTTATGACCCTTAGAATGTACACATTCTTATTTTCATTTATTCAGCGACATATGCTCAAACACAACTCTCTTGGTCTTCTGACTTTTTTTCATATTTCTTTTTCCTCTACCATTATCTCCTTCTCTCTCATATATTGTGCTTTCTGTCTGGCTCATATTGTTGCACTGGACCTCATCAGCCAAAGTCCAGAACTGGGGTGACCCTGACGATTGTATCCACATATTTGAAACACACTGGGATACCACTAATATTGATTTCCTCATATTCTTCCCTGTGAACAACTTTGTGGCACCAGAAATAAACTTATAGGAGAGTTTTGTAGCCCTGTGCATCTCTGTACAGAAAGAGATGTATGTATGGAAAACATCCTTAAGTCTTTGGAATTGCTTATATGTACTCATAATTTAATTCTAAGTAAAATTTTGGGCTTTTCTTTTTTTTCTCCTGAAGAGAGCTTTTCCATGCAGCAGAACTTGACAGGTACAATATGCCTTCCATTAAGAGTCCAGACAATCTGAGTGTGAATTTTTTTTTCTTTAAAAAATATTTTTTGTATCCATAATACAGTTTTTGTCAGTCTTTGAGCCAAAAGTGTAACCATTTTAGGAGTTCCCGTTGTGGCTCAGTAGTTAATGAATCTGACTAGGAACCATGAGGTTGTGGGTTCGATCCCTGGCCTTGCTCAGTGGGTTAAGGATCCGGGGTTGCCGTGAGCTGCGGTGTAGGTCGCAGACGCGGCTCGGATCCCGCGTTGCTGTGGCTGTGGCGAAGGCCCGCGGCTACAGCTCCTGTTAGACCCCTAGCCTGGGAACCTCCATATGCCGCGGGTGTGGCCCTGGAAAAGGCACAAAGGCAAAAAAAAAAAGGTGTAACCATTTTAAATACCAAAAGGATCTGTTTTTTCAATTCTGTTATATGTGAGCAGTCATGATAAAGAGTCCTCAAAAAACTCTTAAGGATTTTGAGGAACAGCTTGAGAGCAATGGATGTTGTATGATTCCAAAAAGGTATTTGAACACCCTGGCTTGTACAAGTTTTCAAACTGGAAGTATCACAAATATTTATTTTACTTGTTACTCTGAGTTGGTGTAGAGGTAGTCACTCTGCTAAGTGACAAGAAAATGAAATCGACATGAGTCAGACTCCTTTGGTTAAAGCGATAGAGACTTGGTTAAACCGCCGTAAATAAAGGGGATTCCTGTTAGGTTAAGATTGGATAGACACGGCCAGAAAAGAAGATGCAGTCATGGGAAGATAGGAAGGTCACCCTTTAGCACCTAATGTGGTTTTTAAAACCAGATTATTTTGTTGATCCCATTTAGTCATGGGTGTTTGTGTAGTTTTCCTTCTTCTCTAGCTCTTTGTTCTTCTTGGATGATTCATTACTTTTCTCACCATGTTTTACCTGCTGGTTTATAGTCTCTGTATTTTCCTTTAAAATTCTGGAGGAAAGGGTCTGATTGGAACTAATACTACTTTCTGTGTTAGGCACATGGATCATGTTGACCAACCCCTATGCTGAGTATATATAAGCAATTCCAAAGACTTATGGATGTTTTCCATACACACAACAGCCTTTGGCTGGCGCCCCCTCCCAGTCTTGTGGGTGGCCTCCCCTTACTCAAGGAATAGCCTAGGGCTGGTTCCCTGAGCAGAGGGCTGTGGGTGGTTTAATTTCCCTTAAACAGAGATAGTGAGTTTGACAGGCCCAAGACTTTCATGAATTGCAGTGAGCTCCATTCTGCCATTTTGATAAAAAGATTCAATATGTTCCAACTTGGAGTTTCTGATATTAAAAAACCTCTCTGAGAATGATTTAAACCTTTATAATTCAGAGGAAAGTGACATTTTTTTCCTTGTGTAGAGATATGCATTATATATTAAGCTAATCCTCACAATTACTTCTAATGAAAGCTAAAAAATGACATTTTTTCTTTGGGTACAGATATGCATATATAATTATATTAAGCTAATCCTCACAATTACTTCTAATGAAAGCTAAAAGAGTTATCAGGAGTGGAGTTCCTGTTGTGGCTCAGTGGAAACGAACCTGGCTGGTATCCATGAGAATGTGGGTTCAGTCCTGGCCTCGCTCAGTGGGTTAAGGATCTGGTTTTGCCACAAGCTGTGGTATAGGTCGCAGACATGGCTCAATCTGGCATTGCTGTGGCTGGGGTGTTGGCCAGCAACTGTAGCTCCGCTTCGATCCCTAGCCTGGGAACTTTCATATACTGTACCTGCGGCCCTAAAATTAATAAATTAAAAAAAAAGTTCCGCAGGAGCATCTTTTCTTAAAAATAAGGTTGGCCCCGTATTTCTACTACCGTCAGTACTAAGTGACATATGGACAGTGCCTTTTGGTTTATAAAGTAACTCCAGGTACCTTATTGAATTTAATCTTTCCATTGACCTTTCAGGAAGGGAACAGAACTTCTAATTGCTTAGTTGACTTGTCAAGATCACTCAGCCTTTCAGAAGTTGCATGGCTGGGCGTCTGGGCTCCAGTATGATCATGACAAAGCTTGTGCTGGTTCTGCCATAGAGGACTTTGACCTTCTTTCATTTCTGGAGACTCTAGAGAACTTCTCGCATACTGGTTTCCTCAGTCTCCTGTATAGCTGTGAGCAGAAGGCAGTTTTCCACTTCCCTCTCTGCCCTGATGCCCCAGATAAACATACACACCCTTTTCAGAGTTGTCCTTCTGGGAAACACACTGGGGGTTTGTAAAGATCAGTAGTGTGTCGGCGCCTCCATATCTGTAGAAGCTGCTTAGGGATGGCACATTCCTTAGAGGAGGAAACAGGACATCTTGGAGATGAAGTTGCATGTCAGCATACTGTTGATACTCACACTGTATATTTATCCTCGGTAGTTTCACGGGCACACTCAAGCTCCCCATTTCGTGCCGCCATTGAAACAAGAGTGGGGAAGATTTTGATCAGCAATAGTAATACATTCCTGAGTTGCGTTGAATTGTGAACAGAACTCTAGCTACCTCTTGCTTAGTCTTTCATCTTGGTCTGGCCTGGGAACGGTAAGGACCTGGCGTCTCCTAATCTTGTAGTTGTGATCCTCAGTTTCCCTGTTTCCCACTGGGAGCTCACACTCGGAAATGACCACCATAAACGTCCAGAGAAACATCAGATCCTAAGTAGCAGGAAATCTGAGCCCCTGTAGACTCTAGTATGGTTCTTTTGTAGCTTCAGAGAAGTTCCACGATGCCACCAGTCTATCTTCTCTCTCAGTGGGAATTTCGTATGGGCTTATGCATAATTCCCAATGCCTGGATATGTGTGATGTGCCCAGAAGTAGCAGCATCTTGGCACGTGCAGCATAGTTTCAGTTGCCACTTTCACTGCATTCCTCTTGTATCTCAACATCTAACTCCTTTGATTTCCTTTGGAATTTTCATTCCTCTAAACTTCATTAAGGCATTAATCCCCGATAATAGGCATAGTTTATAAAGACTTAAAAGGGTTTTATTCTGGGATTGTGCAAATATGGCCATCCTTATGTTCTCCGTACCCTTTGAAATTATATATTTATATACCCAGAGTTCTAAGAAAATGTAAGATTGTTTACAAAAACCACATGAAATACAGCATAATTCTTTAATTGAAAATAAATCGTATGAGGAGGCCAAGGGGATACAAGAACAGGTATAAAATGAGATTGGTCCACAAAATACACCCACTCATAGGGGACCACTGACTAAATTTAAAATTTTTTAGCATCCAACCCAATGAGGAAGTTATGACTAGTTTTGTGATTCATGTTGTCCAACCAGTCCTTTGGGAAAAATCTAGTTCTTTTTAATATATCTATAAGGTAAGAGAGAAAAATTTCCAAGATATCCTCATAAAAAGAACACTGAACAATGTCTTCAGCTGAGTCCTTAAACACAGGATCTGTCCCTTAGAAAAATCTTTTAGAACGGATAGCATGATGCCAGAGAAATTCCGTCAAAGGCATTTTAGCAGTGAGGAGCAGAGGGCAATGTGGCAAGTTTCAATAATGCTACCTTTGATGATGGAAGTTAACCCTGAAAGAGGTTTTAAAGTATCCTGACAATTGGATAGAGAGACGGCCCTCCATGGCCTCAGTTTCCTTTGAGCAAGTCTCTGGCAGACATTGGCCAGAAAAGAGATCGAGGGCTTGCTTTTTTGTCTAGTACTTCTTCTGTGATCATCCCATGGTGCTAAAGACAAAACCATTTGTTCTCACAGTCCTGCAAGTTAAAGACAGGGTTGACTTCCGTTCTTGAACACTAAGGAATCCAACATGAAGACCAGAAGTGGTACTGTGTTCTCTCTCTCTGCTTAGTGAATTCAGAGAATATACCGGGTTCCCTTTCAAAAAGAGTAGAGCCAAGATTTTCCTCACTCTTGGTTGGGACTTTTTCTCTGCTCCCATTGCCCTTTTCAGATGGAGGACTTTTTCAGCTCTAAGGCTGGGATGTATGAGACAAAAAGAAAACCCAGGAAACTCACCGTGGTTTTGTTTTCTGAATGCCAACGTCCCAAACTGTCTTCCTTCTTCTCTCCCACCTTTCAGAGTCTTCTTGTATATGCAATATTCAGGTTTGGGGTTGTACTTAATGGGAAGAACTGGAGGAAAAAACACGTCTACATCTTCCTAGAAGTGGAAGGTTTTCAATTATACTCTCATTTCAGTATTGACTTTGTATTTATATGGAGGCATTGGGAGGCAGCATAAATCCTATGTAAAGACATTTGGCCTCCTTTCCTAGGCCTGGCCTTTGTTATGTTTCTTCTTGCTGTTTTGCTTTAGTACATTTTTATTAAGTATGAGTGCTTCAACTGAAAGATTAATAACAGAGATTCAAGGGAGCTTATTTAGGTAGATTCTCCCATTCAAAGACCTTAAATGGATGACTAGATTTTATATTTATTGAACAAGCCTAAGAGAGATTTTCGGCAACTTCCTTTAGTCATTGTTCTAGTATATTAATGTGAATGTGTCTGGAAGCCCTGTATTTTTAAGAGTGCTTCTGGGAGTTCCTGATAAGGTGCAATGGGTTAAGGATTCAGTGTTGTCTCTGCGGCAGTGTGGGTTCGATCCCTAGCCTGGCACAGTGGGTTAAGGATCCAGCATAGGTTGCAGCTGTGGCTCATACTTGATTCCTGGCTAGGAACTTTCATATGCCACGGGTGTGGCAATAAAATTTTTAGGAGTTCCCATCGTGGCTCAGTGGTTAATGAGTTCGACTAGGAACCATGAGGTTGCGGGTTCGATCCCTGGCCTTGCTCAGTGGGTTGACGATCCAGCGTTGCCGTGAGCTGTGGTGTAGTTTGCAGACGCGGCTCAGATCCCGCCATGCTGTGGCTGTAGTGAGGGCAGCAGCTGCAGCTCCTGTTAGACCCCTAGCCTGGGAACCTCCATATTCCACGGGTCTGGCCCAAATAAGGCAAAAAGACAAAAAAAAATAAAAATTTTTTAAAAGTAGTTCCCATCATGGCTCAGTGGTTAGCGAACCTGATTGGTATCCATGGAGACACGGGTTCGATCCCTGGCCTTGCTCAGTGGGTTAAGGATCCGGCGTTGCCATGAGCTGTGGTGTAGGTTGCAGACGCGGCTCGGATCCCGCGTTGCTGTGGCTGTGGCGAAGGCCGGCGGCTACAACTCCGATTCGACCCCTAGCCTGGGAACCTCCATATACCGCAGGTGTGGCCCTAGAAAGACAAAAGACAAAAAAAAAAAAAAAAAAAAAAAAAAAAAAAAAAAAAAAAAAAAAAAAAATTAAAAAAGAAAAGGGAGTGCTCCTAAAAATGCTTTTCTTCCATCTTATGACCTATTTTGTATTTTTTTATTTATCTATGGTGAAGTTGATGGTAATATTCTCAAATACATGGGAAATTTTCCTGAGTTCTGAATTTTGGGAAGCATGTCTACCCAACCTCCATCCTTCTAGAGACTTTTTGCCTTGTGATCCCCAAGGTCTGGGTCATCATAAGACACAGTGAAACCATTCTGAATACTCATCTTTAATAATATGCAGTATTTTCGTATTGTATGAATTTTTGAAGCCAGCCCAGTTCAGCAAAGCATCTCTAGTTCTATCTCATTATTTCCCAGGAAAGTCCCGAGTCTTACTGCTCTTTCCTCCTTTCTTTTTCTCTTTTTTCCTCTCCTCTCTGGAGCAATTTTGAATCTTAGTACCAACTATGGGCAAGACTTTTGTTTGCTTTCTCTGTTGTTTTGATCCTTATGTCCGCAACTCATCTTTTTTTTGTGAAATACCTCTTCGAGTCACTTTCTAATTTTTCTGCTGGGTTCCTGCCCTGTTGATTTGCAGGTGTTCCTTGTGTATTCTAGATACAATGCCTTTGTTAGTCGTTTCTGCTACTAAGATTCTGAGGTTATCCTCTCACTCTCATTTGATGACTGCAAGTTTTATAGTTTTGTCTAGTCACACTTATCAATCCTTTCCTTTGCAGTTAATACTGTTTTAAGTTCTCTTTTTAACAATCTTACTCTATTTCAAATTCATGAAGATGCTCTTCTTTATTATTTTATGAAAGATTTTGGGATCCCCGGGTTTATTCACAATCTACATGTAATTCATTTTTATTATGAAGTGAGGTTAGGATTAATTTTTTATTATTTTTTTAAAAAAGTATTTTTATTTTTAGGGCCACACCCATGGCATATGGGGGTTCCCAGGCTAGGGGTCGAATTGGAGCTGTAGCTGCACAGCCACGGCAACACTGGATCGGAGCCACATCTACGACCTACACCACAGCTCAAGGCAATGCCGGATCCTTAACCCACTGAGCAAGGCCAGGGATCGAACCTGCACCCTCATGGATACCAGCTGGGTTCGTTAACCACTGAGCCATGACAGAATCTCCAGGATTAATTTTCTTTGTCCTCTTCCCATATGAATATCCAGTTGTCTCAATACCATTTGCTGAACAGACCATCCTTTTTATAAGATTATGCAGCATCATCTTTGATATAAATTAAGTCCATTGGTCTATCTCTGTGATATATATGTATACGTCAAGTGAAAGTGGCATGGACATAAGATAATTTGTTTTATCAGTCTTTTATTGCTGAACGTTTGGGCAGTTTCCATTTTTAATTCTATAAACAATAAAAAATATTTTACCTATATTTTGTGACATCTATGTTGTATAGCTTTACAGTACTTTATAGTAGAAATTATTTCGTTCCATAACACAAATAGTAATGGCTGTCATTATATATCATATGTACTAGTGCAAACATTTCTATAGGTTTATAGAAATTAATTTTATAATTTTAATTAATTAATTTCTGTAGTAAAATGAACTCTTTCAAAGTTCTCTTATTGAAACTAAACAAGCAGGAAAAAAAATATCAGGATTCTCTTAAATATTGCAAGTTGCCTGAAAGTTACTTGGCCTTGAAAGAAAAGCCAGGGGATCCCTTGCTTAAATAAGATCCCTGACAATTTAACAAGAGCCACTAAGACATTTTTAAGCTTGAGAAACAATGTTTTAGGACATGGTGTAAAAATAAGTGGAGACTCAAAAAAAAAAAATAGGAACAAATTCTGTAGTATCACATGAATTTCCATGACCTTTGCAATATTTGTAGAGTGTAAAAGTCAGAACTGCAGTTGCGTTGGATGTTGCCTACTAATTGTAAAACATGAATTAGCTAAAATAATATATCACTGTGTAAGAAGCTCACTTTCCCACCTCTTTAAGTGTACGGTGTAAATCTTGTCATGCTGTAAAGGTAGGGTTATTATGTTTGCTATACAGAGGCTTAGAAAAGCTGTGGGACACCAAAGTCGCAATGCTCCCAAGTTTGGTGATCTTGCTGCAAAGCATTTTGCCTCAAACTCGAATTGAGCAGAAAATAGTCAAAAGTTATATAATCAGTTCTAGTTACCTAAACGGAGCTTGGGGAAAGTATGAATAATCTAAATTCAAACTTCATGCCTCTTTCTCACAATAGTGGATATGGACTCAAAATATTAGCTGGAATCTAATTTCCTCCTTTCTTTTTTCTTGCTTTATTTACAGGTAGTAGAACTAAGAATAGCAGGAAACCAAAAAAAAAAAGAAAGAAAGAAAGACAAGAAAAAGATAAACACAGCAATTCACAACATCTACTCACCCTTGTATCACTGGAAATTGTTTTCTGATTCATATCTAAAGTCTCCATTCCTGGCCCCAGGTTCTAACCCTGCTGTCCTATTTCTGTGCGTTCCGATGGCTGCTAGGGCTGTGTGTGCTCATTGGCAAGACATGTAAGATATGGAAGTGCTTCCCCTGGGTCAGTGAAACCTGACTCAGCTACCTGCCGGGAGGAGGGGAGTCACAGGTGGACAGAGAGGAGCTTTTGACATGAATTGATGGTCTCGTTCAAGTTCATATCCGAGCTAATCAGAGACTGCTTTGCTGTGGCTCATGAGGTTTAAGGGGCCCCAGGTGTCTTTTCCACATCACGCTTAGTAGGAGAGTCACACGTGAGGACATCCTGGTAGCACAGCTGTATAAATAGCTGGGTAATGCATCCGCAAACCTTTCTTTTTTCCTTTGCATTTCCAGTTGCCAGGATCTTCAAAAGGAGATTTCCCTCCTCCAGGAGCAGATCGCTCATCTGCAGTCTGTGATTCACTCCCAGCATCAGAACCTGCGCGGTGTCATCCAGGAGGTCAGATTAATCAAGTGTGTTTCTCTGGTAGATGGTATGTTTATAGAGAAAAATGGCTTGTCTGGACTCCACAAGCGCTGGGATTCCTCTCCACGCTATTTCCTATTTATTCCCATGCAACAGGGCTCTGTTTTGAGCATTCTCTTTGGTCTTTCTGCCAACACCTGGGATATTCTCCGTGAAGATATTTGGAAACTGTGTTTGCTCTTGAGATGTTTCAGTGATTTTCTAAAAGTGGGAAAACATACACTGTTCTTTCCAAGATTTTGTAGGTTAGGAGATTCAGCCCTTTCTTGAGGAAGAAAAGATCTGTTTTCATAACCTCATAAATGGTTAACTGACATGGGGCTGTGTTAGCACCAGGGTGCAGACTGGTCCTTCTTTGCTAAGAATATCTTGGCAGGCAAGAGAGAGGTCATCGTGATGGCAGCCAGAAGTGTGGTGAATTGCATACTCACACAATTTATGTCAAGATATGTATTGATCAGTTTTGGGAATCTGCTTTAGACTCAAAAACCAGACCTTCGTTCATTCTTTTTCTTTTCTTTTTTTTTAACTACCAAATATTTGTTTCTGAAAGGAGCCCTTCCAAATAACTCAAATGCTTTCTTGAAATAAATGTAGGATTCATGCTTGCTTGGCTAAGACTTCACCAAAAGGCCAGAGAACTGAGTCAGGGTGGGTGGAGGGGATGTCCCGTGTTTGCATTTTACAGATGAGAAAACTGAGGCCAAACGTGTTTAAATGACAGAGCTGGCAGGGGCAGGTTGGCCTTGGAATCCACGTGTTTCTTCCTGCACCATCCTGGACTTCGTCACACCACCTCCCAGGCAGTTCCACGTTGCCTCTTAACAGATGCTTTTCTTCCAAAGCAGAGGGCTCACCTTAATATACTTCTGGTTGACCAGATCTCTGCTTCAGGGAGCATCTTCGGGCCAGGCAATGGCCTTGCATCCTGTCCACGAGCCTCTGCCTCTGCAGGATGAAAACATTACGTGGCTGAGATACAGAAGGAGGACTGATGTTGCTTTCCACAGGATGCATCCTGCTGAGTTTGATTTAAACAAGTTTTCTAGAGATTTAATGTTTAATCGCCGTCTGTGTGTTCTCATCCCCAGGTGCCAATTTGTCCTGCTAGTTTCTGTAGCCTTCTGAGTCAGCTCACGCTTGGGATTTAATTTTGTTTATTTGATAAACGTTATTTGACCACAGAAACCTGTATAGTTTCTGACTTAAGGAACTACTCTCTGTTGTCTGACAAGATTTTTTCTGTCTGTGTTGCCTAATTCTTAGATGGAAGACTTAAAAAATAATTTAAAAGAACAAGATAAAAGAATTGAAAATCTGAAAGAAAAAGTGAACATGCTTGAAGCCCAGGTAAGGAGGGAATCCGTGGTATACGTCAGTGTGAATGTGTGTGCGGGTGTCTGTGTGTATGAATGTGTCCTGTGAGTGTGTGTGTGTGTGTGCGTGTGTGATGGTGTGCCTGTGACACTATGTCCAAGTGTGTCTGTGTGTGAATGTGTGTGTCTGTGTGATTGTGTAAATGTACTGTGTCTATGTGTGTAGGTCTGAGTGTGTGTGTGCATCTTCTATGCATAAGAATTATAGCTTTGGTGGGGATGTATTCTTGATAATCATTAAAATATTGAGTATGAAATATAATTTTATATTATTGAATTATTAATATTAAATATTATTAAATAATTGTTCGAAGTTCATCCAGATTCTTTTGGCATACTTGCCATACTGGGGAGACCAAAGGTACTATCTCTTGACGTGGCCTTGAATGAGGTTTCCTTCCCCTTGTCCTGAGATGTCCTCTTTCCTCCTCTTTCTTCATCCTGACGTAGTGTCAGTGAGGATGTGGGTTCAGTCCCTGGCTGCGCTCAGTGGGTTAAGGATCCGTTGTTGCCACAAGCTGCAGTATAGGTCACAGACATGGCTTGGATCCGGTGTTGCTATGGCTGTGGTTTAGGTCTCAGCTGCAGCTCTGATTTGACCCCTACCCTGGGAATTTCCATATGCCACAGGTGCGGCCTTAAAAAGAAAAAAAAAAGTCATGAATTTCAATATGAGCTTTGTGGAAACTGGGAGGTAGAGGTATCAAATAGGTAGGAAGCCATTGCGGGTATTTCTAATGCAAAAGGGCTGTGAAAAATAGCATGGAATGGCATTGGAAAGATAGGAAGGCGCTAGATCATAAGAGGCCTTTAGGCCATGCTAAGGTCTCTTTTTATGTATATAACAATATGACAAGAAGGGTTTTGCTTACCAGTCAAATTGAATTTACATTACCTTTTATTATAGCCTCCAAGGTTTCCATTGTATTGATATAAAATAATTTAAATTATTCCCTAATGTGGGATATGAGTTTTTTTTTTTTTTTTTTATGTAGAGCTGCACCCGCGGCATATGGAGGTTCCCAGGCTAGGGGTCTAACAGGAGCTGTAGCCGCTGGCCTTCACCACAGCCACAGCCACGTGGGATCCAAGCCGCGTCTGCAACTTGAGATTGTTTTTCATTATAGCTTTTGTAAACAAGCAATCAATTCAGCAGACCTGCATAAACATTAGTGATTATTTGTATAACCACTTCCTTCCTTAAGATAAATTTTTAGAGGCAGAATTGGTAACTCAAAGACTATAGCCAGACTAAGTTTTAGATTTTTGATGTGTTCTCTGATTTTCAGTGTTCTGTTGGATCACACATCTCCCTCAGCTGCTTAGCCCCAACCGTAGCTGCATTTAACTCTTTATTCACTTTCAGTCTTTCAGTTCTGACATTTCTGATCGGCTGATAGTCCTCTTTACTTCTCCTATTATTAAGGGATTTCAATATTTACAAATCCTTTATTATCATTTAAATGAGGTCTAAGAAAGGAGAGACGATTTGTTTTTTTTTTTTCTGTCTTTATGTAGAGGTGCACCCGCGGCATATGGAGGTTCCCAGGCTAGGGGTCTAACAGGAGCTGTAGCCGCCGGCCTTCGCCACAGCCACAGCAATGCGGGATCTGAGCCGAGTCTGCAACCTACACCACAGCTCAGGGCAACGCCGGATCCTTAACCCACTGAGCAAGGCCAGGGATCGAACCCGCAACCTCATGGTTCCTAGTCGGATTCATTAACCACTGAGCCACAAAGGCAACTCCAGAAAGGAGAAATGATTAAACACAGGTGCTCAGATTCCCATTCTGAGCTGAGACTCATTTAAAGAGATCTGTAATTCAGGAGGTCTGGTATGAGGTAGGGATCTGACTTTTTAGTTGTCTCACCTTATTTAGCAGTCTGGCCTTTCTTTATGTATTTGAAACACCTGTTTATCCTAGATTAAATTTTTATTCTGGCAGTCTGTTCCAACGATGTACCTATTTTGGCTCTGATGCCCTACTGTGTGATTATCATCCACACGTGACGCATTTTAATTGGAGAGATTGTTGTCTTTCTCTCATCTTTTACTTCATTGTGGTGCTGGGCTCAGATCATATCTAATTAAGTGCCAGCCCTCATAACAGGGTCAGTGCATCAACAGCGCTACTGCTTCTAACTCAATCTTACCTTCTTTAGTTGTGTCTTTTTATTTATATCATCCCCAAAGCTAATTTCATTGTCCTAAGAAAACGGGCAACTTAACCCATACACTACATTATCCAATTGGCCTTTTGGTGTAATAGTTAACTAGAACAGTGTCTTTGTTTCCATTATACTGCTTCTCTGTCCCCAAATTGAGCAATTAATTGCTGACGAGCCACTTAGGGTGATATGAGAAGTGACAGGTTTGTGTCCCTCTCATGGAAACATCTTGGTTGTATGCAGCCTGCCCACAGTGATGGGACAGCACCTTTTGATACTGCCTAAGATTCTCTGTATGCAGCTGATTTAAGCCACTATTTTCTAACAGTCTCTTTTATCTTAAAAAAAAAAAAAAGGCTTCAAATTATGGTATTGATTGATGTCTTTATGTTCTCAAAATGTCTTCTCTTCAGTGGATAAATCTTTTCCTTTATTGCATGGAATGTTACAGTGCCCAATTTCAGCTTTTAAAAGCCCATCCAAGCCACATTAATTTATTCAGTAGAGAATTTTGTGTGTTTATGTTGTACCAGGAAGTGTTCTGAGTGGTAGGTATATGGTATGAACAGGACAGTCTGTCCTGACCTCATCTAGCTTTATTTATTTATTTATTTATTTGTCTTTTTTCCTTTATGTAGAGCCGCACCCGCGGCATGTGGAGGTTCCCAGGCTAGGGGTCTAACAGGAGCTGTAGCTGCCGGCCTTCGCCACAGCCACAGCAACCTACACCACAGCTCACGGCGACGCCGGATCCTTAACCCACTGAGCAAGGCCAGGGATCGAATCCGCAACCTCATGGTTTCTAGTCGGATTCCTTAACCACTGAGCCACGAAGGGAACTCCTCATCTAGCTTTATTTTAATTGAAGATACAGACACTAAATACATAAACAAGTAAGTACACCACTTAATTACAGAGGGGTAACCGCTCTGAGAAGAGTAGGACAATGCAACAGCTGTGAAGCGATGGCAGTCCGCAAGTGCGTGTCTGAGCCCGTGATTTTGGAGCAGGTACTTGAACTGAGTGAGTGCTTGAGCCAGAGCGAACCTCTTGCTAGTCTATTCCTAGTCACTGCTTCATTACAAAGGAGGTCTTAAACTGGGATGACACATGCAGGGGTGTACTGTCTTGTACTACAGACTTAAGAAATTTGGAAATTACTGCTTTGGAAATTTATTAAATAACAGTGTGAGCTGATTCAGTTTATGGAAAATGGTTACTAGAGCTGAACACCCCCTTTAAGCAGGTGAGCTTTCTAAGCCATGGAGACTGAATAGTTTTCTCAGCCATAATAAGAACCCTCGTCTCTTTTAAGGCATGTTCTATACTTCATTTTGTTTAGTCCTCAAAGCTACTCTGGGAGAAAGTTGTTACTGACTACATTCCCTGAGGGATTAAACTGAGATTCAGAGAAGTTAAGAAACTTGTTCGAAATCACTCAGCTGCATTTGAGTCTATATACCTGACTTGGAAGCACATGCTTTTCTTCCCACAGTATCTCATTATTTGGGTGATCAAATAAGTGTTTGTGTGTGTGCACGTGTGCAGATATGCATGTGTCAGTGTACACACACATGTATATATAGCTAGAAATGATATATATTTCTATACATTAAGAATATATATTTAGAAATGAATAAATAAATTCCAGGATCATTTTAATGTATCTTAGCCATTATCAGTTACTACATTACCTTTTTTTTTCTTTTTTTTAAGCTGCACTCGCAGCATATGGAAGTTCCCAGTCCAGGGGTCACATCCGAGCCCCAGCTTTGCGGCAATGCCAAATCCTTAACCCACTGTGCTGGGCCTCCAGTTTTTTGAGTCATGGAAACAAATACTTTTTTTTGTTTCCTGTGTATTCTTTTCTATCCTAGCAGGGATTTTTTTCCCTCCCCTCCTTCCACAAGGAGGATGAAATTCACTCTTATAACTCTGTCCCTTTTTTTTTTCTTTCAAATCTTTAAGGATTTTATACCTCTTCTAAATATCACCAGAAAATTTCTGCTTACCTCTGCCAAAATTATTTACTTTTCTTTCCACTTTGGCATATCTTTCATCATCTTAATTTACAGCTCTGAAATTCTTTTCACATTTCACGCATTTCTAACTTCTTCACTAATGACTTGCTCATATAGAAATGCATCTTCAGAAATTACTCCATTTTTTAGACTTTGAAGAGTATCCTACTTTATGTAATTACCATCATCCCCCAAATTTAATTTGCTTCCAAGAGTGTGTTGCTAGAAGTTTAAGTATGCAAAAATTAGATTCTTTTTGGAAAACTGTGTCAGTGAACTATCCTTGGATAGAGTCCGAGTAATGGTGAGTATGTTCTTGTCAGTGATTTGTAGTTTTGTAAGCTAATGATGTGATAAAACTCATGCATTTTGTGGTTCTAGCTAAAAGCAGGCATATGAAAGCCCATGAATCAATAATAAAGACCTAAATCTAGTGGGTGAAGTGAATCATCATGAAAGTTTAAATATGTAAAAATAAAGACAGTTTAAGATGATAACTCTGATGCTTTTGTATTGTTTGGAACACAACAGCTTGAGAAAGTGGGAGTTTATTTTGGAAAAACTCCAAATAGCATCTACATACTTGTCCAGCCACAGGAGTATTTTTATTCCAGTACTTGTTGCCATCATGGTATTGTGTTTCAAGTTGTTTTGTAACTGGTAAAATCCTGTACAGGGAAGAGTTTTTTCAGCCACGTACTTGGCCCTTGATAAGTGCCTGCACTTGTTTTGGAGTATATTCGATTTATCTCCATTATACAAGGAACATCTTTATCATCAGTTTGTCAAATGCGAAGTACATGTCCTGGGTGAAACTTGAACACTTATCTCCTGAAATGTCACAATGAAATGATTCACGTGTGAAGATTTTTTGCTCCATCTTTTAGTTATTATGCCGTGTAGATGTCCAAGGATAAGAAGGGGCAAAGTTCAAAGTTCACATCTTATCTCTGCTTTCTTTTCTTTTTTTGCTTTTTGCAGCCATACCTGCGGCATATGGAAGTTCCCAGGCTAGGGGGGTCGAATCAGAGCTGCAGCTGCCATCCTATGCCACAGACACAGCAAAGCCAGATTCAAGCCACATCTGCGACCTACACCACAGCTCGTGGCAACGCCAGATCCTTAACCCACAGAGCAAGATCAGGGATCGAACATGTATCCTCATGGATACCAGTCACGTTCGTTACCACTGAGCCACAACAGAAACTCCATCGTCTCTGCTTTCTTAATTGAGTGGTTCTCCATCTTTGCTACATATTAAAATCATCTGTGGAGTTTTGAAAACTCCTCAACCTCAACCCAGACTATCACCAAATTAAACAGAAGTCTTTGGTAGAACCCAGGCCTCAGTAGATTTTAAATCTCCCAGGTAATTCCAGTTACAACCAACATGAAAACCACACCTTTGGTCCAGTGGGTCCCCAGCTTGAGCGGACATCAGAATCATCTGATTAGCATCTTAAAACACATCACCTGGTCCCCCTCAGGTCTCTCATTCAGTGGCTTGGTTGGAGATTGAGGATTTGTAGTTACAGTGCCAGTGATGCTGAGATTGCTGATACCAAGATAACACTTTAAGAACTGTGCCTTAATCCTGTTTCTCTCCCTTTTCCACCTAGCTCATTCCACCTTGTCTTCAAAGGTCCAGGTTAAACCTCTTTGTGTAAGAATTATTCTAGACACACTGATTTCTGTTTATACCTTTTATGTAGTAATGAATTACTGGCTGCCTTATGGCGTCCCTTGAATTGCTTTTTTTATTTGTTTGTTTGTTATTTTTTAATGGTCACAGGTTAGTTTTAGCTCCTCCACCATGCTATGCATCCTGTGTACGGGAAGGGAAGATACCATGCTTTCTTATGCTCCTGCACCTGAAATCCTTTCAGAAATCGCTGAATCTCTTCATTTCCTTGGGCTCACCATTTACTTATATGTAATATAAGGAGGCTGCGATAAGTCCTCTGGTCACAGAAAAAGAACATATTGCAAGGAGAAGAGCATGAGATGGGAGTCAGGCCTGCATAGAGCCTACATCTGTATATACTTATGCTGGGGAGTTCCTGCTGTGGCACAGTAGGTTAAGAATCCTGCTAATATCCATGAGGATGCGGGTTTGAACCCTGGCCTCACTCAGTGGGTTAAGGATAGGGCGTTGCCGCAAACTGTGATGTAGTTTGCAGGCGTGGCTTGGATCTGGTGTTGCTGTGGCCGTGGTGTAAGCCAGCAGCTGCAGCTGCAATTCAGCCCCTAGTCTGGGAACTTACACATGCCATGGGTATGGCCCTAAAAATATAAATAAATAAAATGTATTAAAAATATACATATATATACCTAGGCTGCATGATACTACCTGTGGGTAATTGGAGACAAGCTACCTCAATTTGAGTTTTGCTAGCCTTATATCTTTCACAGGCAAAACAATGAAAATTACTTCTGAGAGCTTCATTTACATCAAAGAAAAAAATGAATGGAAAACACCAGGCAAAAGTCTTGACATTTGCTAGGCACTCAGAATTGTTACCTCTCTTGCTTCCACCAAAGTTCTAGTGTCTTGGAACTCCCGTTTGGAGTTCTGTTAACAGTGGGTTAAGGTCCTGACTGCAGCAGCTCAGGTTTCTGTGGCTTTGGAAGTGCAGGTTTTGTCCCCAGCCTGGCCCAGTGGGTTAAAGGATCTGGCATTGCCACAGCTGTGGTGTAGTTTGCAGATGTGGCTCGGATTCAGCCCCTGGCCTGGGGACTTTCATACGCCATGGGTGTGGTCATAAAAAAATTTCTAGTGTCTGTTTCCCAAAACCATGCATGTTGGTGTTGGCCTATTGCAAACCAGCAGATGGAGTCTTAGGAAATGCTTTTCTAACTTCAAAACTATGACTCTTTAATCTTTGGGTTCTTAAAAGAGATGGAGCTGGTGTGTTGCTGTTCTTTGAAAGCCGTAGCTTCTTCTGCCATCCTCCCTCAGTTACCTTTCAGGCCCAGACTTTTGTGTACAGATGTGGCCTTGAAAGACCCCTGCTCTGCCAGTGCGGCCAGCTGGCAGTCCGACCTTGGGCGTGATTCTTCGCTGGAAAGTCTGACTTTCCAGATCTGTACAAAGAAATTGTTTGACTTGGCTGTGTTGCAGAGAAAGTTTTGGCTCTGGACGGGGAGAACTTGACTTTGAGTGTGAGTTCTGCCCCTGAACAAGATGTTTTGGGCACTTTAACCCTCCCCAGCCTCAGTTTTTAGTGATGATAATTGTCCTTGGACTGGAAAATCATAACCGATTGCCTTTAAGTCTTAAAATCCATGCCAGACACTGAGTTGAGAAGTTTACCTATTTTTATCACCTTTCAGAACCTGTGAAGAAGGGACTATGATCATATTTATTCATTCGGATGAGGAAATTAGGCACAGGGAGGATAAGTAACCTAAACGAGGTCACACAGGTAGTAAGTGGTTGTGCAAGGATATTACCTAAAAACTGAAACTCTTACCTTTCCTAGCCATTGCATTATGTCCCAGACTTATAAGAGTGCTTCTGGATTTAAAATATTATGATGCTATATCTGTTTTTTTCCAACTTATACATGATAGGCAGGGCATACATCATTTACCACTAGTACAGAGATGAAGAAACCGAGGCTTGGATGAGAAAATTGAGGCTAAGGAAGCCGTGAACCAAAAGAACAGATGGTGCCTATTTTCCTGGAGTTTATAATCAAGAGATTGCACAAGAAAGACAAATGTGTAATCAATATCGTGGGTGTCTTTAAGAAGGTTCTTTAATAAAGTTCTTTCACGGAGTTCTGTGCATCTGTCTATATAAAAGAAACTGTAAACTGAAACGTAGATCGTTCAGCTGCTGAATTTCAGAGGCTAAGTTGGAATACTAAATTTTAATCTGTTGCTAAATTATGCATTTTTTTCAAGGTGTGTTTGTATTTTCAGAGATTATGTTCAGGGCATTCTCAACTGGCTGCATTCTGTGGTCCCACGGAGTGGCTGGAACTTACTTCTAAGGAATGATATGACGTAGATGATGTAGCTGGTGGCCTGACCGGGAACACTAAGCGTGTGGCTAGTAAATGTGCTAGTTTTGTGATCTCTGCCACTTTTTTTCTCTCCGATTTTAGAACAAAGAACTAAAAACCAAGGTGGCACTTTGGTCTGAAATTCCCAGGACGAAGCTGTCTAAGGCTGTTTCTACAAGGTAAAGCCTTTCTTCTCCCACAGCCATCTGCCTTCACGACCCCCGTGGAATAGGCTAGACATTCATCCCACTTGAGAAAGAAAACAATCGATGAAGACCTATGTAATCATGTTTACTGTCTCCCAGTCCTTTGAGAGTGGGAACTGTGGTGACCTTGTTCACCCTTGAATCTTGAAGGCTGAGATGTGAATACTTACTGAGTAAATGAATGAATTTAGATATCTTTTTAGTCCTCTTCAAAAAGAGGCTTTAACCCTTACTCCAAACAGGGCAGATTCTCACTCTACTGTCCTTGATCCTCCATTGCTAATATTTTCTGTGCTATTTGATGGTTGTTTTAATCATAAATCGTGTGTATTTCTTCACTTTTTCAATAATTTATTTACTTACTTTTATTTTGTAGGCACCTGTGTCCTACATAGCACTACAGACGAAGGCAATAAAAAGCAAACTATATTATGACTAGAAATAGCTTAATGCATGTTAATTTCCTTCCAATAATTTTAAGACAAATAAGTGAATTTTTTAAAGTTTAGTCGACTTACCATGTTGTGCCACTTTCTTCTATACAGCAAAATGACTCGGTCGTATCGTCATTTCTGCTATACGACGAAGTGACACATTCTTTTTCTAATATTATAAACAATAAGGTCCTACGATAGAGCACTGGGAGCAATATCCATTTTCCTGGGATAGACCATGATGGAAAATATTTATTTAAATTTCCACGTGTATGTCTGAAATCAAATAGATTATAAATGCCAAGAGGATAGGAATAGCTTCTTATTTTCACTTTACTTCCTGCATTATTAAGGACAGGATCTTTAGTAACTACCTAATAATGAAGATTTGAAGCAATAATAACGACCCCTAAAGCAATAGCGATGATCTTTGAAACCATCAAATCACTTTCTAATGTTGAAAGACTCTGAAGTGACAGGTTGGAGGAAAAAAAGGGGCTCAAATCTCATTTCCATAATACTCTATGGAATTATCACTTAAAAGAAAACATAGTCTGTAATTACATGAATCATTTAGAAAGTGATTAAAAACTTACTGTTCTAGCAGCTTTTGAATTTCCCAGTCTAGTCTCTCCAGGGCAGAAACCCATTTTCTGAAACTCTCTTCTGTTCAGTGCCTGACATGGAGAATCAAGCTCCCTATGATTAGCATCAGTCTAGGAATTCAGGCAGATCCAGCTCCCTCTTCAAAACACCCCACGACCATGCTTCCCTTTGCTAATGATGTATGTAATTAGAGTCTAGAGATGAAGCCATTATGGATCAACTTTTCTAAGGTCTTTGGGCCCCTAGATACTCAGTCATTAGCTTTTGGCCAATAGCCCTGCAACCTCTAATAAAGAAATAAGCCCTAAGAGTGTTAAAGAAGAAAGCGAAATACCCACATTTCAGAAGCAGTAAGGGAAGCAGAGACGTGTCAGTGAGGGAAGACATGAAGACTTTAAAAGAGAAAGGCAAGCATGACTTTGCAAGGGCTGGGAGGATGGCCAAGTGTTTGCCCCCTTACCAGACATATCCTCTTGGTGGTAGGGAGGCTCAATGACCCTAGAGGGAATGCAGCCAGTGGAGTAGAGGAGGGAGCAACAGGTGGTCTCCATATTTTAAAGACTCCTGTATTGAGTGCTGAGATTCTGGCTGGAACAGAGCCTATGTGTTTGAGAGAATCGCTTCTATAGCCAAGTCTTTAGCTACCGTTAACTAATAAAAAGTGATTTTAAAGACTTTTTTTCCTCCCTATGACTCGGGAAAGGTAAAATGGGAAAATGTCCTAATTGAAACAGGGAAACTAGACTGAATATGCCCTTTGTTTTATCATTTTTGATAAACATCCCAATAGTAATGATATATCTAGAATGGTAGGTCTTATGTTTGCTAAATGAAATCTGGCCAGTTGGCTCTTTGAAACTGTCAGTGACAGTATGGTTTGGGAAGTCTAGGGATTCACCAACATTCAATGGACTTATAACTCTAGGGAGAAGTTGGAGTATAAAAGGAGCCATCCATGCAAAGAAAAAAAGAATCACGTACATTTAAGAATTAATCTTTGCATATCTCTTAAATAACTCATAAAACCAACATTTTTCTCCTTAAGCATTAGAACTTAGAATTTTTTCTTTTGGCTGCACCCACGGTGTGCAGAATTTCCCAGGCCAGGGATTGAACATGAGACTCACCAGTGACAACAGTGCTGAATCCTTAACTGCTAGGCCACCAGAGAAGTCTGAGAACATATAGATGTTTCTTGAGATGAACACCCAAGAAATGGTTTGCTGGACATTAGGAGTCAGGTTTTTAGAAAACAGCAACAAAACACACATATATGCACATATGTATGCATGCATGTGCAAGAACATATATTGATGTGTGTGTATGTGCATATATTATATCATGAGAAACCCACAGAACTAAAAAGTCCTGATGGGACAGTTGATTTGTGTCTCCACCTCCAAGTCCCTCTGGTGCTTGTCTTCACTGAGTAAAAGGGCAGACACAGGCTCGCTCTCTCACTTCCCCTCACGTTTCCTTACCCCTGTTCTCTTACAACCAGATGCATTTACATAAAGTTAATGGTTCCATCCGTGCTTCTACTGTGTCTCATGGGGAATTAGAATCAATCAACCATCATCTGTTAGGTTAAAACAATTAGTTCAGACTTGGTAGTCCAGTGGTAGTGAATTTGGTAATGATTGTGCTACAGCAGTCATATCAATAAAGTGTTACGTGCTCAATGATTTTGATAATTGTGTGACCTTTTCTGCAGTGAAATGAAGACTGAAGGCACAACCCCATATTTGATGTTGGTCAGGCTGCGGAAATGAACTGGCTGAGAAAGATCACCACGTGGGTCTTATTTATTCCTTGAAACACAGTCTAACTGTATATATTAAAATTGCTCGGTGACAGTATTTAGTGGAATTGACTGTATTTAATATATCCATCAATAGCTTTGCAGGAAGATGACATTTCAGAAAATCAAATACATATTTAAGGAAAGGAACTCATTCTTCAAAACTTACTAAATGGATGAAGAAACCAGTTGCTTTCCCATGACGGAAGATGAATTTTGCTTTGAACTTTAAAAAAGAATCAAAAATCTGTTTTTGTTTTTTTGAAGTTTTTTCTGAAGGGACTGATTAAGGTTGTCAACTTTGACCTTTTGATGGTGGTTTTTATGTATAGTATCTCTTGGTATCCATGAGGGATTGGGTCCAGGAGCCCCCTTGGGTACCAAAACCCATGTGGATGCTCAAATCCTATCTATAAAATGGCAAAGTGTAGTTGACTCTCTGATTCAACCAATCATGGATGCAAAACCTGCAGGTACAGAGGGCCAGCTACACATAAATATAAGGAAGAGCATACACACAGACCTCCCTTTATTGTACTTCACAGATACTGTAATTTTTACAAATTGAAGGTTTGTGGCAACCCTGCATTGTCAGATGATGGTTAGCATTTTTCAGCAACAGAGTATTTTTAAATTAAGGTATACACACACACACACACACACACACATATATATATTTAGACTTAATACTATTGTACACTTAATAGGCTACAAGGATAGTGTAAACATAAATTTTATACGCACTGGGAAACCAGAAATTTCATGTGACTCACTTCACTGTAATAGTTTCTTTATTGCGGTGCTCTGGAAACAAACTTCCACATCTCTGAGGTATGTTTGTCAATAAATAATATTTTGAAGTTGACTTTTGAGTAATACAAAATGTCTTACCATGATATAAATCCGTCTCCTAACTCATGGTTAGTGGGAGAGTTATTTTCTACAGAATTAAGGGCAGAAAAGGAGTAGTTCTTCTTAACTAATTCCTCAACCCATACAGTCTTCCCAAATGGAGACTCCTGGCTGCCTTACCACGCCTTAGAAGGTCATTCTTCAGTTGGCGTTGAACTTTGGTTGCTAGAGGCAGCCTGCATATTAGCACAAAGGAATGTACTTTGTGACTCTGTGACAAAATCTTTTTTATTTATTTTTTTTAGGGCCACACCTATGGAAGTTCCTAGGCTAGGGGTCAAATTGGAGCTGCAGCTGCAGGCCTACACCACAGCCGCAGCAACGCCAGATCGAGCTACATCCAATACCTGCACCTCAGCTTGTGGCAACACTGGATCCTTAAACCACTGAGTGATGCCAGTTATCAAACTTGGATCCTCATGGATACTAGTCAGGTTCCTGACCCTGTTTAGAGGATGAGTTCCAGATGCACGTTCAGTCCCTGGCCTGGCACAGTGGGTTAAATGATCCAGCATTGCTGCAGTTGTGGCTTAGGTCACAACTGCAGCTTGGATCTGATCCCTGACCCAGGAACTCCATGTGCCTCGGGGTGGCCAGAAAGGAAGAAAAAAAAAAGATGTTTGGGAAAAGAATAGAACACAATGGTGTTAGCTCATACCTCCATAAAAATCCATTGTGGGTTCAAAGGAAGAGTGGCTACTAAGTGCAGCCAGGAGAATCTGAATTCATGAACTTGGAATTACATGTCTAGTGCTACTACGAAAGCATGTTTACATTTTGATACATGCATTTATTACAGGTGGAGTTTGCTCTTAGTCAAACAAAACTCTTAGCTTGTAGAAATGCAAACATACTGACACTCAGGAAGGCAGGACAAACTTCCACTGAAGGCAAAATGGGACAACTTCATCATCCTAGGAGTTGAATTATCTGTAGGCTTTACTGATCATTCTCTTTGGTGTATAAACATTTTCTCAGGAAAGATGTTTCAAGCCTTCCAAGGTGGAATGCGAAGCATCTGTATCGTCTGTGAAGCACTTAAAAGTATTTGCAAACGAGATGAAATAAGGTATTTACAAATTCATCCAAGTACTATAATCCTTGCAGTGTTGCATAACTATGTAGGTGAATTTTTTGCTTCATGTTTTTATTGCTTGCTAGTGTTTAAGGTGTAATTAATAACATTTAGGGCACAGTCACCTTAGGCCAGGAATACTTCTAAGGACTTCACCTATATTAATTGCTTTAATCCTCCCAACAACCCTCAGATGCAGGTCATATTATTATCCACATTTTTCAGAGGATACTGTGAGTGGTTAAGTAATTTTCCCAACTGCTAACTATGGAGCAGACATGTGAACCTTTTAGCCTGCCTACTAATCCTGCTACCTGCTCACTTGGTGGTCTGGATACCTCCCAGCTAGAGAAATGTCTCTCTTGCTTCTTTAGCAAACAGAGCTCATTTTGTCGTTGGCTTTCTGTATCACACCATGGCCAACAGTCGGAAACAACACTTACTAAGCCAGCAAATATTTAGTTGTGGTGAGTTGACCTTGCACCTATTGGTCTACCTTTGTGAGCACTTAGAAAAACTTCCCTGAAGAAAATCTGCTTATTTTCCCTGGATGGTTCATGCCTTTATGTCACATTGAAGATCTTTGGTAATGTATTTCCTGGCACCTGTGCAGGGATGTTGGGATCATGAATTCTGCTTCAAGCATCTGCAGTGTGGCAAGAGATTTCTCCTTTCACTTGGAGATCACTTAGGTTCCTCTTATATATCATATATTCCCCCCACCACACACACACCTGTGGCATATAGAAGTTCCTAGGCTAGGGGTTGAATCAGAGCTGCAGCCGCCGGCCTATGCCACAGCCACAGCAATGCCAGATTCAAGCTGCATTTGCAACCTACATCGCAATGCCAGATCCTTAACCCACTGAGTGAGGCCAGAGATTGAACCTGCATCCTCACGGACACCGTGTTGGATTCTTAAACTGCTGATTCACAATGGGAACTCCTGATATACATCGTCTATATCATGATGAGTTTTAATATATATGAGCTTTTTGAATGGACCCATTTTACTAACCTAACAACCTGGATACTTTCCATTAGAAAGCTGTATTATAAAGTCAGAAATGGAAATACACCATTGGATTTTATTTGAGTTTTGCTATACTCCTTTTTTTAATGTTTATTATTTTCTTCTCACAGCTGCATGTACAGCATATGGAAGTTCCTGGGCTAGGTGTTGAATTGGAGCTATAGCTTTGGGCTACACCACAGCCACAGCAACACTGGATCTGAGCCACATCTGTGACCTACAATGCAGCTTGTGGCAATGCCAGATTCTTAACCCACTGAGCAAGGCCAAGGATCAAACCCACATCCTCACAGAGATAACATTGCATCCTTAACCAGCTGATCCTCAATGGGAAATCCTTGCTATACTCATTTTTTGACATGGAAGTACAGTGCAGTGTAATACAGGTGGGACCTTGTCATATTGTCTCCAAGGTCACTTTGGGATGGTATGGATCTCTTGAGAATGAGTGGAGCTTTAGAAGCCTAAAAAGATCTGGCTCTTCAAATACAAAGGTTATCATTTTACTGACATCATTTATTTGTCATGTGTGGATTATTTCCTAGACCCTCTTTATTGTTTTCATCATTTAACTTGTTTCTTTAAATGAATGTTTCTGAGTGATAAAATGAATAATTACAATGGAGGATGACATTTATTAGTCTAGAAGTAGTACCACACAGAAAAAAACCATTAGCTCAATTGTAGTTGAAATATTTGTACTTATAATTATACTATTCAATACATTGGATACAAAGGGCTGAGAGGTGGACTTTGAAGTGAATACATGAAAGTGGGAAGTGAAAAGAAACTTTGTTTCACTTTAAATATATATACTGTTATAAGTTATTAAGAGGTATTTAAACAGTTGGTATAGTATATACCATTTGAATAGTTATGATATGTCTTATAATAAAGAAAGTTTATGCCATATTTTATAATTTTTTGTTTCTTTTTACATTAAAATTATTATGCTTAAGTGAATTAAGTAGTTGTTATTGTCTGTTCTTGACAACATAATCCATAATTAATGGATTGTATTTATTAATGAGCAGATATTTAGGTAGCTCCTTGAATATTTCTGCTAATTTTCTCTGAACCCAAATTAATAACAAAAATAATCTACAAAGTTTTATTCTAAATTTGAAAGAATAATAGCATAATAAAATTAAGATCACACGAGCATTTCTCAAGTTTTCTTATTTCTTCACTTTGAAAATTTTTACCTGACCTGAAATCTCTGACCTGAAAATAATAGAATCTTCATCAATATCAAAGTAGGGAACCGATCCATTAATACCTAAAAATTTCCTCAGCAAATATCAGTCATTATAATTTCTTTCCTTCCTTCCTTGTCTTCTTCCTTCCTTGTCTTCTTCCTTCCTTCCTTATTTTTAGTGGGAAATATTAAGGATGCAATAAAGATTTAAATAATCATATTCAATTACTTTGTTAAAGTATATACTTATATATACTCATGCAAAGCCACTCTTGGAGGTCAAAGTAGGAGAAAGAGGACTGTGAAGCTGGGTAATACGGATTCACAATCCAATGTGTTAACTAACATGATGCCAAATCACTCCTGGTACATTTTTTCATGAAAGTGAATGAGCTTCTGATGCAAATTTCTCTTAAGGAATCAATCACAGAGATTAAAATCTGCTGTTACCCTTGCTGCCACTGTAAAAAAAAAAGAAAAAGTCTTTTTGGTAAAGAAGAGTCTTTCTCTCAGAGACTCATAAAAATTATCCAAAGCTATGATAATTTCAAAACTCTAATTCCTATCATGACTTCAACATAGCCTCAGTCGATTATAATTAGTGCATTGGCTTCCTAAACTATAATGTAAGTCATCATTTAGAGTTTTCAACAGAATAGCAATGCTCATACTTGTATTACCTATTCTTTCTCCACAAATAGCAGTCGATATTAGAAATGAAATTGTCCTTGCTATATACAAGGAAATAGTAATAAAAACACCTCACATGCAGTTTTAAAAGAGAAATCCTACCATTACAATTGAATGCCAAGATGGTCTTATTTCTTTCTCAATGTGGAGCATGCTGTGACTATTTTTGTATCCTATAAAACCATTAGGAAAAGCAAGTCTCTAAGGACTTATTTTGAATTATTTAAGATGAAGCCAGAGGGGCAAAAGATTCTGCCTGTGTGAAACCACATTCCTGCTACCAGGGAGTAAAGTAGAGAGAAGGGTGCCAAGAATTTATTTGCTTGCAGTGGGAGAGTTGTTTATCTTTAAATTAAAAACTCATCATTATCTTGGCAAGGCTTATCTAAGTAACATATGGAGAGAGAACAACTCTGGGAACAAGGCAGCCCTTGCAAATGAACATTTAAAAGGAAGCTGTATGGTTGTGGTCTTGAATTGGCCTTGAACGTTGGTCCTTTCACCAGCCTGTGACGAAGGGAGATACTACCACCTGCCTCAGCATTTTATTATGGGGATGAAATATGTTATAATATGTTGAGGTGTTGATGTACCATGGAATACTTCAACATGTTAACTGCTAATTTTATGAACGTATCATTCAAAATTGTTAGAAAAGTTCCCTTGCAAATCCTCCTCTTTAAACAAATAATAAATTAGAAAGTTTAGAGATGGCTAAAAGTCCCTTTGCCAAATCCAGAACAATTTCTCTTTCCCAGTTCCTAATGGATATCCCTTTTTTTTTAGGGCTGCATCTGTGGCATAAGGAAGTACCTGGGCTAGGGGTCCAACTGGAGCTGCAGCTGCAGGCCTGTGCCATACCCACAGCGATGCCAAACCTGAGTCACATGTGTGACCTATGCCACAGTTTATGGCCATGCTGGATCCTCAGCCCACTGAATTGAAGCCAGGGATTGAACTCGCATCCTCAAGGACACTATATTGGGTTCTTAACCTGCAAGCCACAACAGGAACTCAGGAGATTACTTTTAATGCGATACAATTTCCATACTGGTGCTGATGTAATATCCCCCATCCCCCATACACTCAATTTCAGCACAGAAATAAGGTTGCTTTGAGTAGACGAAATACTTGATAAAAATGCATTTTTATTTGAAAAGTCTGCAGAAACAATCACTGAACACAGTTCTCAACCCTAGCATTCACACCCAGACACCACAAAATCATTGGATGCTATGATTTCTGAAGCTACTAGAACTTTGGTACAACGAAATAATGACCTAACAGTGTTTGTCAGGCATCACAGTCTATTCAGGAGCACAGAGGATTAAAAACTCCATGTTTAAGGTTTTAATTCACATTCGTAGCACTAGACAAAACAGAGATCTGAGTAGATGACAGACAAAACCATCAAATGTGCTTAGCCAGTGTCATTTAAAGGTGGACCATTGGGATATAGTGAAGTACTTCAGTGTTATGTCAGAACACTATGCTTTTAACATATTAAGCAGGATAACTTACTTATCCTCAACTTCAGATAACAGTATCTTTTACAAGGCTATGGACACAAGGAGGATTTTGACCAGATTGTAGTATACTAACTAGAATGTAAATGGACTCCTTGAAAGTTATATAAGACGACATACAAAATACAGAACTCCTATCTTTTTCAATAACTTGAAATACATTAAACATTGTCAATCAAATACAGTGACCGCAAGCTGACTACCCATTTAAAGCTTCCAATAGCTCTACTAAAATTTGGGTTTTGTCCCTGCTATGGCACTTTCACAAAAGATTGTGAAAATATATGACTGCGAGATTGGGATAACTGTGTCAGCATATGAAACAGAACATAATTTACAAACCAATTTCTATGTGTTCTCCTTTGGGCCTGACGTGAACCCTGTGAGGCACAGATGATTTATAAACCTCCTAAGAGGAGGAGCCATAGTTAATGACAAACCTATGGCCCCCAAATTGTTCTTTCGGCCACTTTCCTTTCTACAATACTAGGCTTCCTCTCAAAGAGCATTTGAAAAAATAACCTGGAGAATAGAAGAGTAAGGATAAATAAGCACGTGTTATTACTTTACTAGGGACAGATACTCTTTTGATGCACCAACAGACATAAGGACAACAGCCGCTGGTTAAATACGGATCCATCAGGTTAAGGACAGACATGCAGCTCCTACAGCATTTGCTAATGATGGTTAAAAAGTCAACTGAGGAATATTAGCCATGGATAATATCCATGACCTGTTGGAAAGAAAAGGAACTGGGAAACAAATTTAAGTAACTCAATTCAAAGATGACTTTTATGTATTTTTTTTAATTAAAAAATGGCATCCTTTTAAATAAACCTATTATTTTTGTATTCATGGTTTTCTTTGGTATTTTTTTTTCTAAGTGTGAAATTAGAAAATATCACAACCATAAACTGTTGGTAAAAAAAAAAAAAAGAGTTGTGCAGAACACCATCTTTGTGATGCTACTTCTTTAAAAAGTAAAGGGCAGTTTATGAGAAAATTAGGTCCACATAGAATAAATAAAATGTTTCTAAGTTTCCTGAATGTTGATGCCTATAATGAAATATCTGGCATTTAAATATTTTTATTAACTTAGTTCTAAGGGCATAAACCTTTACTTGGTAGGTAAAAATAATGGATATATATTTGCCACTGATCTAGTTATAAAACTCTGTTACTAAGTGTTTTGCTTCTCTTTTTTCTATCTAAAAATCAACCTCTTAAGCATGGTCTTCTCCGTGTTCTGCCACAGTTAGGAACTCTAGACAACTTTCACCTCTAATCATCACAGTTCTTGCTCAACAGTATCATCGCGGTTGGGTCTCCACTCAGGAACCCCAAGGCAATAAGTTTATAAAATTCCCTATTCATGTAACTTTTTTAAAAATCAGTTCTACTTTATGAGACCTTATCTCCAGAGATTTATAAAGCATTGAGACAACACTCATCTCAGTTAATATTTTCCATTGCCCATGTTTAAGAGCTTAGCACTCTCCCTAGAAATAAGCTTCTCTCACCTTAGTCAAAGATCAAGAAGAAAATATAGCTTTTGGTGAATTCTTAGACAACCTTTTCAAATATAGACAGCATCTTGACATCTTTAAAAATGATAAAGCTTTTCACAAATATTCAAATACAATAGACTTAAGTGCTTTAAAGCTTGAGACTAGAAGGCGAAAGATACCTTTTCTATTATGTTGGCTAACGTAGCTCTCAGATCTCCCTTTTATTAGTATCTTAGGAAACCAGAAACTTCAACATTCTCTTTACAGTCTGAGCCTTAGATTAAAGTCCAAAATTCTTTATGCATGAGTTTTCTCCCTCAAAATTTTAATGTGACATGTAATGAGGAGAGCACATGTACCCTTTCTAAAAAACTAACAGAGAGACAGAGCAGTGAACAACTGTTTCATAGACAGAAAGTTCCAGGTTATTTACTACACCTAGTTATACACTGTGTCTCTAACACACATTGTTTCCCGCTCTAACTGATGCACCTGCTCCATTGAAGAGAATGGTGTATGAGTTTCATCAAATTTGTTGCTTCCCCATGGACAAATACACACTTTAAAGAAAAATGTGGCTGCTATTAAACTGTCTTTTAATGTAGTCCATCCTTCTCTCTCTGATCAAGCTTCTCTCTCTTATAAAGGAGACAAGAGAAGTCTGATAAAAAAATTCTGGCCAAGTCCCTCCTATCTGTTCAGATTGGCAGAGAATAACTTATACTAGAAACATAACAAAGACACCCACTGATACATAGAATGGCCCATCTGGTTAAAACCAGACAAAATAGTTCCTTTATAAAATGCTGGTTTTAAATTTTTTTGCAGTGTGATAGCTGATAATATGGAAATAATAGCCAATTGGCTAGAGCGGTGCCTGGTCGGAGTTTTAAAATACTTAGGTAGAAACCCATCAGCTCAATACCCAGCATTTAGCATTTTCTCTGCCAATCTGTGATTTGTTGCCCTCATCACACCAAGATAGACATGTTCTCTCAACTATTTTTGATATATTTTTCAAAGGATTTTTTTTTCTATTTTTACAGTAAGAGGTAACCTTGTACCTAATCACAGTTCGAGTCTTAAGTAATGCCCCCGCCACAGGAAGTGAGCTAGGAGATGGTGGTGATAATTTCCAGATTCAAATAACACCCCTCTACTCTTTGCCTAAGATATTGGAATACATAGCTGCACTTGGGTCTCTGTGAGGACTTCCTGCAACACGGTATTACAGGAAGAGAGCTATGTGGTTGGAGACAAATTTGGTCACAGAGGCATTTGAGGCACCGTGTTAGAGCAATGTAAACATCAAACCAGTGTAAACACTCTGGAAATGGTTTCTATGTCAGAAAGGAATTTTCATGTACATTTTAAATAATTCTCCAAAATGCAATATGCTTTACTAAAGTCTCCAGGACATGATGAGCAATAAATATTGTTGTATGTCAAAGTGTGTATAAGATTCTTTCAAAGCAGTCTGTATACTTCATGGCCCCAAATCAACTTGAAATTGTAAAATCAATTCTACGAAATAATTAATTCTGAAATAATAAAAGAGGGAATCGCTAGTAATGGTTACACAGACTTTGGGGTCTTATGTCAAATTTGACAGAGGAAATATTTTTTAGATCAAATTTTTATTTATAGGTAGAATATTACTTTTAATTAACTTCCTGTCTGTTTTAAATTTCATTCCTTTTGAGATTATTACCCAATAATTTATATTTTTATAGGAATAGTTCTATAATTATGGGCATCATCACCCTCTGCTTTATGCTATGGCTATCAAATAACGATCTTAAAATAGACCCTGAATAAGCACTTGTTAAATAACTGACAATGACAGAAACTTGGCATAAGTAAATCAGCCACAAAACTGGGAAATAAATAGAAACAAAAAGACACATCCAAAATGGAATGTTTTTTGGATTTTAGAA
The DNA here is from genome assembly GCA_004024745.2 of Catagonus wagneri. Classification (NCBI taxonomy): domain Eukaryota; kingdom Metazoa; phylum Chordata; class Mammalia; order Artiodactyla; family Tayassuidae; genus Catagonus; species Catagonus wagneri. The sequence goes on from PVHT020003428.1 coordinate 5,654,828, forward strand.
AGGCTAAATATTCCCTGTAATGGAAATGCTGGGGACATTACAATTTGAATCAAAGACAAAATAGATTTAATGACCGCCAAGGTTCACCAGATTTTGCCACACGAATGGTTACATTGTTTTTGCTCACGGTTCTTCCAAAAGAAACATCTTTTATGTTAGCTAATAGCTTTCTATCCACTTGGCACAGGCACTGAGGTCATGAATAGCATCATAGAAAAGGAAAAAAAAATCCTCAAAGGGAATACATAATCATAACCAATCTTAAAAGTTGGCATTGTGATGCAGAAATCAGAGGAACTGGGCACTTAACACTGAGAACCTGCTAATCTGTTAAGGGCTAACACCATCAAAGCTTCCAGATTACCTAGGTTCATGGCACATTGTTGTGTCTTATAACTAGACAGTCCCTTGGGTCTGTGTGCCTAGAACTGATTCATACCAGATGGAAATTGGTAGATGGAGGTTAAAGGCAGGGGACTGGGTTTAGAGTTTCCAATGTTTGTAACTTAACAAAAAGTATGTGGAGAGTATAGAAAAGTGAAGTTTAATCGGCAAAATTTTCTACAAAGAGAAAATATTCTGTAGAAAAATCATATAATAAGAAGAGGAAACAAAGTATCATGCCTTTGTTATTGATAAAACTGACTTAAGAATTTAATAGGAGTGGCTTATGTTTATCAGAAACTAAAATAAAAAATGAATGTAATAGTGGTTTAGACACAATAATAAGAATAGGCCAATAGAAAATACTTTTGTGATCATATTTAGAAAGAAAAGACAGATTATACAAATTAAGCAATTTACCAAATTTTTGGTGAGATAAGATGCATTTCTATCTCTGCTAACCTCCAGATAGAGTTCAACCATGAATGCTTTGCCTGAGACAAAAAAAAAAAGCAGATGCTAAATGTACAGTAATATGGCATAAGGTATCATCCATTTTTATGTGATGAATGGCATGAAAATTCAGAGTGACCATAAAATTGATCCATCGTTATTCTGAAGTTGTTGATCTACAAAGTGACACATCTGTATTTTTACAATTGATTCAAAGCCAGGGGTGAGTATGGATTGGAAGGAAGAAATGGGATTTAGAGTTTCTGGCACTATGTAGATCGAAAAGAAACCTACAGTTAACAGTCACTTTTTATTTCATATCGCCAACATACTTTATCTAAAAAAAAAATTAAGGCTAAATAGTTTTTTCTTGAGTGCATTTTTAAAGAGATATTTAATAAACAGCCATCTTTAACTTCTCTTTGTGATTATTTAATTGTGATTTGCTCAGAAATACGAAATGCGAAGCTGAGCGCTACACCAATTTCTAAAACGTGGTTTAGCATGGAAACCTCTGGAGACTCTCTTACTCGCAACTGATAATGTCAGCTTCTAATTGGCTTGAGTGAAATTTGGCTACGTTACTCTCCCAGACATCTGTAACAGATACATTTAATTTCAGTTGTCCAAATGCCATGTCCCCATACCTTCACTTTTCTTCCTGGACACTGCTCTTGTCCTCTGTCATGCAGAGTCCTATCCTTGTCTACCTAAGAATATACGAATGGCATTATCACACAGTCTCTTACATTTTCTCAGAAGTGTGATATTCATTCTCTTGTGACCTTATCAGTAATGTAGTCATTCTAGCACAGCTTGTAGGGTGCGCATAGTAATGTTACTCTTAATGAACCACTCAGAATTTTTTATTGTGTAGGTGTTTTTAGCTAGTATGTTTCGCCCAGTGTAAACCTAAAAGTACGAACCAGATTCTATAGAGGAAGGAAATCCACTCTTTAAAAATCATCTTTCTATGTTGTCCCTTGAGAAGCCTATTCTTATCCCAAATGTGACAAGGTAACTTTGATTTAAAACTCACTGATATTTCTTCCTGTATACTCTCTTATAGCCTTATCTTCTTTATTAGAAAAACAAATTGAGCATCCATGGATGGTATGGTGACACTGGGAAATCTTCGATCCTGTTTAGAGGGGCCTCAGGGACAACTGGTCAATTCCTTTGAACCCTGTTGATTATCCTGTTTTCTTAAAATAGAGTTTTCTGGCAGAAAAAGAAAGACATGCCATTATTCATGGTCTACTCAACAACAACTGGGTGGTTTGTCGCTGTTTTTGGAAGTGATGCTTGCGTGGGGTTCTGGATAATCAGTTCCTAGGGTAGAATCTAGCAGGCACATTTCTTCTCTGCTGGCTTTTCCCCATCCAGCTTCCCAGAGCTTCCGCCATTGAGGGTGTCGGGGACTTGGGTCTTCTCTACACACTGTTCCATTCGTTTCATTATTAAGTCCAGGAGGGTTTCCACAGCTTTTTCCACATTCTGGCCAGTCGCTGCACTTGTTTCAAAATATGGTATGCTAGCATGGAAGAGATGACAAATATTTTTGAGAGGAAGGAACCAGAAAAGATACAACAAGATGTGCCAATGAGTCACACATGCGAAAACATGGCTGGCTGAGAGATTGTGAAATAATCATGATTTTTGCTGGCTGAGTTGGAAATATCCTTGTTTTTCCTCAGTGGGTGAAAACTGGTGGGCTGCTTTTTAGCATCAGTATACCAGTTTTATGGGCAAGGAAACAGACACGGGAGGTGATCAGGGACTTGAAGCCAAGACATCATCACTGACCTTAAAAAAATTAAGAGTGTGAAAATACTTAAAGTCGAGATTGATATTATCATTAAACTAGTACTTCCCTCCAATGAATTGTCTAGAAGTCTGATTTAGAAATTAAGCATGCACTGAATAGGACCTTCATGTGAATACAGTCTATATTTATTTGGAATCCAAAGTTTCAAGAAGACGTACATTTTTAAAGCTCTCAAGGAGAACCCTTCAGTAAAAAATTGGCAGATTTGGCAAAAATGCCTAAATTTAAAGAATGACAATTTCAGAGTTCCCTTGTGGTGCAGTGGGTTAAGGATCAGGCATTGTCACTGTAGCAGTGTGGGTCACTGCTACAGCATGGGTTCGATCTCTGGCCTGGGAACTTTTGTGGGCATGGTCACAAAAAAAGTAAATAAAGAATGACAATTTCTGTCTTGGAAGTTAATTTATAATTGCATGGGGTATTTTTAACTTTTTAAAAAATCTACCACTTAGGCTTATCTAGGATAATATTTGCAATATTAGGTCCAGGTCAGGTATTATTCCTTAGAGTTTTGTAGCTATTAATTGAGAGGCAGTAGAGCACAATGTTGAAAAAACCATGGGCTCTGATCTCAGACTGCCTGGGCTGAACTCAAGCGCTGCTCCTTATTAGCTAAGTGGCCTTCCATCAGGGACCTAATCTCCCTGTGCCTCATTCCTCATACATAAAATGGGATAACTCTACATTTCCTATATATGATTATAAGGGATTAGAGGAGTTGAAGTCTAGGAAGAGTTGCTAGCACATAATAAGCGTTCAGTAAATGTTAGCTGCTATTATTTTAAAATAACTCATTAAAAAATCACACGTATTCCTCTGCAAGATCTTTTTCATTCAGGTGTCATTCCTGAATCGAGGGGATTCCTTCTCGAATCAATCTTGTGTCCCTGCCCCATTACTAAACAGCAGGGCCCAAGGTCAGAGGACATCTCCACATAACTGACTTACCCATATTTGTCAGCCAGTTCCCGAGCTTGCCGTTCGTTGACTTCCCTCTGGTCTGGCAGGTCTGCTTTGTTGCCAATTAATACTATATCTGGATTTTCACAATAAGCATTTGCTTGCAGTTGGCCTTGGAAAGAAAACAGATGGAACCAGCAAGTTAGTTATAAACAAGTGATGTCAAATGACTGCTCATACTTCAGAGTCCTAAGCTAATTGTTCATCTCCAGCTTGGCTGCTTACTAGTTACGGTACACTGGCCAAGTTACTTAACCCTTCCCAGCCACGGTTTCCTCATCTATAAAATGGAGATAAGGCCTCACAGGTTGTATGTTGTGGAGATTAATAATAGTGCATGTGAAGCACCTGAAGAGCCAACAAGTGCTCTTCTCCACCTGGGGAAAGGCCCTCTGAGATGAACACACTGCTTTTCATACCCTCTGTTGACCTCAAATATAAGTGGAGGTAATAGAACGTGATCTTAAATTATAAGTTTGTTCTTTCCTTTAGGAGGCTGCTACATTTCTCTTTCCTGAAGTCCAAGGTGATAACCTAAAAGAGCAGAACATTTTTGAACGACTGCAAATTCATGCAGAAACAATACAAAGACAGGTCACTTGTTTTTCTCTTTTCTCCAAGAGACAGTGTTTAAAAGAGAAGGGGGGGGTGGGGGGGGAAGAGGAGGGGAGAGGAGAGAAGGAGGGGAAGGTGAGAGGATGAGAGGGAAGAGAAGGAGAAGGAAGGGGAGAAGGAGGAGGAGGAGAAGGAAGGGAGGGCAGAAGGAAGGAAATAATAGGAAACTTATCAACCTATGTTTTCAAGGTTATGGGACTATTTTACCATCTACCTCGAGGCATGCTATATGCAACCTTGCCAAGGCCAAAGGAAGAAGACAAAGGCTTACTCTGTAACAACCCTTAACTGGATATTAGAAATTAAAGCCTTATTAGATGTGACAATTATCTTAAATACCAGTATTCTTCTGGAAATTTTTAAAAACAAGGGAGCATCTCCTTTGCCTTGAAAAATGAATCATTCTCTGAAAGGAATCTCCAGAATCTAATAATAACACCAAAATTTGGAAAAAGAAATGTAATAACAAAAGGAAAGAGAGACAGGTCCTAGGATAAACAGTCATTTGGAGAGGCAGCTAAGGAAGTCAGAATGTATCAGTGTTTTTCCCCATTGGAGCAATTATGTTAGTGAACTTACATGGAAAGTTATTTATATTATGTAGTAATAAAATTAACTAACATGATTAATTATTTATAATATGTAATAATAAGATATGTATCTATTTAAGAATCTACTCAGTGAGAAACTCAGCCAGGTGCTGTGGGGTATTGCAGTGGAACAACAGAGCTTACATTCTTGTGGTGGGAAGAATCAAAACCACACGTAAACAAAGAAATATAATATAATATAATATAATATAAATAATTAATATCAGGAGGTAGCAGTGACCAAATGAAATACAGAGATCGTTGAGGGGATGCAGAGTGATGGAGAGCACAGTTTTAGACGGGACAGCCAGGGAAAGCTTTTCCCAAGAGATAAATAAGGTTTGAACAGAAGCTTGAAGGTGATGGAAGAACTAACACATGCTGTAAATGGGAGAAGAGAGATCAACGCAGAGGGGACTAGAAATGAAAGGCCCTAGGGCAGGAATGTGCTTTTCAGGAGAGACTTTGCTGGCACCAGTGAGCTGGAGCGGAGTAAGAGTGAATTAGAGAGGAAACAATCGTGATGGCCTTGTAGGCAGGCAAAGACCCTGGACTTTATTCCAAGTGATATGGGCAATCCCAGAGGGACCTTGAGCAGAAGAATAACATGATCTAATCTGTTAAAAAATACCACTCTGGCCATGGGCAACACCGATAAACCTAGAAACAGCAGGTAGCACTAGGCCCGTGGGACAGCTGGTATGTCCCCTGGGATCAAAATTGCTATTTGTCATAAAAACTGCAAATGAAATATTATCTTTCATGCTACATCAATTGAAAACAGAGGAAAAATAAAATGCTGCTCTTCTGTGCTGACATATATCAGTCTGGCTTGAATAACTGGGATTAGGCTACTTTAAAACTTCATGTTGAAATTGTCACTGAAGGATGGGGATTTTTCTATACCAGTCTTCCTGGTAATTTTCCTTTTCTTCAAAAAGAAAAAGTAAAACTTCAGTGTGGGCTTACTGACAGACACGCTGTGGCTGCTCTGCATCAATTTCTCAAGTAAGCTATTGGTTAATTAACCCTTTAGTTAACCCACATGCAAGGGTGTCCACTCAGAAAATGCTGCTGTTTTTCGTGTCGCCTCCAGACTAAATGTCATAGACATGCCAGCTTCCTTAGTTGTCAGAGTCCTTCAAGACTTACTGGACAAGTGGAATTAATGGCCTGTCAATTGCAATACAAAGTCCTTAAGTATAGGTGTTGATTTTTCCAAGGTGTCAAAGGAAATTACAATTCTAAGCCACCTTGGGTGATCCACATAAAAGCCACCACTTTGAAGGTGATGCAGGAAATGCTAAACTTGTGACATTTTAGAGTTAATCTGTGGTCCCCAGTCTGGTTTCATTTTGCGAGGTCAACAAGCAAATAGAGCCTAACACGGGTCCCAACACGGCCAAAAGAAGTTACTCAGTCCCACTTACTCATCCAGTTTCTGACATTTAAGAAGCTCTGTTGACTGGTGAGGTCGAACATTAATAAGAAACCCATGGCATCTCTGAAAAATGCAGTGGTGAGGCTCCGGAATCTGCCAAGAAAGCACAGTTCTGAAAGTTGGTCCACATGCATATTTTGATGACAACAGAAACGACACTATTTCTATTTCAAATACCCAATCTCCAGGGCAACCCTAAGGATTATCCAACGGAATGGGAGAGTGGGCAGAAAGACGGAAGGGCCAGGGGGAGAATATCTGGTTGCAGGTTTCTTCAAGATGACATCCCAGCTTTACGTCCCATAGCATGTATGCAGGCAAGAATCTGTAACCTCCAACCACACACTTGCTTACACAGCCCCTTGGAATCTTTCTCTCATTGGCTCATGGGCATCTTGTACTCCGCAATTAAAATATAAGCCATTTTAGAGTTGGGACTCTTAACTTATACTTTTCAGTTTTCCTGTCTGTGCCCAGAAGGAAGTTTGGCACGTGGTAGCCTGCACATGAATGGCTGTGATTACATGCAGAAAACCATAACTCGTTAGCAGCTGGAACTATGATTCCTTTGTAGGGAAAAACAACGTTGATGAGAACACTTTTATAAGCACTCGCTGTGGGTAAGACTGAGCTCTAGGCTGGCATGCAGGTCTCTTAAGAAGGACGACAGTGAAGAAAGGAAAAGAGGAAGTTGATTAGGGGAATCGAAGGAAGGGCCTAGAGATAGTTGATGAGAGGGAGCAAGAAAAGTCATCTCTGATGGAGGATTTTGAAGAATACATGCCATCATGTGTGATGGATGTGAAGACTTTCTCCTGTTTCTACCCCCACCCCCATCCCCAAAGTCTCAGGGATGAAGATGCTCTGAGGACCACTTCAATGTCAGGTATGGGCCAAACAAGAGATCACACATACGGAGTTCCCGTCGTGACTCAATGGTTAACGAATCCGACTAGGAACCATGAGGTTGCGGGTTCGATCCCTGGCCTCGCTCAGGGGGTTAAGGATCCTGCGTTGCCGTGAGCTGTGGTGTAGGTTGCAGACATGGCTCGGATCCTGTGTTGCTGTGGCTGTGGTGAAGGCCGGCAGCTACAGTTCCTGTTAGACCCCTATCCTGGGAACCTCCATATGCCGCAGGTGCGGCCCTATATAAGGCAAAAAAAAAAAAAAAAAAAAAAAGAGATCACACATAGGGTTCAGAGAAGGTTTGGGTTATACTGGTAAAGAAGTGAATCTGGCAACTGGTTCCTTGAAGGCACCTTACTTTGAAATAGAGAAGCATATCACTTCCTATCCTAAATGTCCTTCTAATGTTTGGTTTCCTATTTTAGCCAGTAGGAATGCCAATAGCCAATAGGATGTTTGGGTTTCCTTGGGGTCCTTTTCTTGACCCTTTCTCCCTCTACATCCATTCACACGGTAATTTCACTCATTTCCCCAGATCAGCTATCACCTATATGTTGAACCCCAAATTTACAGGCTCTGATCTTTCCTGCCCTCCACAGTGCCGGCCCAATCACTAGCTGGATATTTCCACTTGGAGGAAAGTAAGCCACTCCCGACTTCACATGTCCAAAACCAAACTGGTCCCTCCTCCTAATTTCTTTTTCTGTCAGCGGCATCACTGCACTGCTTGGTTGCCACAGCCTCTTTCTCCTTCACCTGATAAATACAATCAACAAATATATCTCCCGACCTTCTCATTTCTGTCCATGTACCCTGCCACCACTCTAGTTTCCGACACATTTTCATCCCACCTGGATCATTTCAACAGCCTTCTCAATAGGCTTCCTGTCTCCAGTTTTGTTTGGGAACCTCCCCTTCCCTCATTTCTTCCTATTGATTGTATAAATCCTTAGCTAAACCATTTAAATGATGATGCATTGCTCTTAAGATAATAACTGAACTTTTAAAAACAATCTGTCAAGGCTCTGCATGAACTAAGCCTTGCCCATGCATCCTTCTTTAGCTCCTGACTACCCACAGATGTGCTGCTCTTCTTTTAGTTCTTAGAAAGTTCACTCTCTCCCCTGGGCTTTCACACATGCTGTTATTCCTATGGGTAACCTTGCCTTCATGCTTCCTTTTCCTCCTCCCTCTTTAGCCTCGATAAGAGTCACTCATACATTGTGCATGAATGTTTATCTATAATGGGATCAGTTCCCCACACAGCCATCCAACACCCCCTTCTGGGTTATGGACACCTCTTAGTATACCTGCTTGTCACTTTTTGTTTTTTTCTTACTGTCCTAAAGCTATATTGCCATTGCGTATTTGACCAAATCCTACCCTACACTGGCAGCTCCAAGAGAAAAGGAACTGTGTTTCTGATTTGCTATCCATTGTGTTTTCCTGGCCCTGAACATATTTTTTTTTTTTGCTCAAAAGTATTTGTCAAATTTAGAGAAAGAAAAGAACAAATGATAAAAAATTATTAAAGATTTAAATGACTTCAACAAAGAATAATACCTTTAGTACTAAAGTAGGGAGAAGAGATATTTTAATGACCGTTATTTCCCAAACAGGATTTCTTTGGTAGGATATAATTACATTGCTTCTGAAATATCAAAAATTTTACTCAATTTTATTCTTGTGGATTTGTTCCTACCAGTCAGTAGAAAGCTCCCGGAGGTTACAGCGCTTTTATTGAATGGTTCTCTCTCTCCTTCTCTTTGGGGACTGGCTGTACTCACAGAGTTGTCTCCTACTCAACCATACCAGTGTGGCTGAGTCAGCCACAAGAGTCCCCTCCTCAAGTGTGGTCAGACCGTGTATGTGGTTTGAGGATAAGACTTGCCTCACCCCCTCTCATTCCCCACAGTACGACAGTTACTTTAAAACATACTTGTTGAACAACTTTCATTGGAGCAAACACTTCTGTATCCATAGCAAAAGGGGTAAGATACCCTTGCTCTGGACCAACTTCACACCCTGGACCATTCAGCCCCGTACCCTCGTCAACCCCTATTCCTTCCAGGGTTTGCTTCGGCAGAAAGGCAATTGATTTCTAGCTTTACTCACCAACCTCATTCTGTCCCCAGAGGAAAGCTTGGACTTCATGAAAAAAAAAAATTGATCCCAAGGTCACATTACAGCTCTCTCTCCCTCACTGAGAACTAAGTCTGTGCCCTGTATCTTTTAGGTTTACATAAGGGGTATGATTTTTTCCCCTCCTTCCCATAATGCTCCTTTTATCAATAATCATTATCTTATATGGGCTCTAGTACCAGATGTCCTCAGGCACAGGGCTGAGGTGTGAGACATTGTTTATCCTGTTGCTTAGCTACACCTTACATAGACAGAATGCAAGATTTTCAAAGGATGAATAACCTCAGTGTTACTAAGACTATCCCTAGTATTTCCCATTTCTCTCCTAGAGCAGCCGTCTTAAGGGGACAGATGAGAGAAGCCTGCCATCATGCTAGGCTGACATATCATGTGCGAAGACATAAGGGAACCACATTTTCTTATATTACTTTCTCAAAAATGAATTAAATTGGTCTATAAAACATACATCTTTGTGATAACAAAACTGACATATGAACAGAGATGCTTGTGAGGAATGACTTTAGAAGAACCAGCCGTGTTGAAGGATGTGTGTAAATGGAATTCACAGTCAAAAAAGCTCACAGAGAGGGCCCAGAACCTCTCCTGGCGTTTACACTTGCTGAAAGCGAGAATGTTTTGGACTCAATTCAAAAACTGAAGTGTTTACAAGCATAAACATTGTTAAGACATGCGATGTGGAATCTGGAGGTATGTGCCTTCTAAACATCTTCTCTGACAATCTATTGCCAATTTTTGTTTATTCTAATAGTGAAAAGCTTCACTAGTTTGGGGTCTTTAGCACTCTGAAAGCTTGGATCCCCAAGAAATATATTTTCATCAAGTAATGGAATAGCAACTCCAGCTCTAAACAGCAACACTATGATTTACTGAGTGTCTCGACTTGGATGTCATACCAGAGATGAGGCTGAAAAACCAAGCATCGTCTGTGCCCTTAGAAAGCTCATAATTGTGTTGCGGTGAGAAGGTCTCATGCGAATCAAAGAACAGCAATGAGAATAAAAGATCTGCGAGTTTCTGTTGTGGCTCAGCAGGTTAAGAACCCAAGATAGCCTCCATGAGGACATGGGTTTGATTCCTGGCCTCAATCAGTGGGTTAAGGATCTGGCATTGCTGCAAGCTATGGCATAGGTTGCAGATGTGGCTCAGATCTGGTGTGGCTGTGGCTGTAGTGTAGACTTCAGCTGCAGCTCTGATTTGGAACTTCCATATGCTACAGGTTCAACCTTAGAAAGAAAGAAAGAAAGAAAAAGACTAAAACATTTCCCTTATTACAAGGTGATACATAGTTAATTGAATAGTTTAAGGGATGGTAGGAGAGGTGTTACAGGAGTTGGGAAGAGAGAGGGAGTTTGTTTTAGCTGATGTGTTTAGAAAAGCCCTGAGGGAGTGGAATGTGAGGCAGGCCTGGAGAAAGAGGAAACTCAGGAAGGTGGGAGGGAGTAAAACCTTCTGGCTGGGTGGCAATGGTGTGACCAGAATCTTAAGAGAACAAAGCCAGTCAAATGGTACAGGATGAGAGGCTGTGTGTAAGACGGAAAGGGATGAGAAAGATCTTTACACCGTTTTCTTCAACTCCTTCTTCAAGGAGCACTTGTAGCAGTGTTAATTTCCCACTTGAATCAATTAAATTCCTGAGAATTTTTTATTTTTTTCAGTTTACAAAGTACAATGCATACAAATCTTCAAAGAGGTTTCTGAAAATCTGACTTTTTGAAAATCTGCAACAAATACACAATGCTACTTATGGTGAGTTAACCAAAAAAACACTTATTTTTAATTCTTGATATAAACGTCTGTTTTGAAACCAGGAAGAGAGCTAAACATCCTTATATTTCCAAGTTCACATATAGCATTCTCATTAAAATAAGTTTTAGTTATTTGTAGCTAGAAACAAAGTAATTCACTGTTACCGCTCTTGTCCTGCAGTGTCCCATAGCTGAAGATGCACCTTAAATGCCTTCCCTGTTGACCCATTTGGCCCCTGTGTGTTATAAACCTGAAAAAATACAAATGTCATCAGTTGCTATGGCTTTGGATTTTGTCAGCACTCAAACTCTCCGCATTTGCTCAGCATATTTTTTCTCAATTACTATAATCAAAGTTCATAGTGCAGAATAAATATTTGCTCTTTTTTTTCCAGAAGTATCACATATACTCTCACTTTTAAATGTCAAGTATAAGTATGGTTTTCAACACAACTTAGGCATCCTGCAAACTTAAATTAGACACCTTCTGTCATTTTCTCATGGAGGCAGCAAACATTAGACTCAGGACCCAAGTTCTAGGCTTGAACATCAACTCTTCATTTACCCGCTTAGGATCTTATTTTCTTATTGCCAAATGGAGACTCACAGTCTTCTCCTACTTTACAGAGTTACTGCAAACCTAAATGAAATAGCAGATGTGAACGCATTTTTTTTAAAACAGCAAAATACTTTACAAATACCTGAATATCTTTACTGTGAATTAAACTTTCAAAATGACTTAGCTATGAAATACACACAAAATTTCTCAATAAGTTTACACAGGATATTTCAAACCTTCCCTTACCAGCCATTTTCCTCAAAGGTTCTTTTTAGAAAAGTTTAGATTGTTTAAATGATGGTCTTTTGACTTCTTACTTAAGCAGCACATAACAATGTTAATATTTATTCCACTCCCTTCGTGAAATTGTTTTAAAGGGAGAACTTTGCAAGGACCTAGATCTGTGTAAGCATTTGGGTGGGTAGAAGGCACAGAAAAAACCTTACGGGGTGGGAAGCAATTTTGCTAAGACTATATTATTTGACTTTCCAGTAAGGGGCAAGACATTTTAAGGAACCATGATTTAACTTCTGAACCATCATTTCCCTTTTTTTGTTGTTGTTGTTTCTCCCCAGTTCTCGAGGAATGAGTGGATTTGTGACATCAACTGGAAGCCGCCGCCATCTTGGCAACCAGGAATACCTTGGGTGGTGGTAAATCTGGCTGAGCTTCTGTGCCTATGCTACATGTCTCACACGTCACAATATCCTTCTTCCTGTCACTAGCGTCTAGCATAGAAGAAGGAAGTGGTTGTGATTCTCACTTAAGCTCCCTTATTTTGAAAAATAGCATGGGTTGGTCTCACATTCTGTTCATAATAAGCCAGTGATTGATGGCTGAGTCTACACATACATAAAAATGCAGCAAGAACTCACAAAGCTCATGTTCCAGCTATTTGCCAATCATTCTTTTAACCTCTTCCTTCAGAGTAGGGAAATGAACGCTTGTTTTCATGGAGGAACTTAGCTCAGATCAAGAGTTAATGATCTGAGATACTAATTCATGTTTTGAAAGATTCCTTAAGAATTCATGGAAAACACACTATATCAACCCATAAATGATTTATTTTAGTTGCCCTGTGTCCTTCTGGAGACAAGTAATAGTGTCACTCAATTTTTTTTTTCTAAGCAAAAATGTTATTTATAGTTGAGAAAGTAAAAAATAATATTCTAACTGGATTAAAGTGACAGGTTATGAATTTCATGTGATAAAAGACAGACACTTTGTAATGCCATCAACACAGCTTCTTAATTCTTATTTTATACAGGAAGATCAGCGACAAGTTAACAGTTAAAAACTCACCACACGTTTTTCCCGAAAGTCTATTCCTACTGTTGTGATGAACTTGGGATTGAATTTATTATCTGTGTATCGATAAAGAAATGTCGTCTTCCCCACCCCGGAATCTCCAAGGGCCAGGAGTTTGATCAGATAATCGTAGTCCCCATCGGTCATAGTGATGGTGTTGGTGGGCCTATGTGGAAGGCAAAAGAGTATTTGTGATTAAAATTGATTTTCCTTGACTTCCTTCAAAACAATGTAAATTTAGCTTTTCAAGTTAAAAACATTGGAATACCTCTTTCCTGTGAAATTCTGAATTAATTAACTCAGAGCAGCTTCATCAGTAATTTCTCCTCTTCCAAGATTTCACTTAGGCCTTATCTTTTTTACATCATGCCAAGTAACACAAAACAAAAAGCTACATGGTTACCCACCATGGCTATGGCCACAGCAGTAGTAGACCTTACACAGAGTCATAGCCCTTTTTTCCTTTTTTTTAAAAGCCAGTGCCCCTTGGGGTCAGGAGTATGGTGCTAGGAAGAGGAGTCACAGGGAACAGAAAAACCAGACCTGTCCAGGAGGGTGCAGGTATGCAAGAGGGAGGCTGAAATTATACATGGGCAGTAGAAGAGAAAAACTTAGGGGAATATTCTGCATCTACTCATGCCAGATAAGTTTTCTATTATATGCATAAAAATATTCCCTTTGAATTAAAAAAAATTAACAGCTGATACAACAACCTTTAAAACCATTGATTTGAAACCATTTCAAAATCGATGTTTTAAAATCTTCTGTTTTGAAATACCAAATCCTCTGTTCTGCAATGGCAAATCTGCTCAATATTTTTGAGGCCTTGAAAAAGCAGAAGAGCTATTCCAAAGCATAACTATGGTAATTTTGCTAATAGTTCTCTGGAAGGAAAGTCACTTGCCACTTCTAGCACTGCCCTAACCTCTCCTGCCTCAGTCTTAACTTCCTGTATTGTTACATTGGCTGTGGGGGATGCCAACTGCCACCACCAACAACAGTGGTGACACCCAAACTGCCACCCCATGCCTTTGATTTACACCATAGCCTACTAAACACTTGAAGTTTCTGCTCTTGAGGTTAGCAAAATAATTTGCCATTTGGTACAACTTTCTGACTCGTGGTTTATAGAAATGAGTTTGTCATATCCTCTGTAGAGGAAGGCATATGAAGATGTCTCTAGAATAGAAAACTTTTTCTTCTGTTATGTGAGAAGCAGGAATATTTCCCCACCACTACAATCCAGAAAACATTGTACTTTTCAGGAGTTCTGAGGTGATTAAATTTAAATAACAGGTTATTCCATGGACATATCTAAAAATTGCTATCTAATTCTAATCATTTTCCCACATGTAAGTAAAGGATGCACATGTTCATCAACTTAAACAAAACTTTATTTTTTACACTGTCATTTTAGTTCATGGTCACAACTAAAAGGTTTCATGTCTTTGGATAAATACTGATGAAGATGATAATTAGGTAGTTAGCCAGTCAGTATTATTACATTGTTTGAAAGATTTGCCATGTTTTTACATGAGAACTTTCTAAAACTGGAACCATATTGATGCTAAATCCTTCCGCGTTTATTATGGTTGATGAATGTGTATTTCTTTAATTAATAGAATTAATTGGTTTTTAAGGTCAGGCGTTTTGAGCTCCGTCAATAACGTATTTTTGCATTAGATTTTTCCATTCTCATAACATCCTTTCTTCCTGAAAGTAGGACTCTCAGGATGGATATTTGCTGACCATGAATGGATGCTTTTTCTTTTTTAATGTCTGTACAAGGTATAATCATTGCTCAGGAAGAGGTGAATTCCTCAAAACAAGGATACAGGTATCCGGACTATTGATGTGAAATTCTTATGAAATGTCTGCAATGCTTAACTGCCTAGCAGTGACTAGCTCTGCATTTGAATGGTTCTAAATATATTACCAGGGATATCTTTTTTTTCCTTTCTATGGCCACACCTGCAGCATCTGGAAGTTCCCAGGCTAGGGGTCTAATCGGAGCCTACGTCACAGCCATGGCAACGCCAGGTTGGAGCCGCATCTGCGACCTACAGTGCAGCTCACAGCAACACCAGATACTTAACTCACAGATCAAGGCCAGGTATTGAACCCATATCCTCATGGATACTAACCCAATGAGCCACAATGGGAACTCCCAATCTTACCAGCAGTTTTTGGTTGTAGATGTTCCTGATTCTAGTCTTTGAGCCAAATGGGTTGCTAGAGGAAACTGCTGCCAAAGTTGTATGGTCCCCCACCCCCACCCCATGGTCTATCATCACCACCATCACTCCACTTTATTCTCTTTCCCTTCCAAACTTCTCAGAGGAGACTCCTCCGAAGGGTGATAAATCTGTCATTTCACTGGTAGAATTGGATAACACTGTTAATTCTCTCGGGGAAAAAACAGATTAAATTCAACTCTTCTAAGATATTTAAGTAACTAAAGCAAAATTCTTCCCTGGACATGAACCATGATAATCAGAGGGAAGAAATTAAAACTACTAACTACCCAAGTAGAAGATAAAGTTGAAGGATACTGTGGTTCCCTGGAAATACAAAAAGAATAGAATCAAGAAGATACATTAGCACACTTCAAAATTTTGCTTAAAGTTAACTGTGCTTTTTGCAATATTTTTGGTGACAGGGTCACAAAACGCTAAGTCTTGAGCAAATCTAGTTAACTTTGCTTAGCACATAGTATCAAGCCCAAAGATGAAAATTCCAAAAATGTAATCTATACTCTAGTTTCTGACAAGGCATGGATACACTTAAAAGTTGAATAAGTGCAAGAAAATACAACGTAATTTTGTAAGATGAAACACGATTAGGTGATAAATGAGTCAACCAGTTGTGCTTAGTTAAAACAAGACAATAATCTTCATGCACTGTAGTGGTCAGAGAAGACTTTATAGGAGAAGATGAATTTCCATTTAACTTATAGCATAGGGAGGAATTAGGCATGAGGAGAGGAGATTCAGGACCATTGCATGGAAGATTAATTCCCACTTATAGAATGAAACTATCACTACTTGCCAACTACAGGACCTGCCATGTACTCCTGACCTGCAGTCAATCTGCAGTGTATCAACTGCCTGGGGTGGCCTCCCCAGTAGGTTCTAATCTAGAGTGAACAATCCTGGCTAACATGCGTCAGTTCCACTGTGGCCCACATAGGCTCTTTAAATGAATGGCGGTGGAGATTTTGTGTCATTTAACAAAAATTCCACCTGAAATGAATGCAAAGCTTGGCACTGTGGAAACCCTTTATGTGTCTTCAATAGACTACTTAAAGAAATTGACATATGAAGCTGGGGATGAGACAGTTTGCCTCTAAGTTTCTTTTAAAAATGAATTTTGGAACTCATTTTATCTATATAATTCTTTTGCATTAGATTGTTACTTAAAAAAAAAAACCTTCTTTTGTATTTTGTTTAGTTCCTCTTTTAGTACTATATGATTTTTCTGAGTTCTAAAATCATATGACCTCACTATTCTATCCTTGGCACAGCAAATACAACACCACAAAGAAAAATAAGAGCCTTGGTGAGGCTACTTTTTCCAAGAACTGGGCTAAAAAATGATCTGGGAAGGATCAAAAAGCTGACAAGTTTAGCAATATTGTTTATTTCTGCACAGTGATAAATGATATCGTCAGTTCTTGGTTCTGTGGCTCTAAAAGGAAAGAAAAAGCCAGAAATTGCTGAGTTTCCGGAGACATGTCTGACTCTGCCATTATCACCATGTCACAAACTATACCACAAGAGTCAGAAGATCTTTAAGACACAGAAACTGCAGTATCATCCTCAGAGTCTTTTGTGGGAAGGTAAGGGGCTGGAAAAAGAATTCAAAACACCCATGAGGCTTTGTTTAATGAAGAATCTTCAAGACAGAAGGAAATCTAGGTAATCCTGTGGTCTAGCCCTTACAGATGAGAAATCACTTGCAGGGAAGTTATGTAATTTGTGAGATTTAATTTGAGTTTCTAACAGAGGAAATCCCAAGACTATGTTCATTATGATTTGAAACAAAAGTGGGTTAGGTAGAAAGTAGAAATATTTTCTTTCTATGGGGGAAGGGAATTTGCTCCAGGAACATGGTTTTCACAGTTCATAGCTCATTTCATACCTCAGATGAGGTTGTCCATACTTTTTTTCCTGATATGCTTTATTCTTTTTCGACATACATTCTATTAACTCAGGAACTAATTTCCTTGTCCACTGCTAGATCCACAGAGCTTAGTATAGTAGCTGGCATACAGGAGGAACTCAGTACATATGTGCTGAGTGTATGAATCTACTTAAGCTTCCCAGAACCATGCAAATGTCATGATTAATGAAGTTAATCTTTGAGCAGTTGGTAGAAGTGCTGTGCCTCCAAGTTCAGAACTTGTATTCTCCTTTCTTCCTGATCTGTAATGTAAACAGTTAGATTAAATGACGACTATGGTGCTTTCCATGTCTGGCTTCCCGAGCTCCTTTCCCTATTCTAAGTTGCACAAGAGTATAAAAACCTCCTAAAAATAGAATATTGATATCTTTAGAGGAGCAGTTTCAAACAGCCTGAGAAAAGAGAAAGTACAAAGGGACTATACGTTTTGAAAGTGAGATCTGTGCTGGCAGAGAGCATGTAAACTTGTCAGGTTAATAGGTCAGAGCTCAGAAAAAGCATCCATTCACCCATCAAGCACACATTCATTGGTGCCCCCTGTTTTGCAAGATATTTTGCATGGCTTTGAGGATATACTCTCCTTTCTCTGATGGATATGCTACAGATATGTCTGGACGAGGACTACAAAGAGGGACAAACCCATGCAAAGGTTGGTGTTCTTTGCTAGTAACAAAGCAACTATCTTAAGAATGTCATGACAAGCTATGACCTTGTGACTTGAACTTATTAAATTCATAAAATCCAGTTAAACATTCTTCAGGTACTTTGGAAATAGTAGATGAATAAGGTATTAGTGATACGACTTTGAATTCAGTGTAGATGCTTTCAACAAAAAAATCTATCAAGCATAGAATGGACAGATGTTTAATATGTCCTCATTCATCTTTATTTGATTGGTTTGTGCGGGGCTCCAGTAAGAGCATTTGAGATCTGGGACTCTTCTAGCAAGTACTTCATTGTCTGAATGATAGCCTGAAGGCGGTTCTCATTAATTGACCTTGAAATACTGCTTCCTATGACCCCGTTCATGTCAGGAGATTAGAGTTAAATTATGGGCAGCTGAGGTACTATAAGGACCCCGTAGCCTGTGCGTCGTAGAACAGAAGGCATTTTCTGGAAGGGGGGCATGTTGTGGGAGAGTAAACTAACAAACTAAAGCAAAACACATTGTCTTTAGTTTATTCTATAGCATTTGTTGTGTTAGCAAGATTTATTAAAAATAGCTTTCATTTTGATACTTCCTCAAGGCTCTTTAGAATTAATGGATGTGATCCTGTATGGAATAAGATTCAAATAAAATTGTAAATATAAATCAACATCAACTTAATTGAACAACTTTTAATTAACTTGATAATGGTCCATGTGCAGTCGAATCTATTTTTTAAAAAAGTGTCCATTTTATTTCATTCTGTGATTAAGGGATCTAATGTAGAAGAGATAAACCAAGAATTCACTGAGCTTACTCTAAAAATAAGGGTAAAAATTCTAATACAAGTCGGCTGTAAATCAATTTACCTCCATCGATGTATCATTACTTTCACATATTAAGCACACTTCTAAGCCAGTGAATAATCTTATTTCTCTAAAATTCTTTTTTTTTAGAATAAACTAACATTTTTCCTTCAGCTTAATTTTGTGGTGTCTTTTGAAACTGTATGAATTTCCTTCTTTTTTTCTCTTTTTTATATGAGAACTTTCAAACATATACAAAATTTGAGGGAATAGTAGTGTACTTCCATATACTGATTGTATCATTTCTGAATTATCAATCCATGGCCAATTTTGTTTCATGGACCCCAACCTCTCCCTTTAATAGATTATTCTGAAGCAGCATAACCAGGCAGCATAACATCTTTTCATAAATAACTTTATATATATATAAACATATATATATATAAACATATATATATACATATATATATACACATATATATATATATGCATAAATGAAGATTTCTCAACTTAGCACTGACATTGTGCATATCTGTGGAGAAGGTTGTGAAACATTTGGCTTTCGAGAATTTGATAGGCCAGAATTCATATCAAAATGCTTTTTTAGCCTGCGCTTCTTTTATAATGATCAAAGTCAAGCATCTTTTCATTTTTAAGGGTTATTTGTATTCCTTTCTGTGAATGAGGCCTCATATCTTTTGTTCATTTAAAATAAATGGTTTATCTCTTATGGAGGTTATCTGATTTTTAAATGTTTAAAAGAATTTCTGTTTGAAACTGTCTTGTACTGGTGATTTTTATGGGTACGTCTGGGGATATTAAATGACTTTATTTCTGATCTGGTAATTGGTCCATTTAATCTTGTCTCCATGAGGATCAATTTTTCAAAGTTGTAATTTTGTAAAACATTAATTGTTTCATCTAGAAATTCAAATGTACTTTATGGAGTTGTACAAACTACTCTCATATGATTTTTAAAATCCCCTTTTTTCAATACATATTTTTTTTCCACCTGGCATTTCTAATTCTGTATATATGTACTTTTGTGGAAGGCTTTAGAAAATCAATAAAAGTACCAGTATTATTACCTCGAGTTTACTTTTCATACTATAGTCCATAGCCCAGTAACCCTATTTTCTGCTATCATTAATTTTTCCCGTAGAATATCTTTTCTACCCCTACTCTTTACCTTATAAACTCAAATCATATCCACGACTTTCTTGTTCATGAATTCTTGCACTTCTCCAGTTTTATTCCAGTCCCTCTGTACCCATAAGGGGCATAATACTATGGGGTCAAGACCAAGGAAGCCTTGAAATTGCAAAAACCCAGATTTGCTCAATGAGTATTCTTACTGGGAACCCTGAAACTTGCCAATAATTCTCACAGTCAAGGTCAAGATAGGGCTGCTCCTTGATAGAAGTTATTTTTACCTGAATTGAAAGAGCTTTTAAATCATTCTGTTTACTAATATTGATCTATCCATATCAATACTTTTCATAGTTTCCCTAACATTGGGTCATTACAACTCAGCAGGAGCCAGCCAAACATAAAGCTCTTTTGTCTCCGGTTGCAGCATAATCTTGACAGGCATTCTAAACGGAATCTTTCTGAAAAGGACATGATAGCAGTGGCCTAGTATTATTCCTAGACCTCACATGTACCCCTGGATAGAAAGCAAAACCCTAACTGATGTGTGCTTTAAAACACTGTTTAGCAGACACGACCCAAATCTAAAGGTAGTTAAAGCATTTCAGGCTTTTGGCTTTAGATGTTTTGTGTTCAATAGGAACAAAAGAGTACTTTACAAAGTTGTTATTTCAGAGCAGGTGTTGGGGGGTGGTTCAGGGTGGTATGGCCATAGACACAAAGTTGCTATCTCAGATTCAGAGAAACCTCAGGGTTTGGACTAATAGGATAAAAGAAATTGAGGTGCATTTCTAGATGCTGATAAACTGAAATGTCTCTTTAAAAAGAGAGAAAACTTCACAGCCCTCTTAGAAACTTAAGTATGTATAATTCCAAAGTGTGTCCGGGGTCGTACAGAGGGCACAGGCCTTGAAGTTCACATCTGTTGTCACTGATCTGTCACCTCATCTTGTTGGCACAGGAAAAAAACTGAGTGTTCAGTTTCTCTTGTTCCCACAAGGTTTCCTTGTGTTTGTGCAGCTCCACAGAGAAAGTAGAGCCCTTTGACAGGTCATCTGCTTAAGAGTTGGTGAGAGACACAGGTGGGCTCTAGGCATCCTCCTGGGTTCCTGTTTGACTTTGCTCTGACCTCATGTCCATCTTTCCTGCCTGATCCCGGCTCTGATGACTTCAGGTACAACACAACCCCAAAGAGCAGTAGGCTTAGGTAGATCTGTCTAACTGGCTCCCATTATTGTATAAAATTCAATCTGATGAATAAATCTCATTTACCATGATTCTGCTTTTTTGATAAAACCCTCATTGATACTATATTTTAGAATCCTGAGAATCTCACTTTAGGTATATGCCTTTATTTTTTAAGGTTTAGAAAAGTAAGTAATAGACAAGGTTAGAGCTGAGTTAGTGCCATGGGAAGGACACTTATTTCATATCTGATCTCTTACATAATTTACTTCAAACTCATAAAAGTTCTAGTTTTAAGAGAGAGCCACATAATTACCACATTAAGGACTGCTTAGATATCCCGATTAAACAGCCGAAAGGGTCTTTCAGTGAACTGTCCCGTAACTAAAGTGTTTGCTGTATATTCCACTGAAGTATTTCCATATCCACTGCAAAACAGTTTTAAGCTTTATGGTTTTGGCATTTCCCTCCAAAATCTCCAGAAGCAGCAACCCAGGGGATGCTGACATGTCTCTGTTATTAGTGAGCCAATGAATTAAAGAAGAACTTTTACTTTAAATGCACACATTAGCCTCCAGCTCACAATGATGATTTAAGAGGAGAAGTTGGCTTCTAGCCCAGTTCACAGTGTATTAAGCCAATGAAGGAATAATTATTTTATGGCTTGGAATAAGAGCACCCTTAGACATTATTCTTAAGTTTAAGACTCATGAAATTCAGAAATAGGAATGAGAAATTACATAGATGCTTCTCTGTAATGTTACAATGTAGGATTTTATGATGGCTTCTCCAGATAGGTAAGAATTACACTCAGACAATTCTAATAGATTTTATCAATTAACAGAATTTTCATATAAGATAATAATTTTAACCAAAGGAAGTGATTTGTGACTATTGAGACAAATGCTAAACAGGAGAAAATTGCAGTAAAAATAACAAAAGTATCAAACAGAAAGGAATACTTGATATAATTCACATGCTAATATATTATAGGTAACAACAGTTATATTGCCTTCTTACATAGGCACCGTTTTAAGGGTTAAGCACTATAGATTAACACATTTGATCTTTAACATAACCCAATAACACTACAGATTCAACTCAATCTCTATCAAAATCCAGCTGCCTTTGGGTAGAAAACACAACTGATTCTAAAATTCTATGCAAATGCAAGGGTCATAGAATAGCCAAAACAGCCTTGACCAAAGAGCAAAAAAAGTGGAGGATTCATTACTTCCCAATTTCAAAACTTATTACAAAGTTATAGTAATCAATACGGTATGACACTGGCCTCAGAGTTGGCATATAGATCAATGGAATAGAATTGAGAGCCTAGAAATAAACTCTTACACTTATGGTCAACTGTGATAAGGTGACAAAGTCAGTTCAATGGGGAATAAATAGTTTTTTCAACAAATGGTGCTGTGGCAACCAGACTGTCACATTCAAAAGAATGAATTTGGACTATTGCCTTATACCATATACAAAAAGTAACAGAAAATGGATCACAGGCCCAAATGTAAGAGCTAAAACTATGAAACTCTTAAAAGAAAACATAGTAATAAATCTTCGTAATCTTAAATTGGACAGTGGTTTCTCAGATAAAACACTAAAAGTACCAGTAACAAAAAACATATAAACAGATATCATCACAATTACAAACATTTGTGCTTCAAAAGACACCATGAAACAAGTGAAAACATAACCCCTAGATGGGCAGAAATAGTTGCAAATCATATTTCTGATAAGAGACTTGAATCCAAACTATATAAAGAATTCTCACAATTCAGTCATAAAAAGACAAACAACCCATTTTAAAAAATGGGTAAAGGATTGTAATAGATACAGTTCTCCAAAGATTATACACAAATGGCCAATAAGCACATGAAAAGATGGTAAGGTAACATTAATCCTTAGAAAAGTACAAATCAAAATCACAGTGAAAAACACTTTGTACCCTCCAGGATGGCTATAATAAAAATAGGGACAACAACCCCCCACCAAAACAGGGACAACATCAAGTGCTGGTGGAGATGTGGAGAAATGGAGCCCTCCCATATTACTGGTGAGAATGTAAAATGCTACAGCAACTTTGGAAAAGTTCGGCACTTTCTAAAAAAGTTAAACATAGAGTGACCTTAAGACACATCAATTCTACTCCAAGGTTTATATTCAAAAGAAATGAAAACATATGACCACAAAAAAACCTTGTATACAAATGTCCCCAACTGAAAACTCAAATATTTATCTATGGATGAATGTATAAACAACATGTGTCCTTTCCATACAAAGGGGTATTAGCCATAAAAAGTAATGAAGTACAAATACATGCTACAACACAGGTGGACCTTGAAAACATCACTCTAAGTGAAAGAAGCCAGGAGAAAAAGGCTACATATATTATGATTTTATTTACCTGAAATGTCCAGAATAGACAAATCCATAGAAACAGAACGTAAATTACTGTGTGCCAGGGGATGCAGACGGGAAGAATGGGGAGTGACCATTAATGAGTAGGAGGCTTTTTTTTTTTTTGATAAATGATGAAAATGCTCTGAATATAGATACTAATGGTGATATATCTTTGTGAAAATACTAAAGCCCATTAAATTAAACACTTTAAAAGACTGTATTTTTTGTATATGAATTATATTTCAATAAAGCTATTACTTAAAACACCCAACAATGGAGGAGTTCCTGTTGCAACATAGCGGGTTAAGAATCCAACATAGTGTCCGTGAGTATGCAGGTTTAATCCCTAGCCTCACTCAGTGGGTTAAGTATCTGGCATTTCCCAGCATAGGTTGCAGATGCCGCTTGGATTTGGCATTGCGGTAGCTATGCTGCAGGCCAGCAGCTGCAGCTCCAATTTGACCCTTAGTCTGGGAACTTCCATATGCTGCAGATGTGGCCATGAAAAAAATAAAATAAAATAAAAACCCATCAATGGAGTTCCTACTGTAGCATAGCAGGTTAAGGATCTGGTATTGGCTCAGGTGGCTGCTGAGGCACAGGTTTGATATCCAGGCTGGCACAAGTGGATTAAGGATCCTGTGTTGCCACAGCTTGTCAAGCCCTGGCTCAGGAACTTCTATATGCCAAGGGTGCAGCAAAACAAAAAATGTAAGAATACTATATTTTATATCAAAATAATTGATTGGGCCTAGCCCACTAGCTAGATGTTAATTAATATTTGTTTACAACGAAGCCACTTTCTAGTATGTGCCTGTGTATTCAAATAATAACACCCTCTTAAGCCATAAACAAAACGAAAAGATAACTTACAGAATGGTAGAAAATATTTGTAAATGATGTGACTGATGAGGGCTTAGCTTCCAAAATATACCAAGCAGCTCATACAAACTCAAAAACAACAAAAAAGACCACCTAATCAAAAAATAAGCAGAAGAACTAAACAGACATTTTTGCAAAGAAGTCATACAGATAGCCAAAAAATACATGAAAAGATACTCAACATTGGCAGTTAATAGAGAAATGCAAATCAAAACTACAATGAGGTATCACCTCATACCAGTTAGAATGGCCATCATGAAAAAGTCTACAAATAAATGCTGAAGCAGGTGTGGAGAAAAGAGGACCCTCCTATATTATCGATGAGAATGTAAGTTGGTGCAGCACTGTGGAAAGCAGTATATATAGAGGTTCCCCAAAAAACTAAAAATAGAGTTGCCATATGATCTAGTAATCCCACTCCAGGACACATATCCGGACAAAACTATAATTCAAAAAGACATATGAGCCTCTATGTTCATAGCAGCATTATCCATAATAGCCAAGACATGGAAACAACATCTCTCCATTGAGAGATGAATGGATAAAGAAGATGTGATACATATATAAAATGGAATACTAGTCAGCCACAAAAAATGAAATAATACCATTTGCAGCAACATGGATGGAACTAGAGCTTATCATACTAAGTGAAGTAAGTTAGAGAAAGACAAATATCATATGATGTCATTTATATGTGGAATCTAAAATATGACACAAATGAACTTATCTACAAAATAGAAACAAGACTCACAGACATGGAGAACAGACTTGTGGTTGCCAAGGGGGAGGGGACTGGGGGAGAGAAATGGTTTAGGAGTTTGGGTTAGGATATGCAAGCTACTGTATAGAGAATGGATAAAAAACAAGGTCCTATTGTGTAGCACAGGGAACTATTCAATAACTGTGATGGACCGTAATTGAAAAGGTTATATATATGTATATGTATACATGTATATATGTATATGTATATACATATATGTATACATATATGTATATGTATATATATGTGT
This sequence comes from Catagonus wagneri, assembly GCA_004024745.2. Classification (NCBI taxonomy): domain Eukaryota; kingdom Metazoa; phylum Chordata; class Mammalia; order Artiodactyla; family Tayassuidae; genus Catagonus; species Catagonus wagneri. Next base: position 5,680,052 of record PVHT020003428.1, read on the forward strand.
ATATATATATACACACACACACAAACATATATATATGAATCACCTTTCTGTACAGCAGAAATTAACACAATGTTATAAATCAACAATACTTTAATTAAAAAAATAATGCCTTCCTAAAGCCTAATGAACAGGGCCTATAGAATATATTCCAGGAAGTATATTTCTGAGACTCTAACCCCTTTCAGAAACTCATTCTAGTGTAGAAAAACTCAATGGTCAGGAAAGAAGTCAGTTTACGTAATTTGATCCTGTTACAGTTTAGAGCAAATTTCCGCTTGCTGTTCGCCATCAGCAAAGCTCCACATATAGATAGTGGATTTCTTCTTGTGCTGAAATCCATTACTGCAACACCCTTAAAACATTCTTTCCAAGCTATGAATAATTTTAGTCCTTCACATATTCTATTTCCCTGAAAATTAGTAGCCCCTAAATCATTATTTGCTCTCTCTAAATACATACTCTGCATCGCTAAGACACTGCATATTTAAGGCTGTAAGCTGCGACGGAAATGAAAGGAAGGTTCGTGAGGAGAACAAAATGAAAACTTTGTAGTCCAAGGCAACTTTGTGGATCAGACGCTGTGGGCCGAATCCTTGAGGAGGACAAGTCCACGGTCACCTCACTATCAAGAGATGGCTGCTGGAACTCTACCATTTATGCCTTGCAGACATCAGGAAGAAGGAAAGGAGGGATTGCATTGAATATGAAAACTGCCTTAGGAGTTTGGATTAAGATGGCGGAATAGAAGGACTGGAGCTCAACATCTCTCCCAAAAAAACAGCAAAACTACAACCAAATGTTGAGCAACCTTCAACCAAATGGACTGTAAACCTCCAAAAATGATACTCTGCTCCAGAAGACAAAGAGGAGACCACACCAAGAGGTAGGAGGGGCGATTACGCGATAGAAGCAACCCCATACCTCCCGGGTGGGAAGACCCACAGACTGGAAAGTAACTGCATCACAGAGACTCAGCTACAGGACTGAGAGTTCTGAGCCTCACGTCAAAACCCCACGCCTGGGGATCGGGCACAGGGAGAAAGAGCCCGGGGAGCATCTGGCATTGAAGGCCGGAGGGGCTTGTGTGCAGGAGCTCCACAGGACTGGGGGAAACAGAGACCCCAGTCTTGAAAGGCACACACAGACTTTCACGTGCACTGGGTCCCAGGGCAAAGCAGTCTCCATAGGAATCCGGGGGGAACCTGACTGCAATTCCTGGAGGATCTCCTGGGAAAACAGGGGTGACTGTGCCTTGTTGTGGGGGAAGGGCATTGGAGGTGAAGCTCTCGGGGACATTCAGCAGCCTGCATTTCTCTGGAGGTGGCCATTTCTGGGAAAATCTGGTCCCTTCCATCAGCGCTGAGAAGCCCCAGGCCAAACAACAATCCAGGTGGGATCTCAGCCCCACCCATCAGTAAACAGGCTGCCTAAAGACCCCTCAGGCACACAGCTAGCCTCTAATCTCATCCAGAGACAAAGCCCCATCCATCAGAGGGAGAGGAATCAACTCCACCTACCAGTCAGCAGGTATCAGTCCCTCCCATCAGCAAGCCCCCTGCATACCAACTTTAGCCACAGGGGAGGCAAACACCTGAACTAAGAGAGGCTACCACTCTATTGTTGGCAAAAAGGTCACCACACCAAAAACCTATAAAAATGAAAAGACAGAAAACTATAACCCAGATAAGGGAGAAAGAGAAAAGCCCAGAAAAACAGCTCAGTGATGAGGAGATTACCAGCCTCCCAGAAAGAGACTTTAGACTGTTGATGCTGAAGATGATGCAAGGCATTGGAAATAGACTGGAGGCAAGGACTGATCATTTACAGGAAACACTGAGCACAGAAATACAAGCTGTAAAAATTAAACAAGAAGAGATGCAAAATACAATCACTGAAATAAAAAATTCCTTAGAAGCAGCCAACAATAGAATACAGGAGGCAGAAGAACGAATCTGTGAGGTGGAGGACAGATTAGTGGAAATCACTAATGCGGAAGAGAAAAGAGATAAAAGATTGAAAGGAAATGAGCAGAGTCTCAGAGAACTCTGGGATACTGTTAAACGCACCAACATCCGTATTATAGGGGTGCCAGAGGGAGGAGAGAGAAGGGGACAGAAAAAATATTCGAGGAGAGTATAGCCGAAAACTTTCCTAATATGGGAAAGGAACCACTCACTCAAATCCAGGAAGCTCAACGAGTACCATATAAAATAAACCCAAGGAGGAACACCCCGAGACACATATTAATCAAAATGACCAAAATTAAAGACAAAGAGAAAATACTGAAAGCAGCTAGGGAAAAGAAACAAATGACATACAAGAGAACCCCAATAAGGTTATCAGCAGATTTTTCATCTGAAACTCTGCAGGCCAGAAGGGAGTGGCATGATATACTAAATGTGATGAAAGGGAAAAACTTCCAACCAAGATTGCTTTACCCTGCAAGGCTCACATTCAGATTTGAAGGAGAAATCAAAACCTTTACAGATAAGCAAAAGCTAAGACATTGCATATTTATATTAGATAAATTAAGCCTCAAGAAGTTTTTGCAAGATTTAATATTTGACCTGAAAAGTTTTTCCATTTATCTTCATAAATGTACTGCATGACTTACTTTTTTAAGGGAGTCAGACTTTTTTAAAAAATGCTTTCCTAGGTCCTTTTAGCCAGGGGGCAAGAAAAAAAAAAAAGCAAATCCCTGAAATTCTACGAAGCCTTATATTGAAAGAAACTTTGACATTACATCTCTTCTAGAACATCTTGTGAAGTAATAAAGCACATTAGGAAGGACACACAAAGAGGCCAGCGCCTTCCCTGAGATCTATCGGTAGGGTCAGAACATAAGTTTCTCCAACTTAGTGTTCTCAAACTTGGCAGCTTTTAAAATTCCCTGATGGGAGTTCCCGTTGTGACACAGTGGAAACCAATCTGACTGGTTTGCATGAGGATGCAGGTTTGATCTCTGGCCTGCTCAGTGGGTTAAGGATCTGGTGTTGCCGTGAGCTGTGGTTTAGGTCCAGATGTGGCTCAGATCCTGTGTTGCTGCGGCTGTGGTGTAGGCCAGCAGCTGTAGCTCTGATTAGACCCTTAGCCTGAGAACTTCTATATGCTGCTAGTGCAGCCCTAAAAAGCAAAAAAAAAAAAAAAAAAAAAAATCCCCTGATGCCTAGGCATCAACTCAAACCAAAGTGTTAGTATTTTAGGATGCTGTCCAGAATGTTCCATTATGCTGCCATGCTTGAGAACCACTGCCCTACCCTCTTGCCCAGAGCCTCCTCATTGCCAACGAGTGATTTGTAATTGGAGGTAACCTCAACCTTGCACTGTAGTGAACAGAAGAGTGGACCACACTCATAAAGACATCTCTTTTCCTAAAATGGTGGTTGGTTGGAGAGACGGCTCCCTTCCCACTTTTGGTATCTGCTGCAATGTGCCAACCAGTACCAGTCACAGGACTGTTCCTTTCCCTTATCATGACAGAGACATGTCAACCTCTAAGTCAGTGATCAATCCATTCTTTTCCCTATAGAGTTATGTGATACAGGAAAGGACATTAGGGAATATATATGTATATACTTATACTTACTGAAGCTTCTACTCTTAAACCATATCTTCACATAAAAAAGACATGGTTTTAAGTTCAAGAGATGCTCAGTGAATAAGACATTTACTAAGTGTTCAGACATTGGCCTAATATTCTTGCAAATTGGGTTCATTTTCCAGCTGGCTGCTGCTTTGAGGAAGTCATGCCAAATTTCTACTGCTTTGCTTCATTATCTGAGTAAGGACATACTAATCAAAATATCTGCCCACAAAATCTGCCTCTCTGACATGCAAGGAAGTCAAAATAGATAGCATCTCAGAGTTCACAGGCAAGTATCTATGAAAAAAAGATGACTGCCATATTATTACAAATTTACATAATTCTGGATAACTCCCACAGCCATATGATTCCAAGAATAAGTAGAGTCCAAGGCCTCTTCAGGAAAAGAATGTTGGCTATTCATTGTTTCAGCCAATATTTAACAAGATGCATTTTATTAGCTTAATAAATACTGGAAAAGAGAGATTATGTTTACAAAAAATGGAGTTAGTCCAAAGAAAGCGATTATTTGTCTCACAAGGGCTCTTTCTACATTATGTAGATGCTTATGCTAACTGAAATTTCTCAACTGGAATTTTATTTCTGCAATATGTATGACTGGAGGCTGAATAGAAAAAAAAAATTAAGAGGCTATTACATGTATCTTAACCCTCATGTGGCTGGGGAGAAAAATCAACAATGTCCAGTCCCTTCCTCTAATAAGTTATTTGAAATGAGGTCTTCACCAGAAAACCTAGGGCTCTAAGTCTGGGAGGTGTTCGGAGGAGAGAGAAAAAACTCCTAAAGAGATGTGCAGGTGGAGGCAGAAATAATCAGGAGGGCTTCATGGAAGAGGTGGGATGAGAGTTAGAGTTTGATGGGAAAAGGGGAGAGAGAGGGACTGGGATGAGGTGAGTGCTTCCTGGTCCTGGAGGCAGAATATGCCCCCCACTCCCCACCCCACTCCCAGTATCATTGGCTACAGGAATCTTGGCTTAGATGGAAGCAGAAGCAGCTTTCTGGGGACTCTTGGTTGATGAAGTTGGATCTGCAGAATCAAGTGTTGACTGTTAAGAGATGTAACGGTAAAAGGTTGCAGTCTGCCTTATAAGTTCAGTTTTAGCTATTTCCCAACCATGTGGCCCCATGCAAATTATTCAACCCCTTATTCTTAGGGTCTTTACTATTTTTCTATTATAGGTGATTAACAGTGTTGTGTCAATTTCTGCTGTACAGCATAGTGACCCAGTCATATATACAGACATATTCTCCTTCTCATACTATCTTCTTGGGGTCTTTAACCTACAGTTGAAAGTATGTAAAAATATCTGGCTGAGTGCATCCAGTCACCATGAATTCCCCTTCATTCTGGACTTGTCAAGAAACAGGGAACCATAAAAAAATGTTTTGATCAATGATGCAATATAACAAAAACACAGAATGATTAATCAACTGTCATGGGTCACTTTACAGCCTCAGGTGAAGTCGCCAAATTTCTCAGAACAAAGGTGGTACAGAAATCCCAAGGAAAAGGCATGGCTACACTTTTAAAAGCTGGTTTTACTTCTCCTTAACAAGGCACTAGATGCTTTCAGACACTTTATCCCCTGCTGGAGCTCTGATTAAAAATAAAATATGTCAACAGTGACTAATTACAGCTTTAATGAATCTATTGTTTACTGCTTGGTGGTAACCTAATCAACTAACCATGTCTTAAATTCACCTAGCATTTTCTGATATCAAACATTTATAATTTTGTCTTTGACAACGTTCACCCCCAGCTGTTACTGGTGTGAAAAGAAAAGTCATTATTAGCACAAAGACATTTATAGCAATGCCCACATTTTCCTGCTGGTTGGTGTGTTTTAAAGACTAATCAGAACAGAGCAGAGGGCAGATTATTTAGTGCCTCACTCAGAGCCTGCTAAAGTTCTGACATCAGAGAGGGCCCTAACAGGGGCAGCATGCTTCTTCTTTCTACAATATTCTTTAACGTTAGAGTCGGCAAACTTTTTTTTAGGTTAATAACAATTTGGAGCTGAGAAAAGGCATGGAATATTTAAAGGTGTGAGTAGTTTACTGAAGTGACACTTATAAAAAGGTTGCAACACAGAATTTTGTATTACACTTTTGTCCAACTTTTCCCTAAACTGAAAAAGGGACTTTCATGTGTAAGCATACTCTCTTGACAGCTTCTATCCAGAGTAACTGTTCTCGCTGAAAACAAATCATGGTTTCAGCAAAGAAATAAGGGCCAAGAGTTGGAGTTTTTGTAACCTTGTTATAAGACAGTTCTTATGAAATTAGCTTGGCTTATATTTTCCAGAGCTGACCTAAAATGAGAGGAAAGCTTGTGGCAGGGAGCGGGAACACAGACTGGGATGTATCGTATCTGTCTCTGCAAAATTACCTTCCTGACATCCACTCCTGCTCAAGGAAAAACATGACTACATATTCCATTAAAGATTTACATTTTACTTTCTGGCATTTTTGAATAAAAGGACCAATATCATAATTTACTACAATAAGTCAAAACACTGAAAGGTAAATGTTAACTAACATTTTAATGGGAAAAAAACCCATAATAAGTTATCTGGCATGAAGAACACATTTGCTGTATCTGACACTTTCTAGTTTACAGAAGGTTTTTGTACCAAAGGAAACTTGAAATCAGTCTATTTCCCCAACAGCAAAGAATGTTCTTCCTATATCCATTAATTTTTAAAGGAAAATCCAAATATCTGTCTTTTACTGTCTTTTTTTATAATTATTTTCATTTTTTCCATTATAGATGATTTACAGTGTTCTGTCAATTTTCTGCTACACAGCAAGGTGACCCAGTCACACATACATGTATACATACTTTTTTCTCACATCATCATGCTCCATCACAAGTGACCAGACATAGTTCCCAGTGCTATACAGCAGGATCCCATTGCTTATCCATTCCAAAGGCAATAGTTTGCATCTATTAACCCCAAATTCCCAGTCCCTCCCACTTCCTCCCCCTCCCTCTTGTTTCTTGAGGTTCTAGTCACCTTAACTGCTAGTGAGGGATTCTGTACAACTAAATGAAAGGTCTTCTTGCTGAAATCTAGCCCATTTGGGTAGATTTCATTATTATAGTAAGAGGCAAAATTATGAAAGTTAAATGCTTGCATATTAGATTTTAGGAGTATACATTCTAGTTATATAAAATAAAAAAAAGAGAGAAATGTCACATTTGTTCCATCTAAATACTTCTGTTGAATAAGTTAAGATGAATATGTATGCCATTGTGCGTGACTATATGGGTACTTGTATTTTAGAATAAAGTTGGCTCTGTTCTACTCTGATAATGTTACTCAGTAGCTAATCTTCTAGTTTATATTTACCTAATAACAGAGGCTAATACTAAGTTCATTGTCTTTCCCGTAATTAGGCAAAGGGTGGGACTATGATAATATACACCTTAAAATCTTCCAACATCATCTGAAAGAGCTGAATTTCCCTAGGATCTTAAACAGAAACTGGTATTATGGAGTTCTCTTCATGGCTCAGTGGTTAACGAACTTGACCAGTATCCATGAGGATGCAGGTTTGATCCCTGGCCTCGCTCAGAGGGTTAAGGATCCAGCGTTGCCATGAGCTGTGGTGTAGGCCGCAGGTTTGTCTCTGATCTGGCGTTGCTGTGGCTCTGGTGTATGTAGGCCAGCAGCTGCAGGTCTGACTGGCCTCCTAGCCTGGGAACCTCCATATGCCATGGGTGTGGCCCAAACAGACAATTAAAAAAAAAAAAAGAAACTGGTATTATAATTTCAACTATAGGTAAGGTGTCCTTATTGAATAATCACAGATGTCAACAAATGGCATACCCTATCTCACTGCAGACAGAATTACATTTTCTTGAGCAACACAAATACGTAGGATAAAATATGAGGAATGAGTGTAAAAATGCAAGCTGGAATATTTTTTCTCCAATATAAGAGCATTGACTGGGTTACATCAGATATTGATTATAAAGGATTGGCTGGGTCATAATGAGCACATATACACACAGACATTCATGCACACACACACACATGGGTGTACACACACATGCACACACTCATGCAGGCACATCAAGCATGGAAAGATCATTAGGCCCATGATTACACCCCCCAAAAGCCGGTTTTCTATTTAACTTGATCTTGTCAGGAGATATGTCTGCTTTAAAGATTTATGGACTAAGCTAGAAATATGTACAACTTATAATACAAATTTTATAAAATAAACAAATCTGAATTTTTTTCGTCACTCATAATTCAAAGTAGAAGAGTGAGATCATCTTTTACCTTGAAAATTTGGTTCAAGGTATAAAACATGCAAAAGCATCTCAACTTGTAAAGAGTGGTGGTGGGGTCCTAAGACCATGATTCCCAGGTTTCTTTACCTGGGATTAAGGTGGCACCAATTTCCTGGAGGGGCAGAAGAGGGGAGGGCAGGGAGTTTCTTGTAAAAGGAACAGGGGGAATGTTAGGACATCACACACCATCAGCCTTGTTAAATGAACCCTGGCAGATTGCCCAGGTAGAGGCCTTCCTAGGTTGGGCCTTAAAAATGGCACAGGATTCTTCAAAGAAAAGATCAAAAAGTTGCCTACGGAAGCTTTGAGTATACTGTCAGTGGGCTCTCTGATTCCTGCCTTTGATAAAAACTAATGCAGCCAACACATTTACAGAACCTCTGTATGTAGGACACAAAATCCAGGAGAGGGGAGATGAAGGAAGGAAGTGGAAATCCATGTGAAATGGTTTAGAAACACGGAAAACACAACAATAAGGAGGTATTATGTAAAAAAATGATAAAAAATAGTATAAATTTTATAATCAAAATTAGTCTTCACAATATACATGTAGCACAGCAACACCTCAGGACGGGATTCTAATCTCTCCCAGATGCACTCACTTAGTCAGTCAAACATTTATTGGGCAACGACTATGCACTGGGCACAGAGAGTCTTGGTAGGGATTAAATGAAATGACCTAACAGGTTCTGCTACTCTCACCCTCCCAAGACAACTATAATAGCTAAAGCAGGCACATGTCCTGGTAAGCTCAGCTGGGCTGTTTTCCCTTCCTGTTTTGTTAATAGATAGCCTCCCCTTTCAGATATTAATCTGAACAAAGTGTATGGTCACTAAAGCTAATAAGAGCCTCCTAACTTGTCTTCATGCCTCCAGTTTTGCCTATCCCCCATCCACGCTCCACCAAAAAGGCAGAGTTGCCTTTTAAATATGTAACAGAAGCCACATCACTGTTCCATTTAATATTTTCCAATGGCATTCCATCAAACCGAATCTAAAACCCAAAGTCCCCTTCTTCTGCCTTACAAAGTGCTTATGACCTACTCTCTATTCTTGATGGAGCCAAGTTTCATCCTGTTTTAGGACCTTCGCACTGGCTGTTCCCTCTGGCAGTTTTCACAAGCCCTCTCCTTACTACTTATTTCAGTTCTCAGTTTAAGTGTTTCTTCATTGGAGAGATCTTGTAAGGCCCTCAAATGCAAATAGGCTCCCATTCACTTTTCTATGGCATCACCCTATTTTAATTGTTGAATAGCCCTTCTGTCCCAGTGATATGCCTTCCTGTTTATTATCACTCATTCTCTTCTCTAGAATGCAGGCTCTCTGAGGGGGACATTCTTTCAGGCCTTGTACACTTTGGGGCCTAGCTAAAAACAGATGTTCAACAAAGATTTGCCAGATGCACTAATAAGTATCATGTTAGATCTAACTCAGTATGATTCTGTAATAAAGACTGTTGGTCTTAAGGAACTTCAGGTTGTGCACTAAAAATCTTGGCTACTCTATATAAGAAGTATCTTTACCACCCAAGTTACCTTCTATGTTGAATCCAAGGAAGAAACCAATCTAAAACTTACAAGTATAAAGCAACAGAATTAAAGGACCTGCTGGGTCAGTGTATAGTTTCTATCTCGAATTAATAGCTGTTCTTAAGACATTTCCACCTCCTTGATTTTCAAAACCATGTCCAGGAAAAATAAGCAATAGGGGATTTTAATGAGGTGCTGGAAAGGGTCTTATTTAAGTTCTCCGAAGGTAAGAATACTGAAGAGAAGATCTCCTTCGGGTTCCTGGACCCAATTCCAATGTGTGGATCTACGTGCGTGAAAGCTTCCCAACACCAAAAACCAATTCTTAGAAATGAACAGGTAAGAGTTGCGTCACGGCTCAGTGGTTAACAAATCCGACTAAGAACCATGAGGTTGCGGGTTTGATCCTTAACTCAGTGGGTTAAGGATCCGGCGTTGCCGTGAGCTGTGGTGTAGGTTGCAGACGTGGCTCGGATCCCGCATTGCTGTGGCTGTAGCTGTGGCTGTAGCTGTGGCTGTGGCTGTGGCGAAGGCCGGCAGCTACAGCTCCTGTTAGACCCCTAGCCTGGGAACCTCCATATGCCATGGGTGCGGCCCTAGAAAAGGCAAAAAGACAAAAAAAAAAAGGAAGAAAGAAAGAAATGAACAGGTGTTTGAGAAATTAAGTCAACTGAACTCAGTTCTGACACTTGCTACCCATCAGATGCCACAGGTAAATGGCTGAATCCCACAAGACTGCCCTCCACTCTAGGTGCCAATCATAAGCCCAAGTTGTTACCTGTGATTCTGACCCACTGGAGACAAATCAGAGGTTCCAATGACCCCATCCTTCTCAGGATGCCAGTCACAAGCCCAGGTTTTTACCTGTACTTCTGACCAACTGACTATAAATGAGAGGTTTCCACAACCTTCTCCTTGAGTTCAATTAATTTGCTAAAGCAGCTCAGAGAACTCAAGAAACCCATTTACTCACTAGATTACCTATTTATTACACAGGATGTTATTAAAGGATAGAAACCAACAGTCAGGTTAAGACATGCACACAGTGAGGTCCTGAACAAAGGACCTTCTGCCTTCATGGAGCTTGGGGCAGGCGGACGCATTTTGTTTCCCCAACATGGAAGCTCTCAGAACCTCCTCCTTTTAGGTTTTCATGGAGGCTTCATTACACAGACACGATTGACTAACTCATTAGCCATCTGTGATTGATTCAACCTCTAGCCCTTACCCCCTCCCCAGAAATCAAGGAAGGGACTGAAAGTTCTAATGCTCTATTTGTGGTTGGTCCCTCAGGCAACCAGCCCCATCTTTAGGTGCTTTCCAAAAGTCATCTCATCAACATAAACTCAGTTGTGGTGGAAAGGGGTTTGCTATGAATAATAGGACACCCATTTTGTCTTTATGGCTCTGAAGCATAGGAACTGAGGACAAGAGGTCAAATATTTATAACAAAAGATGATCCCATTCTTCGTATCACTTAGGAAATTCCAATGTTTGGGGAGCTGTGAGCCAGGAACTGTGGAGGAAGATCAGATATATAACAGAAATATATTTTGGGCATCTGAACGATGACCAAATCACAATATCACAAAAATCTCATGCAAGAGAATCATTGGTCAAGCCCTCATTTCTACCATCCCATATGGAAGACTCTTAACAGAGCAACACATTATCTTGGATATCAACTTCTGAGGATAATAAAAGTAATCTATACCTCAAGTAAAAGCAAGATCGTGTTTTATTTAATTTTTTAATTTTTATGGCCGGACCTGAGGCATATGAAAGTTCCCCAGGCCAGGGATTGACTCCGAGCCACAGCTGTGGCAATACCAGAGCCTTTAACCCACTGCGCTAGGACAGGGATCAAACCTGTGTCTCCTCAGTGACCTGGTCCACTACAGTAGGATTCCTAACCCATTGTGTCACAGTGGGAACTCCTCTTTTAAATATATAAAAATGGCTAGTATTTCAGAAAAATTCAAGAAAACGTTATCACCAGAGAATGCAAATAACTCACATTATATATAATCTGAAGAACGAAGTTTGTTCCTGAGCCACTGTTTTTTACTTTGGACTTGATTCTTAGAGGATATGACTCAGTAAAGGATTGGACTCCGGAGGCAGGCCCACCTGTGGTCACATTTCAGCAATGTTGAAGTCTCAGAACCTATGTTATGGAGAGCTTTACTTAATTTGCCCATTCTATTTTTCAACCTCCACATATTTTTAAAATAAAGGTTATCTTTGATCTTCCCCAGGGTGATATAAAGGTAAACTGCCAGAGACCTTCCTGTGCATTCTCATATCTTTTTTTTCGTAGTTATACTCCATCGACAGTTTTTTGAGCTGTACTGAAAGACCCTCCTGCACCCCAGCATCTGACCAGCCATAGTGCCTGAAATCCTTGTGACACCCTGATGAAAAAGACATTCGTAATGGGTCTAGTAGAAAGAAGTAATGTTAACCATATTAGGATAAGAAGTCCCCCTGGAGGTAATACATTAACTAGTTCATTAGTGTTGACTAGGTTAACTCATTAACCTCATGACCTCTGTTACCTAAACTAAAACTTTCTCCTTTTTTTGCCTTTTTTTAGGGCCGCACCCGCGGCATGTGGAGGTTCCCAGGCTAGGGGTCGAATCGGAGCTGTAGCCACTGGTCTTCGCCATAGCCACAGCCACGCAGGATCTGAGCCGCTAAACTAAAACTTTCAAAGTGAATTCTGACTAGCAACGTGCCTGGCGAAAAGAGATGAAGCAGATTTTGTTGAACAGATAATGAAAAAGAGGCCAAGATCAGAACAGGGTATATTTGTATTAACGAAATTCCTGAATGGGAAAATAGAGAAGAAACTCAAATAAGGTCCACGGGCAGATGGAGGGAGATTTTAAAAAGTTGGGGGTGGGGTACAAAGTCAAGCCCCTATCACACCCTCCTTAGAATTTTGTTCCTAGTTGGCCATAAAGATGTCGTAACACATTTTGAATATCTGTATCATAAGTGGTCTCAGCCTACGTTTGTGGAGCTCTTCAGATTCTAGAAGCTGCTGTAAATAATTACCTTGGGAAAACCACTCTGCACTTTACCGGTGGCATTTAATTAAATCTATAACAATCCGCACTTTTGCTAATGTACAAAGTGTAATGCTATGTGTTGAAACAAGGTGCTGTGAAACAGTGAGTAGTCAAGGGGAGATACTGATTTGTTCACAGCTAGAATTTATAAAGGCAGACTCACATTACTGGATACCAGAAGCAAAAGAAGCTAGCAAAGGCTACAGAAAAATTCAAATGAAAGTGGTCTGGAGAAGAAGGCTGAAGTGAGGTGAAGATGTTAGATGTGAGATAATGAAAGGCATGGACTGGACAAAAGGGAATTTTGTAAACTCCCAGCAAAAGCTGTGTATCATTCTGAGCTTCTAAAGGCTCATCTTTTAACCAAAAGGTGCACTGGCAGTAATGCACATGAGGAGATGTCACTGTATGGTAAAGCATGCATTGTGATACTTCTGAAAGAGTCAACAAACTTCAGGCCAGTTCATAAAATTAACAAAACACTAAGAGAATTAATAAAAATTAAGAGGTTGACCCAGTTTCCATTCTTTTCCTTCTTTAAAGAAAATTACTTACAATTCCTTTGTTGCTGTCACAGCATCATCCTTTGGATTCTGGGCTGAGACCCAATTCCAAACTAATGGAATAATTCAAATTGTGGTTTCATGGATGGCCTTTTTTTTTTTTAAAAAAAAAGCAAATCTACTCTTGCCATAGGCTGCCAAGCATTAAGCTCCCCCCTGAAGTTCACTGGGCCTTAGAGAGTTCTTTCTCATCTACTTTTTGCTGAATGTTAAGATTTCAGGTTTAGCTGATCTTCTAAAGATGCTTTTAGGTGAACTAAAGTTGTCAAAATGAAAGGAATTTAAAATCCCATTGAGCTTTTTATAGTCTCTGATTTCACAATGTCTGTGCTTGCAGATTCAGCCCACAGACGTCCCCACATTGCCAAACTACCCAGAACATAGTACAGCCTCAGTTTTAAAAGAGAATGTCAAGACAGTTCAACAAACACTGACTAATAAACATCAGCTCCATGCAAGAGACTTTCATGAGTGTTGTCAATGTGGAGACAGACGAAAGCAGCTAAGCCGGGAACAGAATTCAGTTTATTCTCTCCTGCTTCAATCTATGTCTCAAGTTAACTGGAAGATATCATTATCAGGAAATGACCTTGAAACAGATATCGTGTTCTCTGCTGCAGGAACTGCAACCGTTTTTGTTCTGTCTCTGTAGCATGCATTTCACAAAGCACACGCAGAAAGAAAGAGAAAAAAAAATACTTGCCACGTGCAGGATAAGATAGCCACCTCTACTGTTTTAATTCAGTTCCTTTAGTCACACACACATCAAGAGATGGATATGATATCCACTCAACTTGAGCAGAAAGATAAGGTTCATTAGCAAAAGACACTGCTCTCCTTTCCCTCTAAGTCACAACTTGTCATTATGTTTGTTCAACTCTTTTTTTTTTTTTTTCAGAAGCCCGTCACGCTCAGGTAATACAAGGCAGGTGAACCTAAAAACACAAAATCCAGAACTACCTTGAAAAGGACTTAATAGCCACGAAAGAAACTTGAGCCCGAAGGAATTTTACCTGTTTGGTTTCTCTCAGCTGGTTCTCTCAAGCAGGCATTTTAGCTGAGATAGTCCGTCCATGGAAAAGCAGAAGAAACTGCTGTTCTGGATCTTTTTTCAAATTAAAAATAGGAGTTTCTGAATGGCATTAAGAAAGGTAGGATCTGATGGAGTACCCATGAGGATGCAGATTCAATCCCAGGCCTCGCTCTGATATTGCTGTGAGCTGCGGCATAGGTCGCAGAGGCAGCCTGCGTTGCTGTGGCTGTGGCGTAGGCTGATAGCTGGAGCTCTGATCTGACCCCTAGCCTGGGAATTTATTTCCATATGTCTCCGGTGTGGCAGTAAAAAGAAAAGAAAAAAGGAAAACGAAAGGTGGAGTTCAAAATTAGGCCAGGTTGGGGTGTGACCTTAGTAAGACTTTGGAGTCAGACACGATTCAAACTCCGGATCCTCTAATTACTAGCTACATGGCTTGAGCAGTTTCTGTAACCTGGGTCTCAGATCCCTCCTGATAGGTGCGGGGATGGGGTAGGGGGGTCATACAGTATATGTAAAGCAACTGTATCACCCCTTAGCTGTGGGGAGACAGCTAATAGGTGGAATTGATCCCTTGGTGTGAAGCACTGCTGGCAACTATTTTTTTTGCAATTGCTGCATGTCTTTGTAATTAGTGTTGCAAACTCTATTTTGTACATTAAACTTAAATAATGACTGCAGTAAAGCACTTTGTGACTAGTCAACCTGCATTTATATGAAATGTGCATGGAGTGCGCAAGTCCTAGGAAGAAGAGAAGCAGCATAAAATATAATGCTTGCTCCAAAGCATTTCAGACTTTAAGGGATCATTTCTGGATGACTGCAAAATATATTTTGTAGTAAAAACAAGTGTGTGCATTTGTCAATGCTCATGGAACTGGACACTTAAAATGGGTGTATTTTTTTTGTGTGTAAATTATTCCTCAATTAAAGACAGTCCCTGAAGAAAAATGTGGTTGCCCAAGCACGACTCTTGGTGATTCTGATGCTTGGTCTGGAGTGTTTGGCTTGGGTGTCAGGAGTTTTAAGACCATCCCAGGTGATTCTAACATGAAAAAGTCAAAAACCAAAAGCAGACAAACAAGATGCCAAGCAATGAGAATAGCGATTTATGGTTGCTGGAGTTAGCAAATAAAATTCAGGATGCTTTGTTAAATTTGAATTTCAGATACACCACCAGCTAATTTTTTAGTTTAAGTATGTCTCAAATACTGCACATTTAACTGGATGTCATTTGACAGTGCTAAATATTATGCTAATTTTGTGCAAAAAAAAGAAAAAGATAATATGTGAATCCAATTGTCTAATAAAACATGCATAAAATAGATTTGGAAGATTTACTTCTAGGGAGGTGAACTAGCCAGAAGGCAAGGAAAGGAAGGACACCTTTTTTTTTTTTTTTGTCATTTTGCCTTTTCTAGGGCTGCACTCGTGGCATATGGAGGTTCCCAGGATAGGGGTTGAATTGGAGCTGTAGCCGCCGGTCTACACCACAGCCACAGCAACGCGGGATCCAAGCTGCATCTGCAAACTACACCACAGCTCACGGCAACGCCGGATCCTTAACCCACTGAGCAAGGCCAAGGATCAAACCCGCAACCTCATGGTTCCTAGCTGGATTCATTAACCACTGGGCCACGATAGGAACTCCAGGAAGGACACTTTTCACTTTTTATTTTTTGTACCTTTGGACTTTTGAACCATATGAATGGATTACACAGTTTTAAAATAAATAAAATTATAAAATTTAAAAATAAATAATTTCTAATAGGGGTGAAGAATCAATATTAGGGAGACAAAAACTAATACACATGATAGAAAGTGAAATTGATAGGAATTTGCCTAAATATTTTTTGATTCTATTAAACTCTGGCAGTTAGACGTTAAGTAGAATATTAATAACCACTTGTTGAGTTATCAGACTGTAACGAAAATTCATACTAGCAAACTTCTGTTGAGTTATTATGCTAAGCACTTTACATACATCAGTAAATTTAACACTCACAATAATCTTTGGGGGTTTTGCAAATGAAAATGTTGCAGCACAGAAACGCTAGTGAACTTGCACAGAACCACACATTTAATGATTCGCAGGTCTGGGGTTTGCGTCCAGGTCTGTCAGAACCCACAGCCCGTTGCTCTTAAACGGAGCACAACACTGTACTGTCTTCAAAAACATGAATTCCTCAAGTCAGGGCATTTGTATCTGGGCATGAAAACCGATGCAAAAAGGGAGAGCAACGAATGAACACTTTCATAGGCTGACATTAGTCACTGAGCTATGAAACATGACACACTGGAAAGCATTTTCTGTTTTTAGGTAAATCTGCAGGTAAATTTCACTTTATGCAGAGTTTGCGTTCCAAGACAGTTGTTTATAAATGACATTTATACAAATGTAATCGTACTTAGAATAAAATTGGGAGTCTGCATTTTAGATAAACTCTGCTAAATTCTTTTTTAGAAGGGAAGCTATTTTTGTATACGGCTGACCTAGATTCAGTTAGTTTTGGAGAGGGTACAAAATGAAAAAATCTAGGAGTTTGCCAATAGTCCTTTGGAGCTGTGGGTCTTCAGACAGAGCATGGCCCACGTGTGGAAAGGATATTTTGCTAAATTACAAAGGATTTAACTGGTTAAATTAAGTTTCCAACTTGAGCCTATCTTTAGCTAATTTAGTGTTTAAAAAGTATAAGCAAATATTTGTCAGGGAGAAGCAGAATGTCACTTAACTTATCAAACCAGTACTATTTACATAGCTTATCAGAGACAGGAATATGTTAAAGGGCTGTTTCATTTTCTTTCCTTTTTTTCTTTTTTTGTCTTTAGGGCCACACCCACGGCATATGGAGGTTCTCAGGCCAGCGGTCGAATGGGAGCTACAGGTGCCGGCCTACACCACAGCCCCAGCAACACAGGATCCAAGTTGTGTCTGCGACCTACACCACAGCTCACGGCAACGCCGGATCCTCAACCCACTGAGCAAGGCCAGGGATTGAACCTGCGTCCTCATGGATGCTAGTCAGATTCATTTCCACTGAACCATGACAGAAACTCCTGTTAGAGTGCTGTCTCATTTTCTAATGTGAATGATTTTTAAAAATTTTCTCCAAAATCTGTTTTGGTCAAGACATTCTGTACCTCCCCCGTGATCTGCCCTCCTTATATTGCTGGCAGTGGTGACTAGGATGAAGGGGTTGACCTGTTGGATATGAGAATCGAAAGCTAATATTTAGTCTTTAAAAATAAATAGATTTAGGTTGTTCCCATTGTGGCTCAGCAGGTTACAAAGCCTGACTAGTATCCATGAAGATACATGTTTGATCCCTGGCCTTGCTCAGTGGGTTAAGAATCCAGCATTGCTGTGGCTACGGGGTATGCTGGCAGTTGCAGCCCTGATTTGACCCCTAGCCTGGGAACTTCCATACAGCGCAGGTGTGGCCCCAAAAAGAAAAAATAAAAAAATAATAATAAATAGTTTTGAAAAACAGTTGGCCAAAAAAGCTAACATTCCATCGAGAGGGGAGCCACAGACTCCTTAAATAGCCATCAGGATTTTGGTCAGATACTGGGATGGTAGTGGTGGTGAGGCGAGTTATCATCTTCTCCAGCCCAAGTGCAACCAGAGCAGGTTAAGGCAAGCCTTGACTTTCCCAAGTTCAAACGTGCACTTTCTCCCATGACATATCAACTCTTCTGAGCAGCGAGTATTACAATTCTGAAGGAAGGATTTTAAAAAATCAACTCAGGAATGAACACTTAATAATTATTGATGCCCCAGGGGTGCTTTGACCAGGAAAGGGCTCCATTTGTCAGTGTTGGTTGCCATTTTTGTAGAGCAATGTTTAGTCACCATTTGAACATTTGATTTATTTGCTTCTTTGTTCCATAAAGTGAGCATTTTCTTTGAAAGAACAAACTTAAAGGGTATATAAAAATTGCTAGATCTATACCATCAAAGACTGTGTATAAAAATCCATGAGTAATTGAAATTTTACGTTACTTTTAACTTCCTGGAAACAGATACCCTCCATCTGCCTCCTCTGTACCACTCTACCCCATACCATGAAATTTATTTATTTTCTTTTTAAATATCTACACATATTTGATTTAGTAGATATTTTCCAGAAGGCATCACATTCTGGCAAGGCATTATCAGTAATTAATCTGCATAAAAGTGATATTATTTTCAACAAATCAAATTGCATCTCAATTTAATTGTTTAATTGTTTTTGTTACATCTAAGTAAATCCAGGTTTTTGTTCACTGTTCTTAATTTTTAAAGTAGGGAAACAATATTTACAACTCATAAAATCATGATGGTTAAAAAGTGTTTTAGCTCAGTTTTCTGACATTCTTCTTTTTTTTTCCTCTTTAGGTCAATAGCCTGTCCCTACTTAAATGTCTCCTTATCCAGAGTCTGAAGAAATGTATGTACAATTATTTATGAATAAGTTCCATGAATTTTTCCCATTTAATATTTTAATAATATGAAGGCCCAAGACTCAATATAAAAATCTCTATATAAAAATTTCGATAATACAGATTGGCTATGAAACAGCCATACATACTTATTTTCATAAATTCAGATAGGAATAAGGTTAATATTCAAATCAGGACAAAATCAGGACAAATAAAGCTCAAGATCTGGGAATCAATAAGCAATTCACGAAATATATGCGGGGAGGTTTAAATGAGTTTACAGGAATTTGCCGAAACTTTTTTTTTCTTAAGATCTTTTATCAGTATTTGAGCCCATACTTTATAGCTTCCTCCAAATCTTATCAGAGAATTCTTTTTAAAAATCTTTTTATCTTTTTAAGACCTCATCCATGGCATATGGATTGAACCTGCGTTCTCATGAATGCTAGTCAGATTCGTTTATGCTGAGCCACGATGGGAACTCCCATCAGAAAATTCTTAGCACTGGTTTTCTGTTCTGTAGATAGGTTCATTTGTGCCGCATTTTATTATTTTTATTTTATTTTATTTTGTCTTTTTGCCTTATCTAGAGCCACACCCGCGGCATATGGAGGTTCCCAGGCTAGGGGTCTAACAGGAGCTGTAGCTGCCAGCCTACACCATAGCCACAGCAACGCGGGATCCGAGCCGCGTCTGCAAGCCACACCACAGCTCACGGCAACGCTGGATCCTTAACCCACTGAGCAGGCCAGGGATCGAACCCGCAACCTCATGGTTCTAGTCGGATTCGTTAACCACTGAGCCATGACAGGAACTCCTGTGCCGCATTTTAGATTCCATTTATAAGTGATACCACGTGGTATTTATCTTTCTCTGACTTACTTCACTTGGTATGAGAATCTCTAGTTGCATCCATGTTGTCGTGACTCTTCTGCCTTCCTCATCCCCAACTTGACCCATCAACAAGTCCAGGGAATTTTGCTTTCTTGGTACTACTGGAACCCATCCTGGGAATTACCACTGTGACTCAGTGGGTTATGAATGTTACTAGTATCCATGAGAATGCAGGTTCAATCCCTGGCCTCACTCAGTGGGTTAAGGATCCGGCGTTGCCACGAGCTGTGGTGTAGGTTGCAGTTGTAGCTGGGATCTGGCATTGCTGTGGCTGTGGTGTAGGCCAGCAGCTGCAGCTCCGATTGGACCCTTAGCCTGGGAAGTTCCATATGTTGCAGCTTCGGCCCTAAAAAAACAAAAAATAAAAAACCATCCCCATCCCCCATCCTCTTTCCTCCATTCTCACCATCACCTCACACTGGTTCCCCTGATAGCTGCCCACTGGCCTAACTTCCAACTAGACACTGCTTCAGAATATTCTCCACTCTGTAACTGACTGGTCCTGTCAACCTTCTATGTGAAATCCTCCCCTGCTACACCATCTTTAGGGAGAAGCGCAGAAAAAAAAAAGAGAGAGAGGAGAGAGAAAAGAGAGAGAGAGAGGAAGGAAGGAAGGAAGGAAGGAAGGAAGGAAGGAAGGAAGGGAGGGAAAGGAAGGAAGGAAACTCTTAGCTCAATGGTAGGATTACTGACTCAAAATGAGCGTGACTATTTAAAAGAGTCAAAGCTTGGAGGGGCAGTTTCAGGTATAACTATTCTCATAATCAACATACTTCTAATTAACATCATGTTCTGAATTGGAGTTGTCCATAGCCTTCCTCATTCTTCTGGCTTCCCCATGTTGACTCACTAATCCATAGGCAAATGCAGATGTCCTCTTTCTATAGCAATTTTAGAGGCACTAAAACAGCAACCTGCTCAAACATAGCACTTCCTCCAATTTACCAGAGAATGGGCTAACTCCACCATGACAATTTTTTCATCTGAAGCTCTTTAGACTACAAATGCCAGCATAAATCACATGCTAGTACTGCATTTCATGCCAGTATCCCAGCAATAAACAGAACTTCAGATCCCTAGAGAAATCCTTCCTAGAACAACAAAATAGTATTTGTGCCTTGGGCTTTATTGTCAATATAGAAGCAACCACACAAGGTCCTTTTCTACATCATTTGTAAAACTACCATTAGAAACACTATATGTTCTGTGCTTTGTGCCATAAAGTTACTCTAAGAATGTAAAAATAGAAAAAAAAGTCTCTCCCAATAAATCGATAAAATTTCTTTAATCTGAGAAGAAAAGCTATGGTACTTACCATGACTTTTTTACTTTTATTTTTTGGCCACACCTGTGGCATGTGCAAGTTCCTGGGTCAGAGATCGAACCCACACCATAGCGGTGATCTATGCCACAGCAGTCACGATGCTGGATCCTTAACCTGCTAGGCCACCAGGTAACTCCCCCTTACCTTTTTTTCCTAGAAGATCGGGGTTCATATTTTTGCTTAAATGTAATAAGCATCAAGTTTCTCTTGTTTAAACTGCTCTACCTCTCTCAATTCGGAACTACATGATTCAGTTTTTGTTTTTTATTCTTCCTTTAAGTACTTGACTACATTTTTATCTCTAATCCTAAACTAATGCAAATCCTTTCATGGGAGGAAGTAAACACAGTCCATTCTTGTTATTCACAGTAGGTTTAGTCTCTAAAGTGACTGCCAACACTGAATTAGCAAACACTGAATAATTACTTCTAGGGAGGGAGAGGTCCCTGTGAGCCTCTAGTCACACTATTTTCCCCAAGTGATCCATAGATAACCTTGTTCTATGTGCATTTCTGTTTAAGGACATCCTATTTAATATAGATTGTTGATTTAATAACACTGAACTCACAGCCAATAGCGCTGTAACTTATGCCTGAATGTTTACCTAACACGCACAGACTCTCCATAAGACCCATCACAGCCTTCATGAGCTTAGAAACCATGACACAGCACTTTGGCAATATGTGTGGAAGCCATTTTAAACAGAAAACCTACCACCTAAAAGCACAAAAAATGTGAAAACTGTGGCACTAAATAAACTGTGAGGTGGACACTCATTTACTGTATGAGAGCTAAGACGAGAAGAGACAGTGTCGACTTGTTTGACCTCAGCTGGGAACTTGCAAACAACTTTCCCCACTTCGTACATGTCTGGGAATGCCTGCAAAAGCACCTCGAGTATTGATTTGAGGTTACAAATGAATTTTAGCCAAAGTTAAGTTAACACTATATTTTGGCCAATTAGCACATGAGCGACAAATTAGACTATCGTATGAGTGAGTAGAAAGAAGATCCCTCCGGGAACGAACCAGGAAGAGGTTTTTTTTGACACCCTTGTGGAAACATGAGAAAGGTAAAGAAGGGGAGCAACTAAGGGAGTCCCACAGGGGGCTCAGGCCCCTGGAAAAAGGACAGGAGAAATAAGATGAGGAGAAAAAGGAGTTTGCATCAACCTATTTCACAATTTCACTTTTTCCTATGGCAGTGACCCCTTTATTATGTCCATTATGGCCTACCTATGGAAATTCAGGGGAATGGCTTTTCTTCCCCAATAGATTCCTACCCTAAACTTAGAAACATATATCAGCCTATATGACCCAAGTACTGCCATGCTAATATGTCTGAGGGAAAAGCAACCTAGTACATACTTAGTTAATTTGGGCCAAATTATAGTAAAAGTTGTAATACCAGATTCCGACGGGAGACTGCTCTTTCTAGTGTTGATGATGAAAAAAAGAATTAACCTGGAACAGCTACTCCCCTCCCGACACCTCCATTTTCACAATGACACCAACATACCAGCACATACTGGATAAAAACTGGCAGGAAGGCAGACTGAGAAAGAGCCATGGGAATTTCACAGAACTAGCAGTCAAGTAGATCAGTCCATTCAATGAGGATGCTGCACGTAGTTAAGTCCTCCAGAGATTCATGATGTAAGAAGTGGCTCTGAACTAAAACTTAGGATTCCATGAAGTGAAAATTCAGTCTGGTTTTGTGCCTGTCCTTGGCTCATCGCCAACACTAATTAACCCTCTTGGATTTTTCATTGAGCAAAAATTATCGGGATTATTAACAACACAGGGCTCTGCAGGTATTTGGCCTCATGGCTGTTTGTCACCATTGAAGATAATTCAGTATCTTCTCCCACAAAGTTATTCCCTATAGAGGATATTGATACATAGATAAACTATAATTGTACAATATGCTTTATTCATGAACTTGGCTTGGTTCTCGAAGCCACGCCCACGTTATTTTAGACCCCACCCGGATCCCTGTGATACTGCTCCTCTGCCGGCTGAAGACATCTCAAGGTCATGGAAGGCACTTAGACTTCCTGTCCTTCATTTGGACTGTGGTCCTAAATCTATTTGGATGAACAATTGTCATACGGATTCCAGCCAATGAGGGATAGTTGCTCTAGTATTCATGGTTTTAAAAAAAATTATTTTAATGTTGATCACCTAAAAAGGGAGAAATAGGTATAGCTCCAGTTTAGCCATACTTTATAGAATGTGAAGAAATCTTTCGAAGAAGACTTCATCATTCACCTTTGATATTTCAGAAGAGTGGAAATAATCACCTTGTTGCCATATGATATTCTTGAAAGCATTAGAATCAAAAAGACTGAGCTAAAAGTTTGAATGTGTCCAATTTCCAACTTAGCCAGTTTGCTCTGCTTCATCTGATAATAGTTTGACATCGGTCCCCTGGCTCAGTTGATTTACAGCAGGTACAGACCAGTATGGCTTAAATATTCCTGTTATTCTTATTGGTCAGCAGGTGACATGCCAGTTGTTTAACAGGTTCAATATCACCCCATCCTTGGGTAATCTTGAGAGGAAACAGGAAAGATGAGTGTGAATACAACCCTGACGCTATTTCTAAAATCACGAGTGCAAGCTTTCCTGTCAGAAGCATCTTCCAAATTAACATTTTTTTTTTTCTCTTTTTCAGCCACGTCTGCAGCATATGGAAGATCCTAGGCCAGGGTCAGATCTGAGCCACAGCTGTGACCCACACCACAGCTATAGCAATGCTGGATCCTCAACCCACACTGTGCCGGGCCGGGGATCGAAAACTTGCCGTGGTAGAGGCAATGCCAGATCCTTAACCTGCCATGCCACAGCAGGAAGTGCAGAATATTTTAAAATAATCTTCTTGCTTTTAAAAGTAGAGACCGGGAAAACTTAACGGCAATGGGTGATTTAACATATATTGAGGTCAATGTTTTGAATTCTGCTTTGATCCACAGGAAACAGGATTTCTATCTATCCTATTGACATGTTCTCAATGGATATTTTCTTTGTCTTTCTTGATCTTATCATCTAAGCTTTGAAGGATTTGATAATGTCCTGATAAACTGTGTTATGCTTAAAAATTATTTGAAAATATCTATACAAATTTCCTTCCCTACATAAAGCTTTAGAGACCTCTCTTTCTGAAAAATAGTTCCAAAACCTCAAGTCCTTGGAAAAAAAAAAAACCTGGAAATTATTTCAGTGCATTTGTTTATCTGTTCTCGTAGTTCTGCAAAGTAAAACCCATAAGATATTTCTAAAAAATTTACATATCTGGTTTAGGATTTCCTTATAGTGGAATAAATAAGAAACTGCTTACATATCCCTTCTTACAAACAAGTAGATCAACCTCCTTCATGGCAGTTGCCTAAATTTCACTGGCTTAAAATTAATTATTGTTTGGAAATAAACCAGGTACAGACAGAAAACAGGACGAAATTTCCCACGAGAAACTAGTTACCTTTACTTTAGGACTAGTTCTTCCATGGCAGTCTTCTGACATTGGACATCAGACCTCCCTCCTTCCTTGATAATTCTTCCAAGTATCTATAGGTTTGGTTATTTAGTTTGCAACTGTGGACCTGGATCTGTTTGGAGAAACTACCCTCTTTTTTTTTTTTTTTTAATGAGCCCACATCTTATATTAGCTATTGGTTTGAGGAGAGCTAAGAAAATTGCCACCACTCCTGATGGAAAAAGACTCAGGCAGTTACTATTACTTTAATCTGTAGACTAACCACAGTATCTGGCAGTTTATCAACTGAGCTTATTCACATATACTTGTAATGTTCTCCTGTGAGAAAGGAAACCAAGAACTTACTGCTAAGGATACACAGTTAAGTGTTAGGACAGTTTTGGTAATTAAGTTTCAAATTCTATGAAAGAGCCAGTTTCCTTTCTGAGGATGGTCTTAAAAGACTCTACAGAAAGAACATCCTTTTTACAAGGGGACCATAATTTCAGAACTAGGGATTTGACTATCCATCTAACCCAGTTTCCCCTGGTAATGGAAGACTGTAAATGGTGGCTGCTCCAGAAATTCTTGGCCAGGAAGTCACCACATCCCCATAGGCTACATAAGCTTTTAATGACAAAGTTCTTTTTTGCCCCAAATTGTTGCCTTACAACCCTATTCTTATGCCTGGAACTTCTAATATCAGGCATGCCTTTGGATTTTTGCTACATGTTATAAAGCCCACGTGCTCATTGGGAAGTGTGATTCACTAGTTGTTTTTGGTCCTAGCTATTTGAGCAGAAATTAAGGCATCAGAAGGATTGGTCAATAAGTCACTGGTTTTCCAGCCTGGGAGCAACAAACTGCTACTAAATACTGTAGGAAAGTATCAAAAAAAAATGAAAGTGGCCACTGAGATAAAATTCTGAGAGATCAACTTTATTCACAACTTGTACTAAAAAGAAAGTTCTTTGCTCCACCTTCAATAAATGTCAGTGAAAAAGATATTTAAGGAGACAATTTTTCTCCATGATAAAACAGACAGGTAATAGAATTATTTGCCCAGATGGGAGTTTGGGGGCCATAGGGCATATCTGGTCTTATAAAAAGCTTCATTATTTCCAATTACACAGGAGAAAAGTTGAAGATATATCATGTCTACAAAAGTCTGCAGAAAAACATCTCTTGTTTCATCCTTAATAAAACTGCAATGATAAAACCAACCGTTGTTAGGAATGTTATGGATTTGCTTACAGATAACATTGCTGTAGTATAAATGTTGTTCTGGAAACCCACCCCTTGAATGGATATAAAAATATTTACTCTCTTTAATTCTAATAGCAGTTCATTTCAGATCCAGTTAAACAGGAATATTTTCAAAGTAATTGGAATAAGTGATATTTGCTGCAACAAAAATATATTATTCAAGATCTAAGGGTTAATAGTTGTAGACTATTGCCTTTGGGATGGAAAAGCAAGGAGATCCTGCTGTAAGCACCAGAAACTGTCTAATTACTTGTGACGAATCTATATATGTATGCTTAACCGGGTCACCGCACTGTACAGTTGAAAAATTGACAGAAAACTGTAAACAGCTATAATGGAAAAATTAAAAATCATTAGATTAAAAAGAAAAAAGATCTAAAGATCTAGTCTACTCCTTAGACTTTTCTTAGTACTGGATTTTATATGTGCTCTCAGTATCTGGGAGTGGTAGATAATACATCAGGCCAAGAGAAAGGCTCTAAATAGGTTTAAAACTTTGATTTGTTTTTATACATACCCCTTTACTTGGGACTCTGTGCTTTGAAGAAGACCTCACTGTTACTTGGGTCACTCAGTTCAATTTTACCTTTAAATTGTGCCTGGGGCCAATTTTGGCAATCAGGTTAAAAGAAACTTGATTTTTTAAAGATTATGGCTGGAATGGGAAAAATGTTTGTTTAACCCTCTTTCCTCTCTTTCATATCCTGGCATGTAGCCTCTATGTATGTCCTGAAATCACAACAAGTTATATGCACAAAATTACTCCAAATAGGAAGCAGTCGTAAGAGAAAGAAGAATTTGTAAAATTGTACCCATTAAAATGAAAATTAGCCAAGTTTTGATTCTCTTCCACAATGGCCTAGACTTGAGAATTGGTGCATTCAATGAATGCATTTTTCTAGTGATGATATTTCAGAGTTGAAAATGACAATGCTTGTTGTCAGTCTTTGATCAAAGGTTAAACATCAACGCAGGAGTTCCCGTTGTGGCTCAGTGGGTTACAAACCCAACTAGTATCCATGAGGATGCAGGTTTGATCCCTGGCCTCCCTTAGGGGGTTAAGGATCAGGCATTACTGTGACCTGTGGTGTGACCGGCTCAGATCTGGCATTGCTGTGGCTGTGGAATAGGCTGACAGCTGCAGCTCCAATTCAACACCCTAGACTGGGAACCCCCACATGCCACAGGTGCAGCCCTAAAAAGCAAACAAAACAAAACAGAACAAAACAACAACAAAACACATCAATGCAAACTTTCACCCTAGACAATCATGTCAAACCAGTCATAATTTATAGCGATCCACAAATGCTCATCATAAATTACAGAAATGTTTTTTGCAATAATGATATTTATCTTTTCTTCACATTTATTATTATACTCCCACACAGATGTCAGTGCCAAAAACAAGAGATTTGTGTCTATAATGTTAGTTTACCTTAGACAAGAAAAAAGCACACTGCTATTTCCCAAGAGAATATGAAATATTTATGAATTTACAGAAAGGGATAATCTAGAAGATTCACAGTTGGATAATAGCTTAGTAAATAATGTAAGTAATAAAATGCTGGAGAACAAAAGGCATTACAGTCAACATGGTTTTAATTAGAAATCTTCACTGGGATACTTGCAGCCGTGGATTATGTGTCTAACTCATAGATGAGTCATTAAAGCGTTGTTTAGAATTTTTCCTTCTCCATCTATAATAATCAGAACACAAATAACTGGGCTATTGGCATATTGCAAGGAGCTTTTATGGAAAAACACATTTGTTCAGAACGAGATGTCTGAAATGAGGCATCCTTAACAAAGACTTTAAACACCTGAATCCAGAAGGAACAGAGAGCACCATCTCAACTGGACAAGCAGTTAAACAGAATGCACTCATGCTGATTTTTAAATCATCAGATGTACTTGTGATGGAGAGTGACAGGTAGTCAGATGGTTGCATTTAAGAATGCCCTTAAGTGTAACACAATATTTCCCAAACTTTTTTCAAATTATGAACTGGAAAGAGTATTAACATGGGGATGGAGGTGGGGGCGGGGAAGAGGAGGTGAAGGAGAGAGAGAGAGAGAGAGAAAGAATAAGTTTCCTTGAATTTGGTCAATCACTGGATTTATAATTACAAGTCGATTGCTTAACAATATTTTACATATTAGAAATTTCAAAGGCAATCTTTATCAGATATCAGATAATTGTTCTTTACTTTTTTTAGAACATTGCGATACATTTTGTTTTGCTTTAGCAAGCAGATCTTGAGGTTAAAAAAAGTGTCATAAATTCAGACATAGCAGCGTTAGGACAAAGCTGTTGAGTAAAATAAAGAGAATGGCAGTTAATTTGTTCTTAAATTAATACCACTTGAGCATTGGCTATTAAAGCATGATATTAATGAGCCACAAATCAATATATTCAATCACTTCAGCAATCTGTTAGGTTTTCCATTCTACCATACCAGAACGCATTCCTAACGTAGCTATGACTCGTCATTTTTCACAAAGGGGGCTGGGAGAGAATGTGGGTGAACAGATTTCTAGGAAAGGGAAAGGTTCAAAGTAGCCGTCCCACAGAAAGGTATAAATGATGCCATCTTCATAAACTAAGACCTACAGGCATCTTTAATATATCCTTCCAAGTTAATAACAATGCTAATATCATCAGAGGTAATTTCACATTTCCCCTAAGTCCTTCCAGAACTTAAATGTTATTATTAGTCAAAGCTGATCAGTGCTTACAGAAAAGGAAGAAAATCTTTACTCCTACCTTATGGCTCCTTCTCCTCCCTCTTTCCAGGGGCTCCTGAAGAGATGGCCTTAGGTCTCGTGGATTTTAGTGATCACTTGAATGCTAGCACTTCCCAGTCACTGTTACTGGCCTGGCCTATCCTAGAAAGTTTAGATTCCAGAAGCCGTTTTCCTGCACAAATCCATAAATCCTAAATGTCGTATATTTTCCTTCCTCAACATGCTTCAACTTTTCCATCCCTAATTCCAATTTGGGGGCCATCTAATGCCTCCTTAAAATGAGTGGTTGAGACTATAAAAATTTCACTTTTCTCCTAATATCTGGTCAATGCCATTCATTATTTCTCGAATCTGACTTCTCTTCTCTAACCTTACAATCACAGATAATTTCAGTGTTTCCCACTTCTACATGATCTCCCTACAGTTTTAATCCCTTTAAATTTATCTTCTTTATTACCACAATACTACATTCAAACCACTAACTTAAACTTTACCAGGTCACACTAAGATTATCTGCTTATGTGTCTACTTCGCCAAATTCTAAGTTCTTCAAGAGCAGGAACTATGTCTTATCCATCCTTAAAACCAAAGAACCAAATATGCTGCTGACATAGAAAAAGCATGTAAGGAATACATAAAAATTTTAGATATGTAAAAATAATACCAAAAATTAAGTTGCTATTACTAGTTTTAACATGGTGAGCAGAACTTTTTGTTGTAATAAATAATGCTGTCAACTTTAACATAACTTACTCAACATTTTCTCTAAAGTTTATATTATGAAGGCCAAATACGTGCTCTCCAAAGGATGTCAATAATTCTTGGATTTTTTAATTTTCATGTTTTGGATCAAGTGACCTTGGACATCAACATGTTAATGGTAGAGAAGACTAATTAAAAAGCAGTTTTGAGCTATTTCTTTAACCCTCCTATTTCAATCTCTAACACGCTTTACAAATACATGATTCCTGAGAAATAAGACAAACTGGCTATAAAATATGATGATGAAACAGAACATCTTTCTTTAAATATACAGTTAACATTTACAAATTTAAATTTTTTTCCTTTTCTCTTTTGAATTAGTTTTCTGTCAAGTTGCTTGCATATTTACTGTTTTGATTTTAAGAATCATCATTACTACTCTAGACTTATCAAACCATACTTCAGGCTTTAATCCAATACCTTCCAGGAACTAAAGGAGAGGTAATGAGTTTCTGGTTCCCTGGGCCTCACACATGACTTGAAGTCAATGTACTTTGATAGAGTGAAAAGCCATAAGGAGTTGGAACCACAAAAACCACGTTTGATTAGCAAAGCTGTTGGGAACCAGAAAGAAGAACGTTAAAATTCAAAGGAAATTTATCTACATAGTGACTCAGTTATTATCATACAGTTGTGTTACAGAGAAAACCACACCATAGAACTCAAAGAACTTCTCCAGCTTGCACTGGAAACAGATGCAAACCAGACTTCCTCCAGGTCTGCAGAGTAGAACAAGCTCGCAGCTGGTGGACTTATAGGACAAAACACATGTAGGACAAGGATCTTTACCATCCATTTTTCATCTCGCTCTCACCTTTATCTAAGTATACTCTCTGATCTCAAACGGAGTGATTTCTCACCAAGGATGTAAATTCCTGGGTGGAGAGAGGGCACCTTGATTAAGAAGGTATCCAGGAGCAGTGCTAATGAGTTATACATTCTGTTTTTGTTTCCTTCGTCTTTCCAGTAGCTAAGTGAAAAATTATAATCCAGTAAGGGGGATTGGGAGAATTTATATAAGTCAATTTCAAATGACTATCACCTGATGGCTTAGTATAGCCCTGAGAAAAAATCAAACCCAAAGTTGCTCATTTCATTTTATTGCTGCTATGCAGTCTTCAGTCTTCATCAACTGCCATCCACTTTCCTTCTTCCTTCTTTCCTTCCTCCTTCCTTCCCTCCTTCCTTTTTCTTCCTTCCTTCCCTTTTCTTCCTTTCTTTCCCTCCCTACCTCCCTTTCTTTCTTTTAAATAACTACACCCACAGCACATGGAAGTTCTGGGCCAGGGATGGAATCTGAGCCACAGCTGCAGCAATGCTGGATCCTTTAACCCACCACGCTGGGTAGGGGATTGAACCTGCACCTCCGCAATGACCTGAGCCATTGCAGTCAGACTCTTAACCTACTGTGCCACAGCAGGAGCTCCTTACATCTCATTAATAAATGAAGATTAAAGAATAAGTCTGTCTTATCAGTTCTCACTAATTTAAACCTGCTACGGTACATTTTTAACCCTCTATTATAAGTACCGGAATATTGTCACTAAAGTGATTTTTTTTTCTAAGATATGTTTTGGAGTGTTTGTTTTCTGTATTTTTTCTTTTTTTGCTTTTTGAGGCCACACCTGCAGCATATGGAAGTTCCCAGGCTAGGAGTTGATTGGAGTTGCAGCTGAAGCCTACGCCACAGCCACAGCAATGCCACATCTGAGCCATGTCTGAGATCTACACCACAGCTCACAGCAACGCCAGATTAACTCACTGAGCGAGGCCAGGGATCGAACCCGCATCATCATGGATTAATAGTTGAGCTGTTACTGCTGAGCCACAACAGAAACTCCCTGTATTGTTTCCAATAGAAGCTTTTACCGCCAAACCCTGTGAGGCAGTGTTTAATAACAGGCATTGCCAACCTTGGATAGGCAGTCAAAGGTTGAACTGGAGAGGGATAGAAGCAAAGACTGGGAATGATAGTTTCCACATATTTAATTGTGGTTTCCATCTTTAACTCACCTAAGAAATTAAGAAATGAGCAAATGAGTTGCATTGCTCCTACACTTCCCAGCATACGGAAGAAAATTTCAGAAAATCCGAGGCCTAGGTCAGCCCAAGGAGGCACCTTGGGTCAATATAAGGAAACTCTTGATCTTGGAAAAGGTTTCTACCTTTTTTTAAGCACTAAGAGATGTCTAGTTTTTTGTTTCCTCTTTGAAAAAAATCTAGTTTTGTTCCTTATTTTAAAGTGTTTTGACATATCCAGAAACATTTATCAACAGTATGTTTTATTTATGAAAATATTAATTTTGAGTGATAGTCCATGAGAACCAACCATTTTAATGAACTTCTCAGGCTCTGAGGACCTTTCCTAAGTTAGACTGGACAAATATCATACAAACCAATCTTGCTTTTTCTAATTATTTTTGTTCTGGTGTATCACTCAGGTTAGATTTAATACACAGTTTCATTTTTCTGTGCAAGCGAAGGAGTGAAGCAACAAGAAAACAGATTGGGTTGACCGCAAGTTCACTCTAATTGAAAATAAATTTATGAGCTACAGAAAGAAAACTAAAATAAAATCTAAGCCTCTTAAAATGAAAATTTTCCTCTTTTATAGCGTTTACATATTTCTTTTTCCCTTTGTATGTGTGTGTATATATTTATACACATATGTACATCTATATCTATGAATATCTATCTATCTAGATGAGTAAATAGGTACATAAACGGAAGAGAGAAAAGAAACAAGGGGGAAAATAGTAAAGGTGAGGAACTAAATATGAATCAAGAGTTGCAGGTTACCCAGGTCTAAAGCTAGACAACAGGAATATTAAAGTAATCAATCTATTTCTTTTATTTTACACAGGAGAAAATCATGGCTCAGGGAGACTGATTGTTGTACACCTAGAAATGTAATAAAATTTACTAAGTAATTAAAAAAAAAGACTGAATGTCATACCCATGGCTATTCCACTCAGCACTAGTAGTAGTTGATTAATGATGGACTTCTGAAAGGTTTGACTTACAGCCACCAATTTATGATATCTATATCTGCCTTCTCTGAAATTCTTCTCCAGATTATGTGGGTGAGTCTTAATGTCCTCAAATATAATTCTACCTACTAAAAAAAGGTTGCACCTACATTTCTGGATGTTAGACATTTGTTCTAGATGACAGCTTACGACTTAATTTTGATGTTTTGTTACTTTTTACAACAGTATTAACTAAACTTTCACTATCATCTAAGTTGTGGTCTAGAATACCTATTCAACACCAAACAAACTGTATTCTTGCTCGTATCCGTAGGATCACAGTTTTTGAAGAGAGCCTGAAGGTCAATAAGTTAACTTGCTGGTACAGACCATGTCTACAACAAACGAGTCACAGAGTGGACTTCTCTGTGTTCTCAGATCTTCTCTGGTCTTTTCAACGACTTCCCAAGGGATCTCTCCAGCCTTACCTTCTGTTTCTCTCTAGCCCCTGCTTTCCACTCTCTAAACTCAACAGACAATATCTAAATGATGGCATCTTCTTTCATGCAGAATAAAAATCAAAAGTCAACTTGTTTACTAGATCTTTCTGTGTCCTGTCCCCATCATGGCCCCACCCCCAGGTGCACAGACCGGCTTCTTTGCTGTTCTGGAAGATGCCAGGCCAACCCCTCCCTCCTGTTGTTCCTGCAGTCTAGACAGCTCTTCCTCCTCCTAATCATCGGGTTCACTCCCTGACTTCCTTCAGATCAACATTCAAGTGCCATCTTCTCAGTGAGACTTTTCCGGGGCACCAGATCAAAAATTTCAGCACTCCCCGGGCTGGTCCACTGCCTCTTTCTGCCTGCCTCCCTTGATTTACATTCTTTCCTGAGGGCTTATCTCTTAATAGATCCTAGCTCCAACTCGCTCACCCCGTTTACTCTCTAAAGTAAAAGCCAAGCACTCTGTAGTCACTCATTTTTATCTATTTTGTCTCCTTCTGTCCACCAAGAGCCCACGATAGGGCTTGACACTACTAATAAATATTTGTTGAATAAATGAGCAAGAAATTCAAATTCTTTTTCTCACCTCATTCAGTAGTGTCTAGTTAGAAAAGGCAACTTCTTGAAGATTTTTTGGCTATGCCTTTAACAGCATTTTATTCTCATTACTGGTAATCTAGATAAGTTCCCTTCATTTAAGGAGGGCCTATGAGAGAAGGTTAATATTTAAAGAATATGAATAATGATTGCAAAGGGTGTGAAGCAAATTAAGTAATACTCTCAACTCCATTTATGTGGTTGAGAACAGGTCTTTATTATGCTTAGTGGCGTTGCTACTTCCTACTAGTATGTAATAAATGTCAGCTCCCTATTACACCCAATAACAAGTGAAAAATCATTCCCCTTTAGCTGCCAGCTCTACAAAGTGGCATATGTCCTTTCAGGAGAAACACATAGTTTGTCCTGTCTGTTTCTTAGTGCAATTGTTTTTTTCCTGAATCTCAACATTGCAATTACTTGCTTAAGAGCTGACCTGTTGGTCAACCAACCTCGATGAATCAACTCAAGAAACTGGATTAATTGAGAACTGTGGTTTGTGGGAATAGCTGGTCTATGTTTCATGCTCAACTAATCTGAAAGACCAAAAAACTCCCCAGGAATGTCCCAGGGTGAGGGTGGGAAAAGAGCAGATTTCTGTTCTGAACTACCTGAGGCTTTGGATGATTTCCACGTTTCCAGAAGTACAGTTAAATAAATACATGAAAAGCAATTCAGAAGCCTGTAGACAAATTTTAGCCTAAGCCAGAGTGCCAAGGAGCTGAGCAGATCAATTGTATTAGGGCTGCCTTCTATATCGGGTGGTAAAAGATTCCTGTTCCATAAATGGCCTGTGAGAGAGCTGTGGTTTGCTCACATTTGACAGATTCCCTTTATTCCTCCTTGGCCTCTTTGAGAACAGGCTTATCCAGTTTCATCTGCAATGTTTTGCTTTCCTTTCGAAAGCGAAGATGGCAACATTTTATGGGAGGCCATTGTCAGTTCTTAGGCAAAGCCCCATTAATATTAAACTATCTGTCAATATTACCCTGCTTTGGTCATTCCTGAGAATCCCCTCTTGCCTTCAAGAGGGACTCTTTCCCTCTGGGTAGGGGATTATGGTAGAAAACTGTGAAAAGTAAGTATTTAGGGGGAACGGCATAAGGCAAGTATGGCTCTCACCTCATACTACAGTTTGGACTTTATGGTAGCTTGAAAATTCAATAAGCTTAAATTCTTGAAGCTACAATGCTGAAGTTAACTTTTCTGGTAAGTTTTCAAATTTAGAACAATATAACCATGCATACAAAAATTATGTCTATATTATCACTGAATATGCGTGCATATAACTAAATATTAAGAATAGTGCCCTGGTCAGCCGTAAAAATGAGTGAAATAATGCCATTTGCAGCAACATGGATGGACCTACAGATTCTCCTGCTAAGTGAAGTAAGGCAGAAAGAGAAAGACAAATACCATAAAATATCATTTATTCGTAAAATCTAAAATATGACATAAACGAACTTATTTAGGAAACAGAAACAGACTCACAGACATAGAAAACAAACTTGTGGTTATGAAAGAGGAAAGGGGGAGGGATAAATTTGGGATTAGCAGATACAAACTACTATATATACAACAGATTAAAAACAAGTTCTTACTGTATACCACAGGAAACTATGCTTAATATCCTGTAATAAACCATAATGGAAAATACGAAAATGAATATGCATAAATATGTACAACTGATTCACTTTGCTGTACACCAAAAACAACTATACTTCAATAAAAACAAACAACAGTACACACTTTGCTTTGAAACAGAAGTCAAAATTCATAGCTATTACTATGTTAAATAATAATCTTGTTGCTGATAACTCTGAAACTACATTATTATTGACTTGGGCTAAATTTAATAACGTGCCATATGTACAACTGAAATCTTATATGCCCTTAATTTTAGGTCTGAAATAAAAAGCGGTAACGATGTTACAAGTGTGATGACTTCAAACTCAGCCTTTTTTTGGGAACACAACCTCTAGCTTGTGCTTAGGTATTGCAAATGCTACAACAGTTTTCTGACAATCAGATAATATTGTATTGAGTGGAACATTCTTGGAAGCTAATTTATTGTGACCAGTTGAACGCGCACACAGGTACACACCCTTCTAGCTGCAACACCTGGATCAGAATTCAGAAAGAGGGTAAAAAAAAAAAAAAATTGGCATATATTACTATTGATTTCTCTCCGGCTATTTCATCTGTGGACATGCAAAGAAATGTCCTATCACTTGTCTGGCTTGTCTCCTGAAATGACTTCTCCTTACGGGAAACTCTAAACACATTACTGTTATTATTAATTGTTACTTTGGTTGTTTTTGAGCTACAGATGGAAGGAAAATGACGCAAAATGACAATGCCTTGCCTGGTTCTTGTTTAATCCTAACCAGCTGTTTGATAGGCAAGAACCAAAACAATGACAACCAGCTAGTTTTCTGACGACATCGGCGGACCCACCGCCTCTGCACCAGGATCTTGGTGGAAGCCGCCGATCTGCGGCGCTCACACCCAGATCCAGGCTCCAGAGCCGGCTCCCTCGCGGCCGGTCTGCGGCTCACCGTCCACGTCTCACTTCCTCCACGCAGGCGAGCAGCCCAGCAAACCCCGAGTGCGTGGGAACACATTCCAGCAATAACAGCCCGGCTTCCCCAACTCACCAGCCTGCGAAGTTTCCTGGGCGAGAGAGGTGTCAGGTTTCAGAGGTTGCCTTCCCCTTCCCTGAGCCCTGCAAGTCCTGGGCTCCGACAGCGGCAACCGCCCCGGGATTTCCCTTCCAGGGCCACAGTCCTGGGGACAGCGCCTGCGTTTCCAACCTGTGGCGCTGGATCGATCCAACGCCGGCCGGCCGGCCCCCAGCCCCTGCCCGTCAGGACTGCAAGTGGCAGGACTTGTAGCACCACCCCTGAGTCCGCCGAGACGCCGGGATCTGGAAGGTTTGTGTGAGAAGAAGGCGTGTCTCTCCCTCCTAACGCGGACGTGCGGGGCGCACCTCCGGCTGATCTTGGTGGTGACTCAGAGGCGCTCAGCTTCTAGTTCAGTTCTCCACAGTGTGGGGCTCCCAGCTCTAGCAGCCTGCTCATTTTTGAGTCCCTTTATTTTCGCGCGTTTCCGTTGATTTCTCTTATTCAAAGAGCCCAGGACACTGTGAGAACGACTTTCATTGCATCTTCTCCTGGCGAGGTGGGGCGGGGGGGGGGGGGTTGGCTCACTAACTAGTGAGAGTAAGGGGTTGCCAGAGGAGAGCAGAGGCGGACTTCCAGAAATCAAAGGCGTTGGAAGGAAATTCATCTCTTGAAAGTTAGCATCTGTTAATATGAATACCTTCCTCAGTATGCACCACCCTAATCTTTGCCTCCTCAAGTCACGTAGGATTGGTAGGTTAGTATAGAGTACGTGTAGTATATAGAGGACCACAAATCGACTGAACAAATACTTATGAAGTACCTGCTGTGTTCAGACCCTGTTTCAGACACTTGAGATTCTGTCCTCCACAACCGAGACTGGCTCTCTCTCTCTCTTCTTTTCTTTAGAACTGCACCTTTAGAAGTGGCATGTGAAGGTTCCCAGGCTAGGGGTGGAATCGAGCCTACGCCACAGGAACGTGAGATCCGGGCCTCTTCTGCAACCTGCACCACTACTCACTGGTAACCCTGGATCCTTAATCCACTGAGCGAGGCTAGGGATTGAACCCGTCTCCTCATGGATGCTAGTTGGGATTTTTTTTTTGTTTGTTTTCTTTTAACCACTGAGCCAGGATGGGAACTCCAAGGCTGGCTCTCTTGAGGTCACACTTCAGACTAACTCTGACATCCCTGGTTTGCAGACTGCTGGTAAAGGTAAGACTCCAAGGTTGAAGACATAAAAGAGCAATGGATTTTATGCCTCTGTGAAGAAAATTTGAAAGTCCCAAATCTGTTGCTAGCGTTCATGTTGGTAAACAGATGACTGCTTAAATGGTCATTGTTTGACCCATTTCTGACAAGGTGCTGGGGGGCACTGACATTATCAGTTATGGATCACCTCCCAGAAAAGTGCTAAAGGAAGGGGTAAAAAAAAAAGAGCCTAAAACCTAAACCAAATGTAAACAAACAATAGCAAAGCAATGGAGAAGACTATTGGAGAAAACATTTGATTCCTCATGAATCTGTCTATTCTACTATGAAACTGTAGAAGAAGTTCTGTTTTCTATGCCTCAATGTTCTTATCTTGAAAAGGGGGGTAACAAAATGCCTTCCTAGGGTAATTGTAAATGCGTTCATATCGGCAAAATGCATAGAACAGGGCCTAGAACAGTAAAGTCTATGTATGTGTTAGCTATACTTATTATTTTGGTAGCACTTATCTACTCCATTCTCCCAAAGTAAGTTCTGATTCGTAAAAATTATTCTGATCTACTGAAAAAAATTATAGGAGGTTCAGGTTGTATATTTTCAAAATACATATCCTGGGAATCTATATTTATAGTAAATCTATTTTGCGTCCATCAGCAATATCTGTACAATAAATATGTGTCTATGGGCCTGGAGAGAGGCAAAAGAAATATAAAAAACTGTGACTTTACTCCACTGGATAGCACATTATCTAAAATGATTCTCTGTACCTTCTACAAAATGGTAATCTGTATTGTTCACCCAGCTTATGTGTTCACTTACGTTAATCCTAATAGCTATGATTTCCCATATTCAATAGCGTTTATAAAGTCCTTGTCCATAGATTAACCCACTTGACTTTCACAAAGTTGCTTTGAAAGAGGCCAAGCATCTATTATTTTCATTGTCCCCATTTTTAAGAATGAAGAAACTGAGGTTAAGTCCCAACAGTGTGCCCAGAATCAGGAAGGTCCATGAATGTAGAACTGTCTGCTACCCAGAAGGCCAAGTTCACAGTGGTCAAGACACTGTGTTGCCTCCCTACTGTTGCTGGAAAAAAGTTCCTGCATGTGGAAGTCTAACCTACATTTCTTGTCTGTTCTCTTTGTCACCCTTTCCTTCTCTGGATCAATAAGCATGGCAGTGGCCTTGTAGGGTTAACTCTTATAGGGCAGCTCTCCTACAGTCACTTGTCTCCTAAGTCCTGTGTTTCGGGTCCTGAGGTTCAGAGGCACTACTGATATCTGGTGAGGCTATTAGAGAGGCATGTCACTTTTCCTTCTCTGTGAGAAGAGGGTTGAAAGGAGGAGGAAGCAGTGGGAGAACATGAGTGAAATGATTCCCAATCACTTTGTGAAGGCCACTTTGACCAGAGCTAGAGCAGAATAAAAGACCTTGGAAATTCATGGAAACAAGGTGACAGCATCCTGTGTGTTGTGATAAAAAAAAAAAAATGCCTTTCTGCACCTGGAGTTTAGGGAGCACAAATTCAGTCGACAAAATTTCTCCCAATAGGTGTATCACCGAGTAAATACAGGACTGAGGTAAACAGATACATAAATGTACATGGGTGACGAGTTAAAAATGGTTAACTCCCCTCTCCCAGACCCGTCCGACACAAGAATAAAGGAATTTTTTTAATATTATGAAATCATGAAGACAAATTAAAGGGAGAGGAGACATCAAGAGACAAAAGAAACTGCAGTGGATGATCTGGAAGAACTGAAGTCAGATGGAGGCTGGGAAACTGACTGGGAAGAGAGTTGTGTGCTGCATGCCCGTGGGAGGGGTTGTGGATAAGAAGCATAATTCCCTGTGTAACCTAGGAGGCAGAAATACTGTCATAGAAGGAGACCAGCTGGTGGGGTGAACACAGGGGTTTAGTTAGAGGTCTATATTCAGAATGCTTAGACCCTAAGTTCCCTTCCCACCACCGTGCAATCGACCAGCCATAAGTTTCTCCATCTGCTCAACCCAGCCTCCAGGAGACTGGAGCTTTATTTTCTGGAGGAAGGAAACTATAGAGTAATTTGTGGTTTAACAAGATGAATTGGACACATGCATTTGTACTGTGCTCCTATAGAAAATGAATTAAAAAGAAAGGTACCTACAAGTCAGTTAAAAAAAAAAGGTTCCTGAAATTGAAAATATACTCAAAATTTTACAAACTTGACAGAAAGTTATAAGATGAAAAGTCCAGGAGAGTAAATTTTTAAACACATCAAGATATACCATTCTGAAATATTAGAAGCCCAGGAATGAAGAGAACATAAAACATCTTCCAGAAATGCAAAGCAGAAAACACAC
Organism: Catagonus wagneri; assembly: GCA_004024745.2. NCBI lineage: Eukaryota > Metazoa > Chordata > Mammalia > Artiodactyla > Tayassuidae > Catagonus > Catagonus wagneri. The sequence continues at coordinate 5,719,289 of PVHT020003428.1, forward strand.
GAAGGAAAGGAATAAAAACTGTGTTGGATTTTTTCAAGAGCAATAATCAATCCAGAAGTTTCTTGAAGTATCTTCGCAATTTAGAAATGAGTTATTTTGAAAAGAGAATCATGTACCCAGACAAAATGTCAGTCAGATGTGACTAAAGATATTTTTAGACATGCGGGGGATTCAAAAATGCACTTCCTTTTCTGTTTTTAGGGAAGGGTCCCCCAAATAAGCACATAAATCAAGAAAGAGGAAGAAATGGACCCCAGGAAATGAAGGTACAGCAAAGGAGACAGTGAAATGAATTCTCCAGAAATGCAGGCCTAGAGAGAAGCTGAAGGGTGGACTGTAGAAAGAAAGTTGCCAAGGAAAAAAAAAAAAGAAAGAAAGAAAAGTAAAATAATTATTCAATGTATATGTACATTTGAAAATGTTTTCATACCGTTTGTGTAGTGGAGACTACAAGTTCTCATCTGATTCTATGTTGTCTTTTTTCTGAGCACCCACTGGATTTAAATTCTTAGCCCTTTGCCAGTGGGGAGGCATGTAACTGAGTTCTAGTCAATGCTATGTGGGCAACAGTGATGTACAACACTTCCAGGCCATTCCAGTAAAATGACCTATGAAATTCTCCATGCTTTCCCTCTCTCCTTATTAGTAGGCAGACACAGACTTAGTGAAGAGCTCTGGGGCCTAGAAGATATTAAAATTCCCAGATGAAGGAAATTTGTGGCTCTGAATGTTGTGTGACAACGAAACCCTAACTGCCACACATTAGACCATGAAATGAACAAGAAATAAACTTACACTGAAATAAGCCACTGAGATTTTTTTTGTTTTTTTTTTTTTTAAGCAGTTAGACTATTCTGACTGTTAACAGTTTGAAAGATCATTTAGGCTTTCAAATTTATGCATAATTTACAGGAGGTACAAAATATACTTAACAAATTGAAAAAAAGGATATTAATAATTCCAGGAAAAACAAAAGGTTATAAGAAAAGAACATAATTATAATGTAGCACTTTGTTCAGGTGTGAATATAATCTGAATAATGGAAAACTGACAAGAGGGTAACATTTAACTATTTTATATAACTGCATGTGGAGGGTGGGCATAAGGAAAGACAGTATGTGTGTGTGCAGGACAATGAAATCCTCAACTATTATAACATAGAATCAATAGACAATGTGTAATTTTGCTAAATAAAGAAACAGGATAAGCAAATCATTTAGAAATTTGCAAGTACAATAAAAATCAACTGAAAGAGTGAAATATTTTCCTGTGGGTATTGAGACTGGTGCTTAGGAAGAAATCTGTGCCAGTTTTTAAGAGTTTAAACACCATTTTTTGAAAGTATGAAATGTATTATCTTAATAAAAATAAAATTAACATTAGTTTTAAAATATACATAGGGAAACAAAAGATATTTGTTCAATAGAGACAACCCAATTTATTATTAAGGTATTTGCATATTTTTTTCACAATAATCTACAAGCACTGGAGAAATTGAATTTGGGGTGCAGACTGAAGATAGATTTGAGAGGTTTGCACAGTCATTTATTCACTCAACAAACATTAAGTAACATGTGCTTGATACTTGGGGATATCAGGCATGGGAAGTAGGGGTACATGAAAGAAAAACATCAGGGGCTCTATGAGAAAAATGAGCATTTTAAAGCTTTAAAAAACAAATAAATTTGGTTTCTTCTCTCAGGTTCCTTCTCTCAGGTTCCTTCTCTCAGGTTCCTTTCTCTCAGGTTCCTTCTCTCAGGTTTCTTCTCTCAGGTTCTCTTCTCTTTGGTTCCTTTCATCTTTCAAAATACTCTTAAAATTGTCATCTTGTCTCTTGAGTTGAGCCCCACACTGATGAGATCAGAGGTTTCCTAACTCACCCCACTCCCGCCATTGCAGCGAAGTCACCGTCTTTGCCAGGTAGTCACACACGGGTTTGGTTCCACCCTCTGCTGATTTGCAGTTCATATGATGTCTGTCTAATCTCAAATAAAAATCAGCTCCTCCCCAGTTTGAGGAAACCCCACAGCATGACTAAAAGTCACAAGACTGGACTCCCAGGTCATGCTAGTTTTCCTAATGACTTTTAAAGATGTAACATCAAGGAATACATATGCTTAAGTGAATTTTTATTGGAAAATTACTTCAAATGTGTAACACATCAAGACCTATTTTAGGTCCATCGCAGTGGACTTGTTCACATAATTCTACAAACATCATCTATCCTGTGGTGCAATCTCAGCCTCTACACTTGTAATTTCATTTTGCCTCAGTTTTTTAGGCTGTGAAATGTATATACACTGGAACCTTATATGGAAATTATTTTAACTTAGTCTAATTTGTTCTATGTTAATGAAACATTCTATGGGAAGAGACCAAACGATTTCATGAGTAATTCTGCATATAGACAAAAAACAAAAAAAAGCTATAATTATGGACAAAATACAATTACAAAACTGTTTAATCAGTTTATCAAATTGACTAACCAGAGATAAATTCATATAAATAAGAACTACACAGATAGGAAAGAATGTAATGACAATATGTATATATACTCATAAATATAGTCATATATCAATAGACGTAATTGCATGTTTGGACATAAGTATAGTTATTTACAAGCACATATAAGTATATACATATATATGCTTAATGCTAGCTTTATAGTGAGCTACAAAATAGAATTGTCATATGAGCCTACCATGTAAGTGTAAACAAATGTATCGTGATGCCTTCATTTTCCCAAAATAGGTTATCAAAAACCAGTGTTCTTATTCACAACTTTTGCTACTTTTCAACTGCAGACACTTCAATTTGTGATGCTATACACTCAGGAATAATTAAATCTTTCTTAAATTCCTTTGCATCAGGTAATTTGTCCAAGCATTCAAACTAACACTGCTTGATGTAATTTCAGGCAAGTATATCTTTCCCCCAAATACTTCTTTGATCAAATTAAAGTACCTTCATAAATGCTCCATTATAAGAGATCTGTAATGACACCATTATAAGATAAATATCTTTTTCAAGGTATAATTTGGGAAATGATGTTCATTATATTTGATCCTATATATATATTAAAAGATAATTTGCAAAAATAAAATTAGCAAATGAAGTCTTGGTGTTAGCCAAGAAATCCATGGTTTCATATTAAGACTGACTTAATAAAAACCTTACACTGAAACTACATGAAATATGATCTAATTTATTTTATAATCAATACATTAAATTTTTATACACTCAAATTTTTATATCTCTAATATATATTTAAAGGTCCTACTTTCAAAATGACATGAAAATTCTAAGTCCCATATCCATATAATACCATCTCCTAAATTATGCATTGCTGCCATAACCACTAAGTAGGTTCCTATTCTGTGGAATTTTTAGCTATGTATTTTATTACTACTCTAGATTGAGAGAATGGAAGAAAATTCCTGTGTACTTAATATAAAACATATGTTTTTGTCAGAATTATTCAACTTATTTTAAATACATCATAAATTATTTTTACAGTCATATGTCTAGTGTGAGTCTTAGGAGAGAAGATGTTTTAAAAGAGCTAAAGAACACATGATCAGTCAACTAATCTATGACAAAGGAGGCAAGAATATACAATGGAGAAAAGACACCCTGTTCAATAAGTGGTGCTGGGAAAACTGGACAACCACATGTTAAAAAAAATGAAATTATAACACTTCCTAACACCATCACAAAAATAAACTCAAAATGGATTAAAGACCTAGGTATAAGACCAAATACTATAAAACTCTTAGAGGAAAACATAGGCCAAACACTCTCCAACATAAACCACAGCAATATCTTCTCAGATCCACCTGTTAGAGTAATGAGAATAAAAAGAAAAATAAACAAATGGGACTTAATTAAACTTAAAAGTTTCTGCACAGCAAAGGAAACCCTTAACAAAACAAAAAGACAACCCACAGAATGGGAGAAAATATTTACAAATGAATCAACTGACAAGGGATTAATCTCCAAAATTTATAAACACCTCCCACAGCTCAATGCCAAAAAAACAAACAACCCCATCAAAAAATGGGCAGAAGATCTAAACAGACAATTCTCCAAAGAAGACATACAAATGGCCAAAAAACACATGAAAAGATGTTTAACATCACTCATTATTAGAGAAACGCAAATCAAAACCACTATGAGATGCCACCTTATACCAGCCAGAATGGCGATCATCAAAAAGTCTACAAGACAATGACTCACACACTTTGGAAAACCTTAGTTTTTCAAATAAGACAATCTGGGGGGTGGGGAGATGCACTGTGGGTTTGGAACACAAAATCTATCAAATTGACTTGTGATGATTTTTTGTACACCTATAATTGAAATAAAATTCATTGTTATAATTAAAAAAAAGTCTACAAACAATAAATGCTAGAGAGGGTGTGGAGAAAAAGGAACCTTATTACACTTTTGTTGGGAATGTAAATTGGTGCAACCACTGTGGAAAACTGTATGGAGATTCCTTAGAAAACTAAAAATAGAATTACCATTTGATCCAGCAATCCCACTCCTGGGCATCTATCCAGAGAAAATCATGACTCAAAAAGACACATGTACTCCAATGTTCACTGCAGCACTCTATAAAATAGCCAAGATATGGAAACAACCTAAATGTCCATCGACAGAGGAGTGGCTAAAGATGATGTGGTGCATACACACAATGGAATATTACTCAGCCATTCAAAGGAACGAAATAACAACATTTATAGCAACATGGATGGACCTAGAAATTATCATGCTAAGTAAAGTCAGTCAGACAATGAGACACCAACAGCAAATACTATCACTTACATGTGGAATTAAAAAAAGAAAGGGGGACACAGTGAACTTCTTTGCAGAACAGATACTGACTCACAGACAGTTATGGTTTCCAAATGAGACAGGCTGGGGGTTGGGGGGACGCAGTGAGGGTTTGGGATGGAAATGCTATAAAATTTGGTTGTGATGATTGCTGTACACCTATAAATGTAATAAAATTCATTAAGTAATTAAAAAAATAGATTTGAAAAAAAAGAACACATGATCAGAATGAAGATATGACAGTTAATAAGAACTCATTTTTCTTGCATTTCTCTGCCTATAAAATGTAAATATTTTTCATCTTCTCGGTATAAGGCTTTCCAACCCCTTCCTTGTTCATAGGATCTACTCCAATGGCAGTCTTGGTGGGAGGCCCCTATAAAAGTCAAATGGGTCAGATACTCATGACAGTGGTGGCAGCATGCGGAGTCAGGATGCAACAGCATTGAGTGTTGCAATGGTGGCATTCTAATCACATGCTCAAATGCTTTTAAGCTTATAACTCTAGTTCTATGCCAGCATGCCCTGGAGTGGGGACAAAAAACTATCAAACTGGGAAAAAGCAATCTTACAACTAAAAGAAACATAGAACTTGCTAATTTATATAAGCAAAGAAGTGAGAAATATGTATGGGAATGGAACCTAAGGGTGCTTGTACCAAGGAGGAAGTACAATTTTAGAAAAGGATGGACAGATCAATATGAATGTCCCAATAAAAATATACTAATTTCATCAGCTCAGAGTGCTTGCAATTGTTTTCTCAGTTTGATGAAATTCAAACCTAGAGTAAACACTATCTTAATTCAAAGACCCATCCTTGATCTTTAGGAAGGACACAGAACAACACCGCAAATACATTCAGAATGTCTTCTTGCTACATTTCCCCAAAAGATCATGTAGATATTGCTATTTTCCAAGGAAACCGTCACTGAAGAACAAGAACCTTTCCGGAATAGTAGAACATTCTGGTATCGTTAATGTCTGAGAAACAAGAAAGTCACTGCAATTCAAAGATTGAGTTGGGGCTTACGCCTTAATCAAATGCTACTGCACAGTGGGCTCAATAAGTCTCAGATCTATCTCATTTTTATTTTGCCATTTTTTCCCCTCTAACCAACAGGTTAAAGGACAATGTGATAGAAAGTTAACTTAGAGATAATGAAACTATGCAACACAACCCTAGAGAATATACTCGATGGGATAGTTCTTCTTTGAAAAAAAAATGCAGATATCAGTATCACTAGTAGGAACCTGAATGAAGGTGATTCCTATCACATCTCCACTTGATTTTCTACAAAAACCTGCGCTGAAGGCGGATGGGTCTTCAAGAATGACAGCAAATATCTCTAGGCTTAATCAGATGATGACTTCAATTGCAACTGATGCAACTAATCAAACAGATACAGTTTCTAAGACACAGTTTCTTATATCATACACTTGGATAGGTGACTCTAAGTCATTTATTTGCTAAATTACCTGAAAGGCTCTCCAGGTTTTAGACAAAACATTTCTGATTCTTATATTTTATGCCCAGGAGATTTATAATAAAGGAATTATCGTAGTAGAGTAGGCTTCTGTATAGAACCTTTGGCATTTCCTAGTAGGGAAATCATTTTGGAAGCTTCCATGTATAAAATTACAGAATTGAAAGTCTTCCCAAGTTCTGGGTAAAGTTAAGTGAACAAGACTTATACATCAAAAGGCTTGGCTTTCACTCCATAGCCTGTCAAAAGACATTTGTGATGATTCCTCTTTGATGTCACATGTTAAAAATAGAGGGATTTGAAATAAATTATTCCGCTTATAAAAACTTCACATGTCTGGGAGTTCCCATTGTGGCTCAGCAGAAATGAACCCGACTAGTATCCATGAGAATGCTGGTTCACTCCCTGGCCTTGCTCAGTGGGTTAAGGATCTGGTGTTGCCATGAGCTGTGGTGTAGGTTGAAGACGCAGCTGGGATCCCGCGTTGGTTGTGGTGTAGGCTGGCAGCTGTAGCTCTGATTCAGCCCCTAGCCTGGAAACTTCCATAGGCTGCAGGTGTGGCCCTAAAAAAAAAAAAAAATTTCAACTCTGACACTGCTATAGGTGTCCAAAGAGCGAATGTTTGTTAAATGAGTCAGTAAATGAATCTGTTCACTACATTGACATCCTTGGCTAGGAATTTTCAAACTGGGGGTGGGGGTTCAGAGAAGAGTATCTTATTCATTCTGTCCTTTATATTTCATCAAATCTTATTTTTCATAACTGAAATATTAAAAGTTGGAAAAAGATCTGTGGACATGATTCAAAGCACTATTACACTGGACTCTCAAAGTAAATCTGATTTGGAATAAAAGTGTACATAGCAAATTAAGGAAACTTCTTGAGGCATTACGAGGAAAATACGTGTATTTCTTTTTCAATGAAAATTAGAAAGAGAAATTATGACCCTCTCATTTTAGTTATTATGACCCAGTTAAAGGTAAACATATTGGCAGCTCTCTTGCCTACCATTTAACATAAAATAAATAAATCACGGAAGTGCCTTTGCTATTGCTAGGCAACCTCATTCTTGCCTCAGGCCATTAGTGGCAAAACTGAATTTGTAACAATCAGAAAATGCATGGCCCAGGCATGCACTTAATGATCTAAGATCTTTTAACATTGGTCATCACAATTTGGAATCTGCTTTCTCCAGCTAATAGCAAGTGACTGCAAGTTTTTTAACCTCTTCCTCCTTGAGACTATGACTGTAGCGATAAAATTATTATTCCTGAAACTGTGTTTTAAAGTTAGAAATAATTATCATGTTTCTGATAAGAGAGAAAGGTTTGGGTTTTAACAAATATTTTTGTTCGACAGTTCTTATTAAATTTTTCTTTGAAATGTGATTTTTTAAAAATCTTGTAGGTGGTATTAAATTAAGAATAATATGGTTTGTTCTAGGACCCATGGAATAAACATGACTGTTTTCTTGAACACTCACTATTATCTTTGACTATTAAAAAAAGGTTTTTCTATTTCTTGAAAACATGAAGTATGCTAGTCCATCACTTAGCTTAATTGATTTACACATTGAATTAAAACAATAATGTCCTTTTACTTGAGACACCTATCCATTCATAGAATTAACATCTCTGCTCCCAAGCTCATAAAGAGGAACTGACCTATGTAATGAGCTATGACTTCCGGAACATCATGATATTAAAATTCCACAGTGAACTGTTTGGTGTAGTTTCTTAAAATGGCCATCAGTGCAGAAGGGTGGCATTGATAGTATATTATAATTCAGTAAAAGTAATTAAGTAGTTCTATGGACAAACGAAGGACAGGCAAATGACATTCTTTGCAGGCTTAATCTAATCAAGGAATAGACTTTAGAGTAAGGAATTGATAGACTATATCTTCCATTCATAATGAATCATATTGACTTCGTGGTCTTTAGCATAAGGTTAGAGAAGGTATTCTTCTGTACCGGGCAAGCAGATTTGAAACTGTATCTCCCCAGGAGTACAGGGACCGCAGGCATTATATCTGGTTAAGTCAGAATCCACAGGCTTTAGCCAATGAGGGCAAGAGTGACATCTTGTTATGAAAGCTGAAAAGCATGTGTCTGATAGAAGGGCTCCCTATTTCTGCTCAAGATTAGACCAAGGAGGTTCCTTAGTAAGCAGTTTGGGGTCTTCCCTACACCGCAGTCATCACATCCCTGAAATTATACTTCATGGTATATTAGCCCAATCCCTGGGGGAAAAAAAAATGAAGTAGATGTAATCCATTCATTTGCATTGGGAAGAATATTACCTGTAAGTGGGTGAAATTCATTCTCAGAGAGTGAAGTAATCTTATTCTTCTCATGTATAAAACATAGATACACATACAGCACAAGAACAGATGTACAGTATGTCTGTGGTATTAAAATTTCATAGTGGGGGGCAATTATGAGGAAATAAATGAAAAGGCTCCCTGAGCAGGGATGTGTATGAAACAAAGGTCAAGAAAAACAGATGTGATCAAATTCCAAACACAAAATAATAACAGCTTCCCTTCTCCAGCTCCAACTCAGAGAAATACAGACATTTAAACGTTTAAACCGGATCACCATAACCTCATTCAGTATCCTTCAATATAAATAATCTGTAATATAGAGTCTCAGGTAAATGAATAAGTTAACCCAGTTAAATGTTGGAATATGGCTCATAAAAAAGACGAATTTCGTTTTAGAATATTAATATTTTGGCTTGATTGTTCTATTAATGTCTCTCCTATGTTGGAAAAATAAAAACTGTATCATATTTAGGCTTAACAATCCTTATCTTTTTATGGTCTTCAGTAGGAGGGAATAGATACAGCTCTCTCAAGAACTGTATCTTGTAGTTGTTAAAAATAAAAAGTAGCCAGAGGGTAATTTGATCTGGAGCACTGAACTGGAGTCATTGCTTGAAGTTTAGTTTTTTTTTTTTTTTAAATAGTATTTCCTTATTGTAACTGGTGAGACAATGCAAAAACACATGATGAAAAGCCATAAATTCCCCCATTCCATTCCATCCTATGCCCCCAAGTTAATCAAAGGTATTTCCACAAGCTTTGGTTTTTTTTCTAGCTTTACTGAAGTATAACTGACAGGTAACATTGTATAAATTTAAGCTGTATGATGTAATGATTTTATATATGTATATATCACAAACTGATTCCCACAAGAAGGTTAGTTAACACAGCAATCACCTCATATAGTAACAATTACGTGAGAACTTTTAAAATCGTTCTTAGACAACTCTGTAATATACAATACACTCTTTGTTAGCTATATTCACATTCTGTACATTAACATCTCCAGAAACCAATTCATCTTATAACTGGACACTTGTACCCTTTGACCACCTTCACCAATTTCTCTACCATCCAACCCTGCCACCTGCAACTACCCTTCTGCTCTGTTTCTATGAGTTCAGGGTTTTATTTTGTTTTTTAGATTCTACAAAGAAGTGAGATTATGTCTTTCTCCTTCTGACTTATTTTACTAAGCACAATGCCCTCAAGTTTCATCCAAACTGTTGCAAATGACAGAATTTCCTTCTTTTATGGCTGAAAAACATCCACTGTGTATGTATCACATTTTCTTTATCCATTTTTCCATCAATGGACACAGATTTTTTCTACATCTTGGCTATTGTAAATAATGATGCAGTGAACAAGGGGGTGCTGATGTTTCTTCAAGGTTAGTGATTTCACCTCCTTCAGTTATAGACCCAGAAGTAGAATTGCTCGATCATAGGGTAGTTCTATTTTTAATTTATTGAGGAACCTCTATGTGTTTTCCGTAGTTGCTGCACCAATTTGCATTCTCACCAACAAGGCACAAGCCTTCCCTTTTCTCCACATCCTCATCAACATCTGTTATCTCCTGACTTTTTGATAATAGCTTTTCTAATAGGTGTGAGGTGATATCTTGTGGTTTTGATTTGCATTTCCCCGATGATTAGTGATGTTGAGCACTGTTTCATTGCCCGATGGCCATTTAAATATCTTTTCTGGAAAAATGTCTATTTAAATATCTTTCTTTGTTTATTTTTAAATTGAATTATTTGTGGGATTGATTTTTGTACGAGTTTCTCAGATATACTGGATATGAACTGCCTATCAGATATGTTATTTGCAAATATTTTCGTCCATTCTGTAGGTTGCCTTTTCATTTTGTTGATCATTTTCTTTCTACTTTGATATAGTCTTATCTATTTATTTTGCTTTTGCTACTTGTGCTTTAGATGTCATATCCATAAAATTATTGCTAAAACCAAGGTCAAAGAGCTTTTTCCTTATTTTTTTCTAAGGGTTTTATTGTTTCAAGTCTTTAAGTCGTTAATCCTTCTTCAATTATTTTATTTTTTCATTTTTTAAAGTTTTATTGAAGTATAATTGATTTACAATGTTGTGATAATTTCTTGCTGTACCACAAAGTGATTCAGATATACATATACACAATTCATTCTTTTTCAGATTCTTGTCCCACATATATTATCACAGAACATTGGGTAGAGTTCCCTGTGCTACACAGCAAGTCCCCATTGGCCAATTATTCCATATACCTAAGTGTGCATATGCCAGTCCCAAACCCCTAGTCCACCCTTCACCCAACCTGTCCTCTTAAGTAACCATAAGTTTGTTTTCAAAGTGTGTCTTTTCTGTTCTGCAAATAAGTTCACTTGTATTCTTTTTTTAGATTTCACATGTAATATATGATATTTGTCTTTCTCTGCTAGGTCAATCCATGTTGCTGCAAATGGCATTATTTCATTCTTTGTTACGGCTGAGTTATATTCCATTGTATATATGTACCATATCTTCTTTATCCATTTCTCTGTTAGTGGACATTTACGTTGCTTCCATGTCTTGGCTCCTGTAAACAGTGTTGTGGTCAACACTGAGGTGCATGTATATTTTCAAATTATGGTTTTCTCCAGATAGACACCCAGGAGTGGGATTGCTGAATCATATGATAGTTCTATTTTTAGTTTTTTGAAGAATCTCCATACTGGTTTCCATAGTGGTTGTACAAATTTGCATTTCCTCCAACAGTGGAGGGCCTTTTTCCACACCCTCTCTAGCTTTAATTGTTTGTTTTTTAAAAAATCTTTCATTCTTAGGCAAATCTAATCTTTAAAAATTTTTTTATTTTTTTATTTCTAGGGCCATACCTATGGCATATGGAGTTTCCCAGGCTAGGGATCCAATAGGACCTATAGCCGCTAGCCTATGCCACAGCCACAGCAACGCCAGATCTGAGCCGTGTCTGCAGCCTACAGCACAGCTCAGGGCAACACTGGATGAGTGAGACCAGGGATGGAGCCCGCATCCTCATGTATGCTAGTCAGATTTGTTTCCACTGAGCCACGACCGTAACTCCTGGGCAAATCTAATCTTAACCTATACCCATTCATTGATTTTTTCTTTTTTTTTTTTAATTAAAGAATAGCTGATTCACAATGTTGTGCCAATTTCTGCTGTACAGCAAAGTGACCCAGCCATACATATATATGCACATTCTTTTTCTCATATTATCTTCCACTGTGTTCCATTACAAGTGACTAGATATGGTTCCCTGTGCTATACAGCAGGATCTCATTGCTTGCCCACTCCAAATGCAATAGTTTGCATCTACTAACACCAAACTCCCATCCATCCCACTGCCCGCTCCCACTGTTTGGCAACCACTAGTCTGTTCCCCAAGTCCATGAGTTTGTTTCTTTTCTGTAGATAAGTTTATTTGTGCCGTATATTAGATTCTAGATATAGGTGATATCATATGGTATTAGCCGTTTTTTGTTTTTTTTTTTTGAGGGCCATACCTGTGGCATATGGAAGTTCTCAGGCTAGTGGTTGAATTGGAGCTACAGCTACCAGCCTATGTCACAGCCACAGCAATGTGGGATCCAAATCATGTCTGCAACCTACACCAGAGCTCAAGGCAACACCAAATCCTTAACCCACTAAGTGATGCCAGGGATTGAATCCGCATCCTCATGGATCCTAGTCAGGTTCATTAACAGCTGAGCCACGAAGGCAACTCCTGTCTTTCTCTTTCTAACATACTTTACTTAGTATGAGAGTCTCTAGTTCCATCCATGTTCCTGTAAATGGCATTACTTTTTTCTTTTGATGGCTGAGTAGTATTCCATTGTGTATGGAATGGAATCCATTCATTCTGTCGATGGACATTTAGGTTGTTTCCACATCTTGGCTATTGTGAATAGTGCTGCAATGAACATAGGGGTGCATGTATCCTTTTCAAGGCAAGTTTTGTCTAGATATATGCCCAGGAGTGGGAATTACTGGGTCATATGGTAGTTCTATACTTAGTTTTCTGAGGTACCTCCATACTGTTTTTCATAGCGGTTGTAGCAATTTACATTCCCGCCAACAGTGAAGCAGGGTACCCTTTTCTCCACTCCCTCTCCAGCATTTGTCATTTGTTGACTTGTTAGTGATGGTTATTCTGATCAATGTGAGGTGGTACCTCACTGTAGCTTTGATTTGCATTTCTCTAATAATTAGTGATGTTGAGCATTTTTTATGTGCCTGTTGGCCATCTGTATATCTTCTTTGGAGGAATGTCTATTTAGATCTTCTGCCCATTTCTTGATAGGGTTTTTTTTTTTTTTTAATTGAGCTGCATGAGTTGCTTGTGTACTTTGGAGATTAATCCCTCATCATCTGCTTTGTTTGCAAATATTTTCTCTCATTATGTGCATTGTCTTTTTGTTTTGCTTAGGGTGCCTTTTGCTGTGTAAAAGCTTTTAAGTTTAGCTAGGTCCCATTTGGCTTTTTTATTTGTTTTTATTTTCATTGCTCTAGGAGCTGAATCTGAAAAGATATTGCTGTGATTTATGTCAGAGAGCATTCTGCCTATGTTTTCCTCTAAGAGTTTGATAGTAAATGGTCTTATATTTAGGTCTTTAATCCATTTTGAGCTTATTTTTTGTATGGTATTAGAGAGTGTTCTAATTTCATTCTTTTACATGCAGCTACCAGTTTTCCCAGCACCACTCATTGAAGAGACTGTCTTTTCTCCATTGTATATCCTTGCCTCCTTTGTCATAGATTAGTTGATCATAGGTGTGGGGGTTTATTTCTGGGTTTTATATCCTGTTCCATTGGTCTATATATCTGCTTTTGTGCCAGTACCATACTGTTTTGATGACTGTATTTTTGTAGTATTGTCTGAAGTCAGGGAGCCTTTCTCAGCATTGCTTTCACTATTTGGGGTTCTTTTGTGTTTCCATACAAATTTTAAAATTTTTTGTTCTGGTTCTGTGAAAAATGTTGCTGATAATTTGATAGAGATTGCATTGAATCTGTAGATTGCCTTGGTAGTATAGTCGTTTTGACAGTATTGATTCTTCCAATCCAAGAACAAGATTGAGGTCCAGTTTCATTCTTTCGAATGTGAATATTCAGTTTTCTCAACACTATATATTGAAAAGATTCTCATTTCTCTATTGAGTATTCTCAACTCTCTTTTCAAATATTAGGTGACTATTATATTTATGTACAAGCTTCTTAATGTCCATACACAGTGATTTTACAAAAGAATAGCTATAGTAAATAAACTTGGATCATAAATCTGGGTCTATGATTGCTTTTCTGTTATAATGTCTAAGTTAAGTAGTTGCTGCAACAAAGTAGTTGCCAAATAACCCATGAGCCTAAAAGGCTTAATATCTGACCCTTTACAAAGAAAGTTTGCTGTCCCCAATAATAGAACATTTGGTTAAATAAATTCCTATTCATCCATTTGATGCAAGACTGAATTCATTAAAGTATTATTGTAAAACAATGTTTAATTAAATGAAAGTAGATTCACAATGCATATGAACAAACAATTTAAAAAGATATACATGATAGAAGTCAACTTTTGTAAAAATATGCATACACATGCTCATGCACACACATGACACTATGGGTGATGCTTAGAATTGAAAGAGCCCAGCCTGTCAGAGTCTGACAGGCCCAAGTTCCATTTCTGGCTCTACCAATTATCAGTTGCGCTGAAACAGATTCGTTACCTTGCCTTATTGTTCCATCTCCTTTTTTTATACACTAGAGATGTTCAAGTATAGATACCTCTTATCCTCTTCTAAAAACTGATTTGAAGTGAATTCAAATCAAAAATAGTTGCTATTCCCTATGATGATTTAATTATGAAATGAAACACATAAAAGTTTTAATGTAGTGTAGGCATGGCATACTACATTTGAAAATTTTCCTCTTACCTCTGCTTCAAGTAGATAGTAGAAGAGACAGGAAACTCTCATCTTATTATTTCTTTTTCAATAAATAGACGGGATAGGGAAAGGTATAAAGAAAACCCTTTCAAAGGCTGAGGCATTTTTCAATACAGTGATGGACAAGGACCACAGAGAAAAAAGCCACAACTGATAGCAACATGAGAAAAGGGTGTTAATGTATTTCTATGCCATGATATCTGGTTTCTTCTCTGAATTATGTCAATTAAGGCCATGATTGCAGAGGATGAAAGAGGGACTACACTTCTTCATTTCTTCTATTTCCTATGCTGAGACTTAGAATTATCATTTGCATCAAGAAATCTTAAGTTATTCATTTTATTTGCCATTTTTCTCATATTTATATTGTATGTCATATGTCTTCAAAGGCAAATATAAATATATTCATATATACACACACACGTGTATATATGTATATATGTATTTTTTTCTTATATTAAAATTCAAATTCTTCATTTTACCATGAAACCATTAGAAATAAGAACATCATTAACAAAGTAATCCCTAAAATGTCCTTGTTACTTAATTTGGAATCACAGAAGCTCAAAACCTAAAAGCAATCATCTAGGTCAGAATTTTCCAAGTTTTCCTCTAAGCAATACCACATGTGAGAGGTGTTAATTGTGTGCATGTGTAAAAAGGGTCCATAGTCAGCCTATCTGGGGAAACACTGCTTCTGCTTCTACCTCTTCAAATTCACAGTGAGTGCAAACACATTAATGTGTCTGCAGTAATAAACTCTTTAGTCTTATTGAACCTGTCATGGTAATTTGGCAATAAAATTTCTTTACTCATAAAACTCCTATTTTACATCTTCTAGAAGTACTATTCCCAGAACATGTATGTTTTCATCTAGTTTATTCCATTTATTCTTTGCAAAATCGTGTATGACAAAAAAGCGAACTTGGTAACTGATATCCTCGGTTCATTTCTGTTTGCCAAATACTGATCTAAATTCTATCAAGATCCAAGTCCTGTTGAATACATGTTCATCTTCTCTTCATCCCCAAACTAAAAAAAAAAAAAAAAAATTGGCAATGAAGGAATTAGAAAGGTATTAACCCATAAGGACAAGAACAAGAGAAAGGAGCAGCAGATATTTTGATGTTGGGAAGCAGGTGGCAGTACGTTAACTGCCTTCACAGAGTGATGGGAACTTGCTAAGTCCCTGCAAGGGGGACACAGAGGAAGGTGACACATTCACTGCAGGGACATGGTAGGAAGCTGATGTGTAAGGACTGAGTGAGCATCACTGTGTAGAGGGCCTCCCCCCATCCAAAGTTTAGGAAATAGCTATTTCTGAGTGACTCTGATGGATGACGAAGCACAAGAAAGCTAACTGAGAAGTAATTAAAACAGTCTTGCCTCTCATGAGCACTCATTTTTTAGAGGGATTCCATTAGTTTCAAATCACCTTCATCGAGCACTGATAATGTGAAAACAATGGACTAGAGGCAGGGCATGCAAACAATGGACTAGATGCAGGGTATGAAAACAATGGCCCAGATGCAGGGCATGCAAAGATTACTTAACAGTAAATTTTACATGAAGGTCATGATTCCTGGTCTCAAGAAGTTTACAACTGCAGAGGTTCTGAGAGCTCACAAAGTTTTGCTGACTTTTTAAGATACTTATTTAATGGGTGTTTAGTGAGCATCTATGAATTTTGTGAGGTCCTGAGTTTGAATTTCAGAACTATATTAGTTCACTTAAGTTTCATAGAAGTTCCCACAGTGGCACAGTGGAAGTGGATCTGACTAGAAGCCATGAAGTAGCAGGTTCCTGGCCTTGCTCAGTGGGTTAAGGATCCAGCGTTGCTGTGAGCTATGGTGTAGGTCGCAGAGGCGGCTCAGATCCTGCATTGCTGTAGGCTGGCAGCTGTAGCTCTAATTGGACCCCTAGCCTAGGAACCTCCATATGCCACGCAGCCCTTAAAAAAAAAAAGGCTCTAATCCCTTGTTTCCGGTTTTATATTAAAAGGAAAAGAATGACAATAACCACTTCATAGAGATGCATGCCTGAAAGTAATTGGATAGATACTTCTGATAAATAAAAATACGAAAGCGCAGTATTTCCTAGAATTAAGTTTTGTTCAACAAAATTTATTGGGAGTCTACTAAGTGAGAGATCTTATAAGGGAACCACTCCAAAAGTGAGTGGGGAATGAAAGGAACTACAAATGGGCAGGAGGGCACGTTAGAGATGGTGGATCTAATCACAGTCTTGACTGTGGTGATGGTTGCATGAGTATGTATGTTCATACGTCAAATGCGTCAAATCGTATCCTTTATATGCAGTTTAATTTATGTCAATTAAACTTCAATAGAGCTGTCTTTTAAAAAAAGGAACATAGGAGTTCCCATCGTAGCGCAGTGGTTAACGAATCCGACTAGGAACCATGAGGTTGCGGGTTCGATCCCTGCCCTTGCTCAGTGGGTTAACGATCCGGCGTTGCCGTGAGCTGTAGTGTAGGTTGCAGACGCCGCTCGGATCCTGCATTGCTGTGGCTGCAGCGCAGGCCAGTGGCCACAGCTCCGATTAGACCCCTAGCCTGGGAACCTCCACATGCCACGGGTGCGGCCATAAAAAAAATGACAAAAGGCAAAAAAAATAAAAAATAAAAAAAGGAACATAAACATAGAACTAGGCTTAAAGATCAACCCCTTAAAGAAAACACCATCATCTTTTTATTTAACTCCTCCCCTTCCTGCTCTAATTCTCTCAGTGTGGGTAGCCTTGTAAGCACTGGTTCTTCTATTTTATATTTTGAAGATATTTACTTGGTCTCATAGGGTGTATTTTCAATAGTATTTTCAGAACTTGCTTTTTAGGGCCACATGTGTGGCATATAGAAGACCCAGGCTAAGGTCTGAATCAGAGCTACAGCTGCCACCCTATGCCACAGCCACAGCCACAGCCACGCACGATCCAAGCCATATCTGTGACGTACATCACAGCTCACGGAAACGCCATATACTTAACCCACTGAGCAAGGTCAGGGATGGAACTCACATCCTCATGGGTACTAGTCGGATTAATAACCCACTGAGCCACAATGGGAACTCCCCAGAATAATATTCTTAAAACTCCAACTTATATGAATGTTGAAAAGCTGGACAATGAGAAGAACAAAATTATGATTAAGATTCTTAATAGTAAAACATAACTTTTTAAGCTTCTCAAAAATCAGTAAAATTCAAAATATTGTCTATACATGAATGGGCATGAATGTATTCTACAAAGCAATTAAAGATAGTCTAATTTTCCCAGAAATTAATCTTCATGTGGGATCTACTTAATATTTATACTTAATATTTTTTGGTCTTTTTAGGGCCTCACCTGTGGCATATGGAGGTTCCTAGGCTAGGGGTCTAATCAGAGCTGCAGCTGCAGGCCTACGCCACAGCCACAGCAAAAGCAATGCAGGATCTGAGCCGCGTCTGCACCCTACACCACAGTTCATGGCAACAGCAGATCCTTAACCCACTGAGCGAGGCCAGGGATTGAACGTGTGTCCTCGTGGATCCTTCGGGTTCGTTAACTGCTGAGCCACGACGGGAACTCCCGGTATACTTAATTTTGGAATAGTGTCTTATATGGCATGTAGCTAGATACTCAATGTGGTACTCTATGGAAGTGAATAATTATTTTATAATCCACTACTATCTACTTAACTAAAACATTTCTAAGCATGTTTGACTCCAAACACTTGGTTTTGACTTCTATACTAGTTCAGCTTTTACTGTAATAATGCACTGTTAATAAATTACTCCAACCTGCAATGCCTTAAACAAATATTTATTCTCCAATTGGGAAAATTTCATTTGAAAGGTCTTATCATAATAATTGCTCTAATAATTGTCTTTCCTTGGGAAAAGGTTTTCTGGGGACCCTGGGTTGCAGCTTTTCCTAGTGGCCTCATTTTGGCATCATGGCCTTCCTTTTGCATCCTCTTAGCATTTTGTTATAGTTCTTGGTCTAGTAAGCAAACGGTCTTCTCATTTTTAAGAAAGGCTATATATTACTTGATTACTTTTCATGTGTTTGTTATTTTAATTAATATTTCCTATTAATTCTGTTATTTATATGAAGTGGGAGTATTGAACTGTGTATTCCAACTGAAAATTTGAAGCTTTTTATGTTACATGTTTGTGTATATACATATGAAAATCCTTTTATATTTTTGACTAAAGATTGGAAAAATAAATTTACTACTATAAAACAATTGACTACTAGGAATCCCTGTAGTAGCTCAGTGGAAATGAATCTGACTAAGTTCCATGCAGACACAGGTTGGATCCCTGGCCTTGCTCAGTGGGTTAAGGATCTAGCGTTGCCAGTGAGCTGTGGTGTAGTACTCAGATGTGGCTTGGATCTGGCATTGCTATGGCTGTGGTGTAGGCTGGCAGCTACAGCTCCGATTCGAACCCTAGCCTGGGAAATTCCATTAGCTGCAGCTGCAGCCCTAAAAAGACACAAAAGAAATGACTACTATAAATTGAAAAAAATAAAATACTGACTACTTGAGTGTCAGTGAAGATCTGCACTTTCTTGACCTTTGAAATTTGCTTTGGCTATGTGGTTGGTTTTGGCCAGTGAAATGTGGACAGAGGTGATGTGTGCCACTTCTAGGAGGAAACGTTTCTGAGCGGGTGCACGTTCAGCCTCAGGGACCACAGAAGTGTGGGTTGAGTTGGAGTTGCCCTGAGATTCACAGCAGCCTGGGATGCTGGGCCAACACATGGGAGACAGTTGCTGGAAGGTTTGCCTAGATCTTATGTGAATACGAAATAAACTGCTCAGAGATGGGGACTGTTTGTAACTACAGAATTACTGAATTTATCCAAATGAGTTTAAGGAATATATAGTACCTTACGTAGTAAACAATGAACACATTTTAAATATTCATAATGGCATACTAGGTAACCAATTTTGTTTGTTCTTATAGAATACCTTACTTTTATCATGATGGAAACTCCTCTGGCTTTTGTTCAACATGGAGACAGCACAAAATTAACTTCTATTTTGAAAGATACAGACAGACTAGGGATAAGAAAAAGACCTAAAAGACCAAGACTTAGTATCATGTATGTCTACATTCAGGGAGAGACGATATTCTTTGAGGTGATGAAATAATAAGGCAAATGTTAAGGTCTTCTTTATTTTCCAAACTCTTTTTCCCCCTAGTTCAGGCCTAGGTGTTTTTCACAGTGTGTGCCCTGCCAGCATGCAACTATCCCATTTTCAAAACTCATCTGTGAATGCAAGTGTAGAGGAAGGGCTTGGCAAAATACTCAGTGCCTCACTGAGTATTCATGAAGAAACCCATTATAACATCACTAACAAGACATTACAGGTGGTGCTTTAATCCCACAAAGGTATTGTTACTGACACACATGCACTAGGAATAAGATGAGCTTGCTTTCACAGCTGGCTGTCAAATGATATGCATATTGACAGATAAGAACTAACTGGTTTTGTCAAAGCCTGGGGATTAGTGATGTGAGTCAAATTATTGTGGTCATTCCTATAAAGTGAGTTCCTGGGAGACTGTGTTCTCGGGACAAAAAAGTGAGGACTTATACAAAGCCTGCCCAACTCCTCTGCCTGTTGCCCAGTCCTACATGATAAATTTAATCCTGAAAACAAAGGCTTATCCTCAAAGTCAGTGCCCCACCAATATTTTTTTTTTTTTTTCTGACTGCTGCACATGCTGGGCTATATCTCAAAGCAGGACAAGAATGTTAAATAAAAACTGAATGCCAGTAAATGTAACTAAACCCAGAAAGTGGTTCAGCATTTCAGGATACACTTACCATTTTTTAGTCAATTCAATTGGCTCAAATCTACTTAAGTTTATTTGTAAGATATTTGAAAAATTTATTCCTGGTATTAAGCAGGTCAGTATTGATATGACTTTAATTTTCTGAATGTTATTTTTGCTAGTTTTCAACAGTTTAAACACGGTGTTAGAGACTCATGTTTCCTATGCACTTAAGCTTGATGGCAACTTGCAAAACATCCTAAAAGCTAATATTACTCTGCCTTTATATATGTGAAAGATGTTATAAAATTACATGTATATAGCCCTCAGACATGTTTTTATATTCCATGTATGTTGTCTTCTCTCATAAGTTTGAAAATTTCAAAATTTTTGATTACTATGCTGTCATCAAATTTAAACAATTCCTTCTATTTGTTCCTGCCAATTATCATTTTCAACTCATATGTGTCCTTAAATAAGGTTTTTTTTTCTATTTTTTAAGAGTAGAACATAGAGATAGTAAAAGTCACAGTTTTTGGTGTCTAATTCTACAAGTTTTGGTAGATGTATTGGGCAAATGTCATTTAGTCACCACCACTGTTGGATACAGAATAAATCTCAAAAAAAATCCTCCATACTCCCTGACCCCAACCTGCCAGCAACTACTGATATATTTTTTGTCCATATTGTTTGCCTTTTCAAGAATGTCAAATAAGTGAAATCATATGATATGTTATCTTTGAGCATGGTTTCTTTTAGTTAGCTTAATGTTTGAATGTGGATTTTTTTTTAAATCATGTCCTGCCAGTTCTCAAAAATTTGGTTTCTTAATTCTTACAGCATTAAATATACATTTCTGCCTCACTTCTATAATCTGATGTTTTTATCTAGTTATTTCTAATGTAAATTTTTCATATGAATGAGATCAAATCCTCAAAGTCTGTTCCAGTAAAATTTGTGTCCACTTCAATGTCTTTGTTCAGGTTGCTTTCCCAAACCCCTCACTTCTACCAGTTCAAATTCTTCATATATTCCTACAGTATCAGATCAAGTCTCACCATCTCAAATCGTTTTCTCTGAAAAATACAGGTGATAACAAACCCGATGTTGAATCGATTGATCATGAAACACCTGAATTCTTTCAAATTTATTTATGCTTTCCCCCCCACCAGATTGTAAGGTGCCTAAGAGCAAGATAAGCTTCTAGCATGAGAAGAATTACATATTACAAATTAAGACCTATTGCAAAGACACTCAAAGGGGTAATTTGAGAATTCCTACAAAGAGGTGTTAAAGGAGAGTAGGGGACTGGTTACCCTAATAACCACGGTCACCTGGTATTCAAGTAGAGTGAGATATAAAAGTTCCCCAATGAGCGTGAAAAGTGAGAATGTCAGTTTTTTGGTAAACAGTATGTTTAATTGGTATGCCTTTGAGGAACTGATGAAGACTAGTATTATCAACACGCACTAATCCACTGATTAACAGTCCCAGCAACTTCCTGCTTTCCCTAGATTTAGCAACTAGGAGAATGTCAGTTCCTAACTGAGGTGCAGATCACCGCAAAAAAGTTATTAAATGAATACTGTTTCTTGATGTACAGACTGCAAAATGGAGCTTGAAATTTTCTATGAGGTCCATGAAATGCAATAAATTGAACTGATTAGCCCAAGAAAAAAACATAAGTGTTAGTCGTCAATTGCTCATTCAGATTCCAGGGGAAACTCCTATTTGCTTCACTGTGGCTAAGAGCCAAGGGCATCCTACATGAGGCACATAGAAATGGCTACGTGACAGTCACATTCTTTCTATTGTAAGAATTTCCAATCTGCAGATACTTTCCATTAGTACTAGCAGCCATATGAATCAATGATTAAAAAGCAAGAGATTCTTAAATAATATGTCTAATGCCTTTATTTCAGTAGAAAATGTATTTACTACAAACAGGGACAACCAGCGGTTGTTTATGTTATCTTATTCAGTAAGCAATTTTAGAAATATATAGGTGGGCAAATGTTAAATATTTTTCAAAATACATAGACTAGGCAGAGACTGCTTAGTCATAAAAAGTATGCCCCATCTGCCACTGCTTCAGTCCCTGGTAACTTCTCCCCTCTTTGTTAGAAGTCTTAGAAACGTGTTTATTTTTCTACAGACCCATGCAGGTAAATTTGATCTTATTCCTAACACATTCTCCATGGGCAGGTCATCTTGGAAGTGAGAAGTATTTCAAGTGACTGAGGAAAAGAAAGCATGCTTTAAAAAACAAACACCTAAGAGAAAAGAAAGAGCCCGAATTAGAGAATTATTATTATGATAATTTCCATTGTGATAATTCCTGTAATAATGCCTTTTGAATTAGGCATACATTTAAGCTCTTGAAAATATGAGACCTACTGCGCTAACGAGGCACCTGAAGCTCTTAAAAATATGAATGAGCAAGAAATACCAGTGTCCAAGAATGGTAGGAAGGCTGAATTTTTTCACTTCTTTTTTGCATCCTCAGTGTTGGTATACATTTGAAATCAAAGTGACTGGCTAAACAAGGAGACCAAAAGGGAGATGTCTTCTCTCATCAGTCTTATATGCCCCCTACGAGGTAACACACAATAGTCTCCATGTCACAACAGGCTTCATCTCTCTAAGAAAGGATGGACTCTTGAGTTAAGCAGATGATTCAGATACCAGCACGATTTCCAGTCCTTGACCTAAGGCTGAGTACACTGCTTATCTGTACTGGCTGCCAGCACATCTCAAAAACTATGACTCTTAAACTGAGCACAGGATGTGGGCATTGGAAACAAATAAGGAAGCAGCAACAAAGTGTCTCATATCTCTGAAGGAAATCTGACAGCTTGCAAGCAAATCAAGTGGACAAAATACATCATTCACTTTTATCACAGTGGGTCATGAGGCAGCAGCTAAATCAGATGCTCTGCAACAGCGTGACAAAAACAAATGAGCACAGTTGAACATGTACTGGGTTTGCCTCAAAAATATTATAAATGCATAAAATAGATGGGAAGGCATGAGAGAAGGCCAAAGAAAGGAGGCATTGAAAGAAATGTTCTCAAAAGTTGATGTTTCCATTGATTGATGTTTTTACTGCTTATTTCTGGGTGGTGAGATAATATTGACTGTGTTTAAAAACTATTGTCCATATTTTCTGGGGATTTTTCCTATATACATACATATATATATATATATATTGCAAATATATATTACTCTTGTAACAAGTAAAAAGGAATAAAAGTTGCTATTAAAGCATAAAATATTATTATTTTCATGCATAAATCAATTTGAAACATAATATATATTTAAAAGTAGAATATCTACATATTATAGCCTAGGAGAAAACTTAGCGTAGTGTTGCTATATATGAAGTAGTATTTCATACCCTTAAGACCAGACTTTCCTTGTTCAGTTTCCTTGTGCAATCAAGAAAATTGTGGTTGATTTATCTGTGTCTCAGAAAGTCTGAGAAAGTCATAGTTAGAGAAAGCAGAAGTCCCACTCAGATAGAAAAGGAGACTTTTTTTTGGTACTTGATGATAAATTAAGTGGTCCAAACAAAACAAAATAAAACAATGTAAACTTATTATATTTTCCGTCAAATTCTAGCATCATCAACTAATACCACTTTGGAAGTGAGTCACAATTTTAATTAAAAGAAAAAAGTACTAGTCTAACATTATAGAAAGTTTAATTTTTATAACTAGTGCTGAGCAGAACCTAAAATAAGAAAACTACTTGTAGGTAGAAACCAACTGGCAATAGCATTTTTGCTTTACTTTTATTTAATTACTGATTTAATTTTTATTTATTTCTATTTTTTTCTTTTTACAGCCACACCTGTGGCACGTGAAAGTTCACAAGCTAAGGGTCAAATCAGAGCTGCAACTGCAGGCCTCCACTGCAGTCACAGCCACGGTAACACGGGATCTGAGCCCCATACGTGATCTACGCTGCAGCTTGCGTAACCAACGGAACGAGGCCAGGGGTTTGAACCCACATCCTCATGGACATCATGTTGGATTCTTAATCTGCTGAGCCACAGTGGGAACTCCTGTTTTTTAAAAAAATTACTTTTAAATGAAAACTGCTGGAGAAGTTGAACATAGGATGTTTCCTTATGCAACAAACCCTAGAATTAGTAAATGTAACTTTGAAAAAAATGTACAACTTGATCTTTGTCTTTATGTCCACTCCTCCTGAGGATTTCAATGTTTTTGTAATCTCTGTAATATCAATAATACACTCCAAAAATAACTTTTTTTTTTAAATTTACAAGACTTGTGGGATATACTACATTAATATCTAAAACCAGGAGTGAAAACAATAGGTTCATAAATAAATAGTATGTAGTATTTAAACAACTAGAAGCTCTTGGATATTAAATTCTGAATCACAGAATATGATCTAACATATAACCTGACGCTAACAATTTGGATGTTCCAAATGACAAGATCTCTCTCTTTATAGGAAGTAGTACTTTGTACTGTAGCCATGCTGACAATGCTTGTCTTATTTTCCTTGACAGTTTAACACACAGAGAAATTTCACAAGTGTAGGTCGGCTTAGAGAGCATGTGGCTTTTTCCCGCCTTGGAACTTCCCTTAAGGAAGCCATCTACTCTCCTATAACAGAATGGAGCAGAGTCAGAGTAAGGCCTGCTTGAGCCATGACCTCGGTTCTCATCCGGGCTCTGCCCTCACTAGCACCTTGATCCCTACATCTTCACGATGTTTCATCATCTGCAAGATGAAAGAGTTCCGCAACCCGACAGCTAAGGCCTCTTTAAGCCCTGAACCTCTATGAGTCTGTGACCAGATTTGGAAATACCCTTTAATCCTGGATTGCTTGGAGCCTTATTTTAGCATCTCTCACCTTCGAGGAGGGTGGCCGTTATGTTCAGCTTGCTCTGAGATGGCTAGTTGTCTCCTGGGTTTCTAATGTTCTTAGGAACTAGGAAATGAATTGCTGAACAGCAGAGAGGGAAGATGAGCTCTTCATATGAAACATTAATGGGAAAGACAAACAGAAAGAACAGAAGGATGGGAAGAGAGTTCAGTTGGATTATAGAACAGACCAATGAGTGACTGACACACTAAAGCCATGTAGGGAGCTGTAAACAAAATGTTCATCTTTATCCTAATCACTTAAATCAGAATCTTCCAGAGGAGGGCTGACATTGATATTTAAATAAAAATGAAGATAATAAGACTTCCAGCCACCTCTCTTGCACAGCCAGGATTGAGAATCACAAGACAGGATAGTCGCGATGGTATAATTTGAGAAAGAGAGAAAATAAGTCAATGCAAAAATATTCATATGCAGGAGTTCCCATCGTGGCTCAGTGGTTAACGAATCCGACTAGGAACCATGAGGTTGTGGGTTCGATCCCTGGCCTTGCTCAGTGGGTTAAGGATCCTGTGTTGCTGTGAGCTGTGGTGTAGGTTGCAGATGTGGCTCGGATCCCGCGTTGCTGTGGCTGTGGCATAGGCCAGTGACTACAGCTCCTGTTACACCCCTAGCCTGGGAACCTCCATATGCCGCGGGTGCGGCTCTAGATAAAAAGGCAAAAAGCCAAAAAAAAAAGTTCATATGCAAATTGAGACTTCTTAAATTTGCAAGCTAAAAAGCTTAACTCTTCTTGGTTTACAGAGAAACTACAAGTCACTCCTTTAATGAGTCTATTGGGTAGCCATGGTGGAGAATTTCTAGAGCATAAAGAAGCGAGCAGTATTTTAAAATTTGCTTCCTATTAGGTTCCAGACTTCAGTCATTGGAAAACAGAGACAGACAGTTGTTTATTTAGATTGTTTCCATAAATGAGAAAAGTAATTTAGACTCAAATATTCTGAATAAAGAAGGAATGAATTACTGTTTTTGCATTTAAATAAAGCTGCGGATCCCAATGAACAATTCCAAGGTTTTAAAGGCCTGTATGCACACTTGCACACTGAAATGTCTGCATGTGTTTATATAATTACTTTGCACATACTTTTATAAGGCTGGAAATACATTTTCTTGATGTAAATAGAGTTAGGTATTAATCACATCAGAAATGAACCAGATATATAGAACTCTATATCCCTATTTCTGAAATGGAGCAAAAATTGCAATGATTCCTCCTAGGCTCTGAAGTCTTAGAAAAATTCTCTGTCTCCATGCCCTGCTGAGGACCAAGTACCATATGACACAGCTGTCAATGTAACTGTCATATAGCTACTGTCTTAATTTCAGATCCACTAGAGTGACTGAGTTTTTCCTGACTATAGTTTTCTAAACTGTAGATATGAATTGGGAGAGTGTATGAGGAGGGCATATTTTCACAGAGCACTAATCTCTGGTTATTTAAAATACCTGGGAGGAATTCCCATCGTGGCTTAGTGGAAACAAATCTGACTAGCATCCATGAGGACGCAGATCTGATCCCCGGCCTTGCTCAGTGAGTTAAGGATCCGGCATTGCTCTGAGCTGTGGTGTGGGTCGCAGACGGGGCTCGGATCGGCATTGCTGTGGCTGTGGTGTAGGCCAGCAGCTGTAGCTCTGATTCGACCCCTAGCCTGGGAACCTCCATATGCCACAGGTGTGGCCCTAAAAAGACAAAAATGAATAAATAAAATAAAATAAAATAAAAATCTGGGAAAGAAGATTAGACTTCAAACTTACATTTCATCCATCAATTGTTTCATCCATCAATATCCATATTTTTCCCATTCGAAGTTAATCTGACTAGATTTGTATGGTGATGATAAGAACAGTAATAAAGGCAACCATTTAATTAATAATGTTGAATTGAAAACCAGATTTTGAAGTGTTAGTCTTAGAACTAATGGTCTCCAGGCTAAACATTAACACTATCAATTCAAGCATGTGACAAGGGAGCATCACAAATTCTGACCTGAAGTGGAAAATGAAATTTTAAATCACTCTGAAGCTCAACTTCCATTCTGATATTAGAGTGGGAAATTTAAGAAGCTGTTAGCAGGAGACAGATCAGTCTGCTGGGCTGCTGTGAGGAACAGAGGGCTTCATTTTGAAAAAAATGCTACTTGCAGTCTCTGCAAGAAATAGGAAAAGCTAAGAAAGTAAGAAACACATAGTGGCCAGCCATGTAATTCAAAGGAAATCAGCATTTGTGTACCATGCGATTGGATTGCTGGTAGTTTGCTTCTATGTACATTTTTCATTATTTCACAGTAAAAGAAGGAACCACAGACACAAACATGTTTGGGGGGACAGTTCAGACATTGGATGAAAGACAAAGGGAATGCTGGGGACTGGCATTCTGGACACTGCTCTTCTGCTCAAAAGAGGGCCACCTCCTCTGCTCAACTCAGCCAGTCACTGTCACAGCAGATATTGCCAGCTTTTCCGTTCTTTCAAAAGAAGTGGGAAATCAAGAGATTTATGTGAACTCCCATGAAAAACACAGTAAATTATTCCAACATTTTTTTTAACAGTGTATAGATCAAATACATCGATTTGTGACCTTTGTCATAAAACTATTATAATATTTCTGGCCTGAGAATTATCCTATGGGTAAAGGCTCAAATCTTGTTTCTTAGAAAAGTGTAAAGATGTTTTATTCCAACAGAGCTCATGCCAGAGATGGATGGCATTTCTCTATTCCAGCTTCACTAAGTGAGAAAGTCATGCCTTTTGATGCAGCCGCTGGAGCTCACTGTGATTATTCTCAACTTTTTAGTCAATGAAAATTCAAACCTACTTAAGTGTCACTGATAAGG
Organism: Catagonus wagneri; assembly: GCA_004024745.2. Taxonomy (NCBI): domain Eukaryota; kingdom Metazoa; phylum Chordata; class Mammalia; order Artiodactyla; family Tayassuidae; genus Catagonus; species Catagonus wagneri. The sequence goes on from PVHT020003428.1 coordinate 5,747,427, forward strand.
GCACTCAGAAAAAAATATGCTAATATGTTCAAATAGCACTCAGTTTATAGGGAGTTCTAAGAAGTTTAGCATGTACAGTGATGATGAACACTTAGATGGTATTTCCTTGATTTCAGGTTCTATGCTAAGTACTTTGTGTGCATTAACTCATTTAATTCTCATAACAGCTAGAGTAGGTATTATTTTATCACCTCCCAAAATTAAAAAAAAAACAAACAAACTGAAGCTTCTGAAGTATCTTCTCACACAGCTAGTAGGTAGTAGAACCAGGGCTTGAACCTGAGTAATTTGGCTCCAGAGTCCAACATCAACCCCTCTGGCAGGTTTCCAAACTTCAAAGTTAATAAATAAGCAAATTATTGCCCATCTTTAGGTGAACTATGACACTACAGCAGAATCTCAGAGTATGTGCATATCCGTGATGCAGTATATAAGATGCAACTATTCCGTAACTGTGCACCATCTTCTGAAGCCATTATGAAATTATGAAAAAACCAGTGGTGTTTTCAGTATGCAACACAAGGAAGACTTCATTACTGTATGGCAACATTTGATATGCTCACTTGCTGCTGTCACTGCAAATATTTCACAGAATCCTAAGGAATGAAAATTAGAAGGGATAGATCATAGAGATCATCCAGTGTAAAGAAGCCTTAATTGAAAACTTGGGAAAACTAAATGAGAATGAGAACACATCTCTCCACCGACCACCGACATTGAGTGAGAACACACAAAAAATCCTTCTCCTCTATCAGCAATCTAAGTTCCTTTCTCTTTATGTTGCAAACTACATGAAAGAGGATGTCATTTCCTGATGAGAAGAATCCTTAGGGGAGGGAAATGAGGCTGAATTGAGTCAAATGGCTTTCCCCAAGGTCTATTAAGCAGGGGAGTTGAAACATTTTAAATCCAACACATTCTCCTACTTTTTCTGCTGAGTTTTTTCCTTTTTTTCAAAGACCGATGGGTATGTCAAAGGTCTATACCAAGTCTTTATACCAGGAACTGAGATAGTCTCAATGTTCACATAATAATGTCAAAAGTTTACCGTTAACGCAATTATTTTTAAAAGACAACTATTATGCTACTGACACTGGTGACGGTCATACAAACCCCTAGGTCCAAATATTTTCCCTTTTATGACTACTATCAGAAATTTAGGATACCTATTTTTTTAATTTTAAATGATTTTTATTTTTTCCATTATAGCTGGTTTACAGTGATGTGTAAATGTATACAGGATACCTACTTTTTGTTAAAAATTTGTAGAGCAAATTTTCTTCTGGCAATAATCTAGCAGAGGGCTTCTCAGTTTCCTTATTATCAGAGAGTGTTATCTACTGGAGCATAGAAGGAAAAATTATTTCTTGCTTTGAATATAAGTGAATTAGTGGTATCACTATTACAGTAGTAACTAGAGGAAACAAACAAAAGGATTATTTAAAAAACTAGGGTCTCTTCAACTTGTCCACTATTTTACAAGCATAAATATATTTCTTTTTGCTCATTAACACCAGTGTGTTCACCTCAGTTCCTATCTCTTATCTTTGCTCAGTTTGCACAATGGAATAAAGTGGTTTGGACAGTTACTTATTGGGCTTCATTCCTGCATCTATGTACAGAAATAAATTTGTAGGGAGCATGAGCAAACTTAATTTGGGAGTTTTATATTCTTTGTCCATATGGGGGCGAGGTTTCATTTTGTTTCTTTTTGTCTGTTTTCTGGTGATTTAGATCCCCCTGTTGTTACGAGACAAGGCTATAAAGTAATGAGAGAGATCAAAAAACTTATATAGAATTCTAAAATCCAAATGACAAATGATTAGTCACCTAAGACCATATTCTTCTTATAATATCCCTGTTCAAGATATTTTTCAAATTTCACTTTTGAAAGTATCTTAAGTATTTTTTTATTCTATTTTTTTTTTTACAGTTTTAAAGAATTTAAAAGTATCAAGTATTTTTGAAACAAGTCTTTTTTTTTTCCTGTCTTTTTGCCTTTATCTAGAGCCACACCCCCCGCATATGGAGGTTCCCAGGCTAGGGGTCTAACAGGAGCTGTGGCCGCCGGCCTTCGCCACAGCCACAGCAACGCGGGATCCGAGCCGCGTCTGCAGCCTACACCACAGCTCACGGCAACGCAGGATCCTTAACCCACTGAGCAAGGCCAGGGATCGAACCCGCAACCTCATGGTTCTTAGTCGGATTCGTCAACCACTGAGCCACGAAGGGAACTCCGAAACAAGTCTTATCAATAGAAAATCTTGGAACTTTGATCCTGAATTTAACGTTTATATAGAGTCCAAAATCATTCTGAACAAGCGTGGTAGACAAAGTAGTTGAAAAACTTGAGACATGTCATGCTCTGTGTAGTTCAAAAATAAGCCTTGAAGATAATTTTTCAAGTACTAAAATGTTTTATAGAAATTTTGGAGTTATGAAAAGTGATGTAATTTTCTGGGACAATTTTTTAGGGGCAATACTCAGTTAAGTTTCTAAATGCTCATATGCTTCCTTTAAAATGTTTAAAAAATAGTATGAATAGCTATTCTGCCGTAATAAGTGTAGGAGTCACCTCTAGATAATGTTTCAAGGCTGTGAGCACCTTATACAAAAACATCTCCAAGAAAGGTTGAAATTTTTTCTTTGTTGAAAATTACACCTGTTAAGAATATATGCTAATTATCTGGCTTTTTGAAAATGTCTAGCAATTTACTGAATTTTTAAATTTTTCCTCTATATTTTAATATGCCAGACAATCTGTTTAAAATTTTTTATTGAAGTAGAGTTGATTTATAATATGTGTTAGTTTCAGGTGTACATCAAAGTGATTCAGATATATATATGTATATACATATTTATACATATTTTTTCTTTTTCAAATTCTTTTCCATTATTAGGTTATTACAAGATACTGAGTATAGTTCTTTGTGCTATAAAGTAGGACGCTGTTTGTTATCTACTTTGTGTATGATAGTGTATATACGTTAATCCTTATTTCCTAATTTATCCCTTCCCCCCTTTCTCTTTGGTAATCATAAGTTTGTTTTTAATGTCTGTGAATCCATTTCTGTTTTGTAAATAAGCTCATTGTATAATTTTTTTTAGATTCCATATATAAATTATATCATATGATATTTGTCTTCTCTGTCTGACTCACTTCACTTAGTATGTTAATCTCTTGATCCATCCACATTGCTGTAAATGGCATTATTCCATTCTTTTTTATGGCTAAGTAATATTCTACCATATATAGAGTGTGTGTATGTGTGTACACACATATACACACATCTTCTTTACCCAGTTATCTGTTAGTGGACATTTAGGTTGCTTCCATGTCTTAGCTATTGGAAGTAGTGTTGCTATGAACGTAATATGCAGGACAGTCTTAATGTGCTTGTATTCTAGCTTCATGCAAGATTAAATCACTCTTTTTGAAAATGTTTTGAATGTTTCTTGGATACTATCTTTAAACACTGTAGCTGTGTCACTTTTACAGCTATCTGGTTTATGTATCTGTCTCATTTTTTTCTTTTAAATATGCCAAACTTCATACTTTAATACAGTTCAGCTATAGAGATGAGCATTTAGAGAATACTTTATGATATTAACAAATAGTGTGTGTGTTTCTTTACAATCTTAAGATATCTTTAAATACTATCTTTTATTTTCTGACAAACACAGACGTCAATAGTTCATTCCTCTGCTTCATAAATTTTCCTTTAATAAGAATTTTGCCTCACATTAAGCTATGTCAAAAAAAGGAGCTAAGAAATCTGTCATTTTGAATGAATTGATTGTCAGTTAAAACTACGCAATTTAGTAAAAAAATTTATAGCAATTGATCTCAAATTTAATCAAAATAGTCTATTGCCCAAATGTAAAAGCAAACCTTAGTAAGTGTAGAATAGACCGGGGTGGGATTGAAGTGTTAATATGAAAAAATCCTAGTAACAGATTGCTTCATTGTGTTTAATTTCAATTCTGCTAATGAAATAGGAAGCAAGCAGAAGGTAATTTGAATTTGAACATGGCCAGTTCTTCTGATATGCTAATTACATTACAAAGACGTTTGAACTAAAAATCCATGTGAAAGATATGAAAGGCCACTTGTAGTGTATTTTTTTCTAACAGTAGTTATTTGCAATATCTTCTTAAGTTCACATGTAAAACATCATTGCTACATCTACTTAATTCAAATATAAAACATTATTTCCCATTGGAAAACAGGAAAAATTTTTCAAGATAGGATATCTGAAAATTATATTTGGGCAATAATATAATCATTAAATATGTATACACACATATTTATGTTGCACAATGGAATTTTTATAACTTTATAAGTATCATTTATAAACTATTATGGCCATAATATCTAAACAATGTTCCAATATTTTGCTTGCTTATAATGTAAAAAGAAATAATCATTTAAATAGTAGTCTACATGCTGATTTAGAAAAATATTGATCAGTTTGATTAAAAGCATCCCATTATATGCTTAAATTTATGATTTTGATACTTAAAAAATTAACACAATGTAAATTAATGTCCTTGGGATGAATATAAAAACAAAACATTTCAATATTGGTGTGTTCTTTTAGTTCATAACAGTATTTTAAGGACGTTACAGATAACATCACAAATAAGAACTGAAAAATGCCTTATGGTTCTGGCCCAGATAATCTACATTTCTTCATCCTCACAGTTAGAATTAACATTAACCTTTTCTGCTAAGTGACTAAAACAATCAGGCCCAATATTTAGAATAAATAATGCTAGCAAAAATGTCACAGTTACTTAAAATTATGCATTAAACAGAATTTGTGGATTTCATAGTTTGCAGTTTCAGTGACCTCTCTTATGTACTGTGAAAAACCAGCAGACATGCTATTCAAAGGATCCTTCCAGTTACTGAGCTCCTTGGGATGTAGCTTTGTGCAAAGGGACTAGGCAACTCTAGCTGGCCAACTCTGTATGTTTTATTTCCTGACACATAGGTGGGGGATAGAACAAATATTCCTACTCAAAAATAGCTCCTTTCCAGATGCCACCGTTGGGAGATGTCATTAAGTTACTGAACTCTGAAATGCAAATTCCCTTATAAAGTTTATTCCTTTTGCTTATTTTCCATTTGATGTTGATTCTAAGGAAATAAACATAGGATAGGAAATAAGTTGGGATAGGATTTTGCTTTTATTGATGAGGATGCTAAAGATCAGAACTGGAAAAAGAAACTGCAGACAGCCCCAGAGTAATAAGAAACAGCTGAGAGTTAGGGAGAGAGGTCAGAAGGAAAAATAGATTTTTTTTTGTTCTTTTCCTTTTTTTAATCCTGATTTTGTTTTAAGGTTGGGGAAGGCTGACTAAGGTAAAAATTATCAGATCTCCAAAAGCCATGGTTGTTGTCTCTGTGCTTTTAAAAATCAGCTGAATCACCCCACCTTAGCATCATACACAGGAAGTAATGATGCACACAAATACTGAAATATTTGGAGGGGTTAGCAGTGTCTAAATCTGTACTGCTTCCAATCAAATCTCTCTGTTAGAGCTTGCTCAGTTTAACCTTTTTATTTCAATCTGGGCTAATTCTTGCCACTCTGTTATTTGTCTGGCCTCAGTGAGAAAATGGGAGGAACACAGGAAGAAACATACCAATAAATACAGATGTGCACAACTGGTGCTGGCAGTACACTCAAAGTTGCTGTCTTCATGAATCACAGAAAAGTGACTTCTGCATGACCACTGGGGACCATGTACATTCAATATTTTTGGTTAATAGTACTTGAATGGAATTTGTTACTTAAATTTTAGAAAACTTAAACCGACTTTTAAAGCATCAATGTGAAAAAAATTATATAGTGCAAGTTACAAACACTTGGGCATATACATATAAAGCTAAAGCAATTATTTAGGTATAAATCTAATTTTAATAATCTCACTAGGGACTGACCATTGTTAGCAGTTTTTTTATTTTGTTTTGTTGGTTTTATTTAGCCAGTTATTATATTATTCTGGAATCCTACACTGATCTTTACAGATTTCCTCTACATTTTATTATATTTCCCATAGTTTGATATCAAACAACATTATTTCTCAAAGTTTAGCTTCTTTTTATCCTATCTCTGCCTTTGTGTGTGTGTGTTCATGCACACGTGCATGGGAGCGTGCTGAGAAGTCAAAATTTCTGTCTGGTAAGCAGGAGATCAACCTTTCCATCTAAACAGGAAGTGAGATGATTCTCCCCAAAACTGAGCCCTAGGTAGTAGGGTAGACATCTTGTTTTTGTTTACACAGAGCTCCTTTCCCTTTTGAAAACAACAACACTATAGTTATACTTTGGGAATCACTCCCTGCTCACACTTAGACCATGTGGTTCTTGTGGGAAAGAGAACTGTCCATCATATCAGGAGAGAGCACATGACCCAGTGCAAAAGGCTCAAATGCAGTGAGACAAAATTCCAGAATATTTTTGTGTCAGTAGGTGATAAACATGGAACAGCAGGTAGCTATCTAGCCCCTACTGATGAGAACTGCCTGTCAACACAGCCAACCCAGACAACTGAACCTAGACATGGGAAGAGACCGAGTGACCCTAATGACAGTTTCAGATGGTGACTCCATCCCTATTTGCAGCTCACTCTGCTGTAAACCTTTCAGGTCTCTTTCTTTTGGGAGAAACACTAAACATTCAAAATAAATACCTTGATGCCATCGAAAGAAGGCAACTCTTGTTTTCACTTTGAGCGAAACTGAAGGGAAGCTTTTTCTGAACCGAACTAACAGCAGGGACTGGAAAAAAAACTTTAACCCTTTTCTGCTCTCTCTTCTATTAAATATTTATTTTTGCATAGCTCCTACTCCATCATCAATATTGGGACTGAGTTCTTGAGCTGAATTCTTTAGCATATTTCCTGAATCCTGAAATATTAAATTGTTTTGGGCAGGATGAATTAAGCTAAGCAAATAAACTTGAATCAGTTTCTAATTAATCAATGCATAGGAACACAACAGAACTTTATTAATCTCTGTTGATGCAGAGAGATGTGCTAAAATACTTATTCAGTATTCAAATACCTTGCAATAAATCATAAGACTAATTTATCATAGCTGAAGAGCTTTAATTTAATGGAGTTATGAACATACTTCCTCAAGTAGCTGTCAAACCTTAAATACATCATTTTTAGATAAATATATTTTCAGGAATGTTAAAAAATGATTAATTGAAAATTAGGTTCTATAGTGATTTTAAATCTCTCAAACATTTATTAACATTTCAAATGGCACCGGTCTGTTGAATAACTTAAAGACTATTTTTTTACACATCCACTGCATGTGTTATAAATGCAATACTTAGGTCTAGAGGTGTGTCTACATGTTATTACTCAGCCATAAAAAAAAGAATGAAATGTTGCCACTTGCAGTAACATGGATGGACTTGAAGGGTATTATACTAAGTGAAATAATTTAGACGAGAGAAAGATAAGTACTCTATGATATCGCTTATAGTTAAAATTAAAAAAAAACAGCAAACTGGTAAGTAGAACAGAAAAGAAGCAGACTCACAGATATAGAGAACCAACTAGTGGTTACCAGTGGCGAGAAGGAAGGGAGAGCAGTACTGCAGGGGTAGATGGCTAAGAGGTACAAACTATTATGTATAAAATAAGCCACAAGGATATATTGTACAACATGGGGAATATAGCCAATATTTTATAATAACTATGAATAGAATATGACTTAAAAAACTTTTTATGAGTATTGTACACCTGTAGCATATATAATATTGTCCATCAACTATATTTCAGCCAAAAATTTTTTTAAAAAAGATATTATCTAACCTAACCTGGCATTTCAGTGGTATTTCAGATGGTGCATTCTTCAGAGAGCTGTTATCATCCTGCTAATCTGTATATGAAACAAAGTTATGAATTAGCACATCACCAGGGAATTAGGCAGAAGAGAAGGTTGGGTCCTGGCTGCTCTCAGTGAACTTCCTCTCCAACTAGACTAAGATTTATATTTCGAGAGAGAAGTGAGAGCAGGTCTGCAGAGGCAGGAAATGTCAAAGACATGTTTCTGCCGATGTTACTTTTCCCCAACAATTTTGAATTTGTTGCAGTCATTCTGGAAAGACTCAAGGAAAGGAACTTCAGCTTTTTCATAAAGTTGAAAGCAAACATTACATCTGAGGGAGGAGGAATTATTTTGCAGAAGACAAAGATGATAGAACATTGGAGGAAAAAGAGAAGTAGAAATAATAAAGGAAGAAGGGAAAGTAGTGGAGGAGACAAGTTAGACACACACACACACACACACACACACACACACACACACGGATGAAAAGGGAATGTGTTTTTGGAAAACATCAAACTGACATAAGTTTACACCCCATTTCTGACACCTCCCAGTGCAAAGGTCCTAAGGCAGGGGTGTGTCTGTTGACAGACTGGATAGGCCCTTGATGAAATCTGAAATGTGGAAAGGGCTGTAGGGATGCGGTAAAGATATGGTTAGAAGGTGGTTGTGGGCAAGATCATGGCAGGCTTTCATTCTGAGTGAGAGGAGAAGCCATTTGAGGGTTTCAAGTGGAGAAGCGACATAATTTGACATATGTTTTAAGAGACGCAATCACTCTCAGTGCTGTACTGAAAATGGGATGCAAACAAACAGGGAAAGGCCAATGACGATAGAAATTTGGAAATTCTTGGATTCCTGGCCACCAGCAGAACCATACTGGGCATCACTCCCTTAATCCCCATCACTTCTGCCTTGTTGCCTCCATTGACCATGTAACTCTTCAGCCATGGCCGAGCGATTATTTTCCAGAATATGACCAAATGAGTACACCAGGGTTGGCTCCTTATGGATAACTCTCCCCGTCCCCTTGTTTCTGGGAACTGTCCCCCTTCCTTTCCTTCTCATTTTCATGGGTGCAAAAAACCTCGGATAATTTTGCGACACTGCCTTTGTCACGACTCTTTCGTTCAGAGTCAGACACAAGACCCACGCTGGCCCAACGGGCAGCTTCCCAAGGGTATCTGCAGTTCTGAGAGCTCGGAGTCTGGCTGGTCTCTTCGGGAATGGAGGCATAAGCTGGAACATGTGGTTGGCGTCACTTTCTACCACGGAGACTGAAGAGGAAGAGTTTGGTCTGAAGAGAAAGGGAAGAATAAAACCCACACCCAACGGGCAGCAAAGAGACACGAGGGGGAGGAGGAGCTTCCAGGACTTCGCTGTGGTCTGCCTCCCTCGGTTTCCACTGGACAGACACCCTTCTGTTCTCACAATACATTGCCTTTTTGCTTACTGTAAGGTAGTTACAACCACATGCAAACAGAAAACTTTAAATAAGAACATGGTGTGACAACTAAAGATCTAAAAGTACAAAGATTACTTGTTATACGTGCATACATATACATATAAAAATGTCTGTCTCCACAGGGCCCATGGTTAACATTTTAAAGCTGAAAGCAAAATATTTACTAATTCAGCTACCGCATTCGAAATGCTTTTTTAGAAATGGATATCAGAGTTGCAAAATCACAGTAGGGGAGGTGATAAAACACATTCTTCCAACTCTGAAAGAACTGTGATAATGACAATCATCAGCTTCGTACGGTCCCAAAAGCAGTTTACAATATTATTATAAGAATCTTATCATTGTTATCCTAGGAAATCCATAATGACCCTGTCATTGTGTCAACTGCATATTTAGTTCTGGTTTTCATACAGGGTTCTGAGAGTGTCTATTTATCTCATCACTGGAAGCAAGGTAAGGACTGCAAGCTACATTTCCAGTTTAAAAAACATGTTGCCCTAGTTATTCTTGACTGATTTGTTACTACGGTTTTCTGAAGTTCCAGAAAAGTCAGCATCACTAATCAGAAAACTGAGAATGAATAGTCTGTTCATTAAAAGAGTCACTGAAATTTTAATATCAATTTTGAAAATCACTGTAGAGTTTTTCTTGGAATTTACATGACAATCAATGACAAGAATATATCAGAATAGCCTTAAAGTTATATCAGTGTTTAGTACAAGAGGAGAAATAGAAAGAGAAAGGGTAGGAAGAAACATTCCCTAGAGTAATCATTTAGATTTTGGTTTGTTTGCTTTTGGCCATGCCTGTGGCATATGGAAATTCCCAGGCCAGGAACTGAACCCATACCACACCAGTGACAATGCCAGCTCCTTAACCACTACACTACCAGGGAACTCTCCCCTAGAGTATTTAAAATACACTAAATTGTTATTGCAGAAAGTTTCTTCTTATATCTCTTAGCATGGAGGGCAAAGAAAGGCTATACATTGTTGCTTGAGAGTCCATACACTTAGACCAAATTTGTGTTTGCATTCTAAAGCAAATGGGTGCAAGAAGTATAAAACGCTACTGAATTTTTAATTTTTTGGGGATTCAGCTTGTACCAGGACTGAAAACTTCAATTTATGTTCATGACAGTAGAGATTTAAAAACTGTCTACATTCTTTCTAATACACTATTGGAAGATTAAAAATAAAATGACAAGAAACACAGGGAGATGGTGACCATCTGCTAGCCAAGGAGAGAGGCCTCAGAAGAAACAATCCTTGCTAACACCTTTAAATGGACTTCTAGCCTCCAGCACTGTTAGAAAACAAATTTCTGTTACTTAAGCCACCCATCTGCGTTTGGTTCTTAACGGCGGCCTGAGCAAATTCATAGAGTAGGACTGAGATGGGACTCAATAATGTTCATTTCTCACAAATTCCTAGTGACGCTGATGCCGCTGCCCTGAAGAACCTTGAGGGACACTTACCTAGTCCTTCTGGCTGATGGGATGGCTTCCCAGTTTTGGACCCTTGTACTTCACTGTGTTTATATTTCCCTGGGTGTGCTGAAGTTGATGTGGATTATATTTGCATAACATGATGCCTCGCTCTTGGGATTTTGTCTATGCTGTGCCCCACTGAGCAGTCCTGGTTGATGGGACTAGCTCCCCTCAAGTCTCAGGACCTGGAATTCTTAATGAGAAAATAGAAAAAAAAAAAAGTTCTGTCACAGGGGTTACTTTGTATGTTTCCAAAGCTTACACTTTTGATTTCGATACTCTGGTGTATGGAGTGTAACTGTAGTGTGTGAGAAATACATTGTCAATAAGATCTAGAAATACATTGTCAATAAGATCTTTGGGTAAATTTTATCTTACTCAATGGTGACGATCAGTGCTACAAAACTTTAGAGGAGGAAGAAAGAATTTCTGTCTAAAATAACCTGGGATGTTACCTCACTGTAGTTTTGATTTGCATTTTTTTAAAAATAATTATTAGTGTTGAGCATCATTTCATGTGCCTATTGGCCATCTGTACTTCTTCTTTGGAGAAATGTCTATTTAAGTCTTCTGCCCTTATTTTTTTTGTTTGTTTGTTTTTTTGGATTGGGTTGTTTGCTTTTTTCTTGTTGAGTTATATGAGTTTTTTGTATATTTTGGAAATTAAACCCTTGTTGGTCACATTGTTTGCAAAGATTGTCTCCCATTCTGTAAGCTGTCTTTTCATTTTATTTATAGTTTCCTTTGTTATGCAAGAGCTTGTAACTTTGATTAGGTCTCATTTGTTCATTTTTGTTTTTATTTCTACTGCTTTGGGAGGCTGACCTACGAAACAGTGATACAGTTTGTCAAAGAAATCAAAACTATGATGAGGTACCACCTCACACTAGTCAGAGTAGTAACAAATGCTAGAGGGGGATGTAGAGAAAGGAAGCACTCCTACACTGTTGGTGGGACTATAAGTTGGTGCAGCCACTATGGAAAAGAGTATGGAGATTTCTCAGAAAACTGAAAATAGAATTACTGTATGATCCAGCAACCCCACTCCTGGGTATATATCTGAACAAAACTATAATTCAAAGGTACATGCACCCCAGCGTTCATAGCAGCACTATTCACAATAGCCAAGACATGAAAGCAACCTAAATTGTCAGTTGACAGAGGAATTGATAAAGAAGATGTGGTAAATATATACAATGGAATACAACTTAGCCATAAAAAAAGAGCAAAATAATGCCATTTGCTGTAATATGAATGTAATTAGAGATTATCATACTAAGTGAAGTAAGTCAGAGAAAGACAAATACCACATGATAACACATATTATATGCGGAATCTAGAATATGATACAAATGAACCTATCTACGAAACAGAAACAGATTCACAGACATAGAGAATAGACTTGCGGTTTCCAAGGGAGAGGAGCTGGGGGGAGTGATGGGATGAGAGGTTGGGGTTAGCAGATATAAGCTATTATCTATAGAATGGATAAACAACAAGGTCCTACTGTAGAGCACAGGGAACTATATTCAATGTCCTATGATAAACCATAATGGAAAAGAATATTTTTAAAAAGAATGTATACATATGTATAACCGAATCACTTTGCCATATAGCAGAAATTAATACAAAATTGGGTCACTTTGCTGTAGAGTAGAAATTGACGGAAAACTGCAAATCAACTATAATGGAAAAAATAAAAAATATAGAAAAACACATTATAAGCCACCTACACTTTAATAAAAATTTAAAAAAATAAAATACCCTAGGATGACTTCAAGGGAGCCATATAATCCTTGAAGGGTGAAAAGAGTTTACATTTACAGAAAGTAATGAGAAAGAACTTACAGGTTAGTAGAAGCCAAGGGGAAGAAAGCAGAGAGTCAAGAAAGCACAAGAAGTATCCAGGGACTGTACACAGATCATCTTTATTGGATGAAGAATGCAGAGGAGAGAAATAACAGCTGAACACAGGGTTAAACCAAAATAAGTTTAAGAACAATTTGAAAACAGTTCTGTTTTCTTTTCTCTTCTCTTCACTTTCTTTCTTTCTTGAATATAAGATAATGATCATTTATGGCTAACAGCTTCTATATGTTGAACATTTACTAAAAGCTATACTATAAACTTCAGAAGGACAGGGTCTTTTATCAGCAGGACGGTACTCAACAAAAATAGGTTGCACGAAGGAATGTAAAGCTCTTGGTGGGTTTACATCAATGATGTACTCAGGTGTTTCATCTCCTTTTACAGGTTCATAGAAGTTAATTAATTTGTCCAAGTGTTGCAGGCAGATTTGTATCCAGCATCAAAGACTAATTGCTTTCATCCATGCCATGCTCTCTCAGTTGAGGAGTTACATTCTGGAGTTCCTGACTAGGAACCATGAGGTTGCGGATTCAATCCCTGGCCTCACTCGATGGGTTAAGGATCCGGCGTTGCGGTGAGCTGTGGTGTAGGTTGCAGACATGGCTCAGATCTGTCATTGCTGTGGCTCTGGCATAGTTCCGATTAGACCCCTAGCTTGGGAACCTTCATGTGCCGTGTGTGCGGCCCTAAAAAGACAAAAAAGAAAAAAAAAAGAGTTACATTCTGATGCTGTAGGAAACGGGAAAATATAGGAAGATTTTGAGCAGAGGAAACTGGTGGTTGTGCTAAGCAGCCATTTTGGAGGAAAAAAAAATGATGAATCTGGATTGATGTGTGTTGAGTGGGAGGTGATGGCAGAATGCTCAAATGCAAATTCTACAAGTACCCAGAGAAAGGAATAGCAATTATGGCATGTGTGAGGTATTCAGAGAAAGAGCATATGGCTTACTGGCCAGAGGTAACCTGCCAGGCCTTTCAACATTAGGCAGAAGATTTTTGAGAGAAACTCTGCATATAAATTTATAATTCTGAAAAGTTATAAATTGTTATAGCCGATTGGCAGAGAAGGAGGCTTCTTCATTTGTACACTGACTCCCGTAGTTAGTTTTCCTCATCTTGTTATTTATATTTTTACCAGAACAGTAAGTGAAAATGAGAACTAGGCTGAGAGAGAGAAAATGGCACTCATTATATCCAAAGAAATACTTAAAAACCAAATAGTCAATTCCTAATCAAATTTGTGAGGAACCTTGGTTTTGCTTATATCATAAAGGAAATAAGGAAATAAAGTTTGCAATTTAAATCTATTTTTAAGGAGGTAAAAGGGAAAATTAAGACGAATAGCAAAGTTAATATCTACTGTTAAATATATCACCCTAAAGAACTACAGTCAAGAAGAACACAGATAATATACTTCTTGAGCACACAAAACAAATACCTAAGCAAAAGGTAAGTTATTTCCATGCTGTTTACTAAATTTCTCCCGAATTCTTCCAGTTTTTATTGGAGTACTTTTCCCCAAATATAAGGGCAGGTAGAACAGAACATGCAGGCATGCTGGGATGCAGAAATACTGTCCTCGTTTCCAACTCTGTAAAAAGGTTTTGACATCAGTGTATTTATAGTAACATTTTCCCATTTACCACTTGCCCCCATCTCTATCCTCAACTGATCTGTAAGTCTGGCAGTTCTGTCTTTTCTTTCCTTCCTTCCATCCTTTCAGCATATGGAAGTTCCCAGGCTAGGGGTCAAATTGGAGTTGCAGCAACACCAAATCCAAGCTGCATCTGCGACCTACACTGCAGCTTGCAGCAATGTGGGATCCTTAACCCACTGAGCAAGGCCAGGGATCGAACCAGTATCCTCATGGATACTTATCAGGTTGTTAACCTGCTGAGCCACAATGGGGACTCTCTGGCAATTCTGTATTTTAAATGGTCTCTCTATTCTCTTTTCCCACCATTCACTATCATTTGTGACTACTTTAACAGGCCAGAGCTCATATTCTTCAAAGCTATAATGATTATTTCACCTTATAAAATTTATTGTAAATTTAAGAACTTCTCTCACTTACCCCAAAATATGCATGAATAAAGGATGTTTCTAAGCACCCTATTTTTAGGTATGATTATGTTATTGTGATCAGATTCATTCATTCACCAAATATTCCTCATGTGACTGATATGGAGCCAGAGTTATTCTAGGCACTGTGGACACAAAGACGAAAAGACTCCAAAGATTTTCACATTCCAAGAGACAAGCCCATAAACTGGCAATTGTAGAACAACGCTGAAGGGGTCCACCTAGAAATCTGCACAGGCCACTATGGCAACCCCTTCTAGAATCCATCCTCCAGGAAGATAAGGAAGTCATTTATTATTCACTGCTAGCTTTGCAGTTGCCCCCAAAGAGTGATGATGCCTCTCTTCTGGGTTGTCCTTGCTATGAGTCACTAAACCACAAAATGTGGAGGTTTCAGGAAACCAAGGAATAGAGAACAGACACTTGAGCTTTCCCGGTCCTTGCCGCCCACAAAGAGCAGGGCACAGCATTACTCATGTACAGCTGGCTGCTCCTGTTCTCTGAAGGTGACGAGCCTGATTTTATGAATGATTGAGGCCCCATGGAGGGATCAATTTACTTGATTTCTGGGTGAGATACGAAGGTGTGCAAGGAGTAGTAGGTGCAGGACTCTGCTTGCAGTCAGGCCTTGCCTGTCTAATCAGGAAACCATTCCTAGGCGGGGTGGTTCTCTAGCTCATAGCTGAGATTACGGGCAACTTTTTTTCCTCTTTGGAAACACGGATGTGCCAATTTCCCTCTATTTTCTAAAAACACTGAAGTCACAGAAATTCAGTTTGCAAACAAATGGGATTTATACCAAGGGATCTGAAAGTACTACATGTTCTGTTCTTTATGTCACATTTGACCGATTTTCTGATTAAGCAGCACATAAATCTCAGAGTAACATGCTTAAAAGTTGTGATCACAGGATAGTTCCTCCATATCTTTTCCATGAACAATCATTTGTGGAAATGCCAGAGGGTCTTAGCATTTTCCTATGGTTGCCTTGGAGCATCACTGTGTTTCTCAGAATCTGGCATGCTGCAAGACACCTAAATGCACAACATGTATATGATGGTGACTGATGGCACCAGGGCCAATCTCATAGGGGTGGTGGTGGGGCATTGGGGAGGAAGTTGGGGAAGGCTAGGAACTGGCTAGGGCACAAAGAGGAGGGTGATATTCAGGCATTCAGGAAGAGGACACAGTATGAACAAAAGGTGTGAGTAAAGGCAGAATGGCTGACATGGGGGACACTGCAAGTCGTTCTATCAGAGGGTGGTGGGAGATGATGATGAAATAGACAAGGGCTAGGTTTCAAGGAATTATTTGATTCAGTCCACTGGAACAATTATTCTAGGGTCAGACTCCATGTGGTCCACATATATTAGGGTCATCGTAAAGGCTGGGATACAAAGCCTGACTGTTGAAAAAGATGGGAACAGTTTCTGGATGCTGAAAGGACCACATTATTGCCTACGGCAGCAGGTTTGGGAGGCGGGGGGACAAATCCTTCAATACTTTTTCCTTGACAATTTGATGCCAAGAGGACAAAAATGAGGCCAAGAAATTCAGCCTGTTCTTTGGAAGTATAATATTAGGATGGAATATTGTCAATTTGGCATCAGTTCCAGACTCAAGGAAAAGGTCTAAAGGGCAACTGCCACCTTCCATCATTTAGCTAATGGAAGCTTGAGGATATGCCAGACATCATTTCAGGGCTTTACACTGTTTCAAAGCTGTTTTGTGCTGACACTGTGATCAGGTCCTCCTCTGGGTGGGGAACCGTGAAAAGAAGGGCAGGCACACCCCCAAGCTGAGCCAGGGTGAAAAGCTGAATGACCACTTCGGGGCCAGACCCTCTGTAGAAGCAGGGGAAAGGCTAGAAGCCAAGTTCCTCCCAGGATGCAAGAGAAGTGACTGACAGCCCCCAAAAGCACATAGGACCCTTTTGTATTTATTCATTCAGCCTCTGAGCAGATATTTGTTATGCACATAGTGTTTCTTAGGCACAGATCCAGGCTCTAGGGATGTGACAGTGAGCTAAACACAGGGAGTCTCTGATGGTGTGAGGGGAGACTGACAATATACAAGTTAATACAAAATTGTCAGAGGGACGTAAGGTCTATGAAAAAAATAATAAAGCAGGATTCAGTGATAAAGAATGGCAGGAAGAAAATGCTATTTTAGGATCTTGAACAATTACTAATGTTTCTTCATTGTAAAATGGAGATGAAAATGTAAATGAATAGTTTTAACTTCTCTTAGGTTGTAAAGAAATGAATGCATCAGAGTTACGAAAAGCTTTGCCATCTCTCTGGAATACAGCAAACAGTGATTAATCGGTAACTTAATTATACTGAGGGTGAGGCCACCAGAGTAGTTAAGTTCTCTTAGAACTTAGAAGTCTGTGAAACTTCCTGCATTTAATTTTGGTTCCATGTCTTAAAATCCACATAGTCTTAGGTAACCCAACTCACCTTTCTGGGTCTCTGTTTCCTTGTCTGTAAAATTAACTAATAATGGTACTTTCCTTCTGTAGATGTTAGAAGAATTAATGAAATGATACATAAAAAGTGCTTAGCTCTGAGCTGGTCACACAGAATAAATGTTCCACATAAGTTATCTATTAATACAGTAACCTCTTCAGGAAAATTTTCCTAGCCTTCCGGGGTCATAATATTGGTTGAGAGTGTTGGTTCAGAGTATAACAGACAGAGATAGTTTGTGGGTGTTTTAGCTATTCATTCACACCCAGTTTCTTTAAAGATATCTCTGGCTACCATTTGAAGGTAATAATATATTAGAAGAAAAATAGAAAGTAGATTTCCTTATATTTATAGGTTAAATTAATTTACACTTTCTGGCCTGAGGAAGTAATATATATTCTACTTTATGTATCTGTATCCTCTGCTACAGTGTGCATTCTCATGTAAGAAATCTCCCTTATTCATGTGTATCTGTGCCTGGCAGAGTTAAGTGCTTAGAAGATAAGGTCAATTTGACCTGAGCAGCCTGATGGAAAGGAATAATAAATAGTAGCCACAGTGACAGAGCAGAGGCCATCATACTGAGCCACACTTGTACAGACTGGAACTGGGGCCACTACCATGGCAATGCCCCCTTCCCTTTCCAAAGTGGAGCCTCAATGGGTTGTTTCCCTTGGGGAGAATCAGGCCAAAGTCATTTCTACCTCAGTGTAGTCACCTCCCCTGCCTCTTCAGACACTTTCCAAGGCAGCATGTCATAGGTGCTGAGTTTTTGTTTAGTAAAGTCTACCCAGGAGCATCCTTAAAGAGAATGAACATTACTACATTGAATCCTGGCCTTAGGAACAGGAAAATATTGATCCCTCTCTTTGCTTGAATCATAAAAACATCCATTTTCTTGTGTGTTTGAGAAAATTAAATTTCAAAGCCAGTGACTGCTCAATTCAATTAAATGCAGGACAAAATATGAGATGATCTTTATCAAATGAACCAAAAATGATTGGTGAAGAAAAAGGACATACAAGCATGAAAACTGGTCTATCCACTTTTTTTTAAATATGAAAATACACTGGATTTGAAATTGTATAAAAATAATCAAGTACGATGGAAGCCTAAAAGACACAGAATTGACAAAGAAATCCTGAGGAACAAAAACAAGCAGGAAGCATAACTCTTCCAGACTTCAAGTAATATTACAAAGTCATAGTAATCAATACAGTGTGGTTTGGTACTGGCACCAAAATAGACATATAGACCAATGGAATAGAATAGAAGAACCCAGAAATAAACCTAGACACCTACAGTCAATTAATCTTTGACAAAGTAGGCAAGAATAAAAAATGGGAAAAAAAAACAGCCTTTTCAGCAAGTGGTGCTGGGAAAACTGGACAGCCTCATGTGAATGAAGGAAACTGGAACACAAACACACCCTCACACCATGCAGAAAAATAAACTTAAAATGGATTAAAGACTTAAACATAAGATAAGACATCATCAAACTCTTATAAGAGAACATAGGCAAAACATTCTCTGACATCAACCTTACAAATGTTTTCTTAGGTCAGTCTCTCAAGGCAACAGAAATAAAAGCAAAAATAAACCAATGGGACATGATCAAACTGAGAAGCTTTTGCACAGCAAAGGAAACCATAAAAAAAAGACAACCTACAGAATGGGAGAAAATATTTCAAATGATGCAACTGACAAGAGCTTAATCTCTAAAATATACCAACAACTTATACAACTCAACAGCAAAAAAAACCAAATACTCAAATGGGGCAAAAGACCTGAATAGACATTTCTCTAAAGAAGAGATACAGATGGCCAACAAGCACATGGAAAAAAATGCTCAACGTCACTGATTATTAGAGAAATGCAAATAAAAACTACAATGAAGTACCACCTCACACCTGTCAGAATGGCCATCATTAACACGTTAACAAATAACAAATGCTGGAGAGGGTGTGAACAAAAGGGAACCCTCCTACACTGTCAGAGGGAAGGTAAATTGGTACAACCACTACGGAAAGCAGTGTGGAGGTACTACAGAAAACCAAATATAGAAACTACCATATGACCCAGAAATCCCACCTGTGGGCATATACCCAAACTAAACTTTCCTTGAAAAAGATACACGCACCTCTGTGTTCACTACAGCACCATTCACAATAGCCAAGACATGGAAGCAACCTAAATGGCCATCGACAGATGACTGGATTAAGACATGGTATCTATACACAATGGAATACTACTCAGCCATAAAAAAGAACAAAATAATGCCATTGGCAGCAACATGGATGGAACTATGAGACCCTCATAGTAAGTGAAGTAAGTCAGAAGAGAAAGACTAATACCATATCTTATATATATATAATACCACATATCTAGAATCTAATATATGATGCAAATGAACCTTTCCACAGAAAAGAAACTCATGGACTTAGAGAACAGACTTGTGATTGCCAAGGGGGAGGGGGAGAGAGTGGGATGGACTGGGAATCTGGGGTTAATAGGTGCAAGCTATTGCATTTGGAGTGGATAAGCAATGAGATGCTGCTGTATAGCACAGGAAATTGTATCTAGTCACTTGTGACGGAACGTGATGGAGGATATTGCAAGAAAAAGAATGTATGTAAGTATGTGTGGCTGGGTCACTTTGTTGTACAGTAGAAAACTGACAGAACACTGTAAACGAACTATAATGGAAAAAATAAAAATCATTAAATAAGTACTAAATATATGAAACAAACATGTAATTAAATTATGAAAGAAATTGATATTATTTTTCCAGAAAGCAAAGGTAAGTCGTATGAAGCAATGAGCAAACAATGAAAGCAGTAAGAACCAAATGTAATAAAGTATATGGGATGGGACAACATTTAGCCTAATGATTATGCATAGAATATCCTTAATAAAAGCTTGTTAAGTAAGTGATTGATAAGAAGTGTGGCTTATGAATATGCAGCAAATTGAGTGTGAAATATAATATCGTAAGTGTTACTTTGCAATAATTAATAAAGGAGAACTGGGTTTAGAGTAGACTTTGTCCTAATTCAGTGTGACTAGTTTAATGTAACACATCTCTTATTCTCACATTCTATGTCTATTTGAAGTTTGGATGTATACAACTTTTAAAATGAAAGATCTCACATTTCGATTCAAATTGCTGCCGGAAATGTGAGAACAATCAATAAGGATAAGCCTAGAGGCCAATGCAGAATTAAGGATAAGCTACCAAAACATTCCCTTTTCTCTTGCAACGGAAGGAGAGCCCTAATTCCCAGGCTTCATTTGCACATGCTGTTATTCACAGATGAATAAAGCGTGCCACTTTGTTAGTCACCCCCTGGGTCCATAGCACGTAAGCATAGAGAGGAAATGGTCCAAGAACCATCGGCACCCAACCCATGATACATTATGTTACTAAATATCTGGCATGGCAATTGGCTAAACCTCATCAGACAGCTGCCATATGTCATTTAACAAAGCAGTCCCCATCCAGGACCTCTATGTGTGGCCTCTCTTGCCTGGCAAAGCAATAAAAGCTATCTTTTTCTCCTTCACCCAAAACTCTGTCTCCGAGTTTCCATTCGCACACAGATAGGACTTGGAGTAGCAAAAGCCTATTTATTCCGGGAGAACTGAGTCCAGTTTGCTGAGCTTTAATGGGGGTGCCTGGTATATGCTCAGTTCTGTGACTTCAATGAGGGAATGGGAAGATAAGCATAGGATCAAGGACTTACAACTAGGGAAGGCTTAAGAGGAAGAGAGAGGAATCAATAAACCAGCCAAATTAAATATAAATTAAGGTTAATTACTGTTTCATGAATACCTACTACATGCAAGACCAGACATAGCTGACTGAAAAGGAATGTGCAAATGAGAAAGTGCAAAGAGGGATGGCTTGATTAGAAGTGACAAAAGCCACAACTAGGGAGTAAGAACTTTGAAATTTCTCCCTTCCCAATACTGCTCCCCTTTAGGCAAATCAAGACTGAAACACAGGCTCAACTAATACCTCTCATCCATCCAATTGGCCAGTTTTTACTAGGATCTGACACTCTCTGCAGTCCTGGATTGAGTATGGGGCTTTAGTACTCAAAACGCATGGGGCCAAGGGAAAAGAAACCAGTGATGAATGGGGATTGAAGGGGGAAAGCCTGAGTCAAAGTTTTTCAAATATATTTGAATGACAGAGGCTCCTCTTACCTGTTTCTATCTCCACCAAACAGAATTAGAGGAATCAAATAATCTAGGGGATATTTCAGTTGACCACTTACCTTCCAGGTTTCTCTCCCACTAAAGCGGGAGACCTCATACATTTGCAAGATCAATGTGTTAACATGCAGTGTAGTATAGTATTATTTGCTATCCTAGGAGTACATTCTGATAATCCCCACCAACCAAAATATGCACAGCTTCACAGCTTTGCTGAGATACCATCTCCCCCAGGATGCCTTCCCTGAATGCCTCTGCCTGAAAAGACCTCTCCCTTCCTGGGCTCTTCAGCACTTAGTATTTTTGGAAGGACTTTGTGTTTTATGTCACTCACTGGTCTGTACTGTGACCATTCAAAAAGCATCATCTGTAAAACTAGGAAGTTATTAAAATATTTTAAATGCTCAAAATAACATCAGACACAGTATATGAACCATGGTACTCTCATTTCAGAAAATTTCCACTATCCTCCCTCACTTTTTTTTTGCATCTATTATTTACCCTTTTAAGTTTTAAGTTCCCTGAGGGCAACGACCAAGTTTTATGGATCAAAGTATTCATCAAAGCATTGAGCTTAGAAACTCAAATAAATAATTGATGGATGGATGAGTTAATTAATTAGAAAAAATAAAGTAAATCAACCTTCTTTAGTTTAAGCACTTATTTCCCTCTGGCTGGGTAATGCTGTGACACAAACTGTTACAGGTGTTGGGGATACGGGTGGGACAGAAACAGTCAAGATCTCCACCCATATGGCGCCTACAGACTAGGGGAAGGAGCTATACAGTTTATAAATAAAGGAGTAAAATGTTTTTCAAAGAGTGACACGTGCTGGCAAGACTAATAAAAAAGGGAAGCAGGGTAAAGAGTGGGTGGATGCAGGGAGGCAGATGTGCAATTTTAAATAAGATGATCAGAGAAGACTTCAAAAAAGAAGTAATCTTGGAAAAGCATCCAAGGAGATGACTGGGCAAGCCAAGCACATAGCCGAGGGAAGACTACACTCAAGAGAGGGAACAGCACGTGTAAAAGCTCGACACAGGGGTATGTTTTGGTTGTTTTAAGGAGTGGCAAAAAGGCTGTGTGGCTGAAGCAGAGTGAGCAAGAGGAGAACAGAAGGAAACAAGGTGAGAGGGGGTATTAGTTTCCTAAGGCAGCCATAATCGGTTATCATCAACTGGGTGGCTTAAAAAACAGAATTTATCAGAAGTCCAAAATGAAGAAGTTGAAGGATAGATTCCTTCTGGAGACGCTGCTGGAGAAACCATCCCTTGACGCTCTCCTAGCTCCTGGTGATGGCTGGCAATCCTTGGCACTCTTTGGCTTGTAGATTCATTGTTCCAGTATCTACCTCCCTCTTCATGTTTCCTTCTTCTCTGTGTTTCTGTGTCTTTTTTGTCTCTTATAAGAACACTCTCATTGGATTTAGGACCCACCCTAATTCCAGCAGTGTTTCGTCTCCTTCCTTACCTTAATATGGTCCTTAATAACATTTGCAAAGACCTTATTCCAAATAAGACCTTATTTCAAATGAGGTTCTGGGAGGGCATGAATTTTCAGGGGACACTATTCAATCCACTACAGGGAACATGAGTGAAGCATCAAGAGCAATTAGGAAGCCATTCAGCTGTCAATAATCTGTCAGGTCAAGTGGCTTGTGTTGGTTAACAGTGGAAACCTGGTAAGAAGTGGTCTTATTAGATCTATTTTTAAACTAGCCAATGTGATTTCCTGACACATAGGAGTTTGGACTTATTCGGTTTTTCTTCTTCACTGCTTTATAAATAAGAGAAGCATTGGTGGTAGGAAAAGGAAAACTTATGTGGCAGACCAGCAGTTGAATCTGTGTGAATTAGGAGTAAAACTGAATGATGATTTACAAACAGTTGTATGTAGGCAGAGGAAGTGGGTTCCCTTTTCCAGTTTTAATATTTAATGTTTCTTATTAAGTGTAACTATGATTTAATGAATTTTGTGGCAATTCAAATAGAGCAAAACTTTAAAGATAAATGAATTGTTCTGAGGACAAGAAATACATTCGCATGGCAGGGATAGATAAATGTATTACGTTTCTTACGCAAACCCTAGAACCAAAACAACTTTACATTCTGATTCACTGAACCTATTTGAATGGAAATATTTCTCTTTAGGGAAGAAACTGATCTCCCCCATCTGAGAAGAAAGCAAAGACTTGCATGTTAAAGAAGCTTAGGAGTTAAGCTCAGCTGGAAAAATAATGATGAGAATCAATATGAACTTCTGAGTGCTTGGTAACAATTTCAGCTGAAATTTTGATTTAGGTCCCAAGTCATAGCCTCAGGGAGGCAGGACATGCAGGGAGAATAAAGGAAATGAAAGACCATAAATTATCTCCATTGTGGTGTGAAGTCCTCGAGAACCTTTCTTTTTTCTTTTTTTTTTTGCTTTTTAGGGTCACACTTGTGGAATATGGAAGTTCCCAGGCTAGGGGACAACTTGGAACTTCAGTTGCTGAACTAAACCACAGCCACAGCAACACCGGATCTGAGCCTTTTTTGTGACTTACATTGTAGCTCAAAGCAACACCAGATACTTAACCCACTGAATGAGGCCAGGAATCAAATCCGTATCCCCAAGGATACTAGTCTGGTTCGTAACCCACTGAGCCACAGTGGGAATTCCCTCAAGCACATTTGTTGATACTCAGTACAAAATAAAGACCATGTAAGCCCCTTATTTAACAATTGACTCTCTATGGACATTTCCATTGACTCAACAATGGTCTCCTGTTATTATCTAAGGAATAGTCTTCTATTTCTAAGATTGTCATTCAGTCTAACTCATAGTTTCTCCTCCTTCCATAAGAGAGTCAGGGCTCCAATGAAAGCCACTGTCTTCCTCGAAACATGGTGTTCTAATTGCCTTTGGTCTCTGCCTTCCCTGCCTGAAGAGGTTACCAGCTCTTTCACCCAAATTTTCTCAGGGTTTCCTATCTTATTGTTCCTTAGTAAGAAGCATCTTTATTGAAAGTCTTATTAAACATCTTACTACAATCATTACAGCCTGGATATAACTTCCTTTCACTGAAAAAATATTGAGCTGAAAGCAGCTTACAAGAAGCTAGTTGGAGACAAAGATAACAGAATAGAAAACCCAGAAATAAACCCAGACACCTAAAGTCAATCTTCAACAGAGGAAGCAAGAATATAAAATAGGAAAAAGACAGTCTTTTCAGCAAGCAGTGCTGAGAAAACTGTACAGCTGCATGTAAATCAATGAAACTGGAACATACACTCACACCATGAAAATAAACTCAAAATAGTTTAAAGACTTAAACATAAGATAAGACACCACCAAACTCTTAGAAGAGAACATAGGCAAAACATTCTCTGACATCAGCCTTGCAAATGTTTTCTTAGGTGAGTCTCCCAAGGCAACAGAAATAAAAGCAAAAATAAACCAATGGGACATAATTAAACTGACAAGCTTTTGCACAGAAAAGGAAACCATAAGAAAACACAACCTACAGAATGGGAGAAAATACTTTCAAACAATGCAACAGCAAAAAAAAAAAAAACAACCAACCACTCAAAAGAAAAATGGGCAAAAGACCTGAATAGACATTTCTCTAAAGAATAGATACAGATGGCCAACAAGCACATGAAAAAATGCTCAACGTCACTGATTATTAAAAAATGCAAACCAAAACTACAATGAAATACCACCTCACACTTGTCAGAATGGCCATCATTAATAAGTTAACAAATAACAAATGCTGGAGAGGGTGTGAACAAAAGGGAACCCTCCTACACTGTCAGAGGGACTGTAAAAACCACTATGGAAAACAGTATGGAGGTACCTCAGAAAACCAAATATAGAACTACCATATGACCCAGAAATCCCACCTGTGGGCATATACCCAAACAAAACTTTCTTTGAAAAAGATACACACAGCCCTGAGTTCACCACAGCACTATTCACAGTAGCCAAGACATGGAAACAACCTAAATGGCCATCGACAGATGACTGGATTAAGAAGACGTGGTATCTATATACAATGGAATACTACTCAGCCATAAAAAAGAACAAAATAATGCCACTGGCAGCAACATGGATGGAACTATGAGACTCTCGTAGTAAGTGAAGTAAGTCAGAAGAGAAAGACTAATACCATATGATACCACTTATATCTAGAATCTAATATATGACACAAATGAACCTTTCCACAGAAAAGAAACTCATGGACTTAGAGAACAGACTTGTGGTTGCCAAGAGGGAGGGGGAGAGAGTGGGATGGACTGGGAGTCTGGGATTAATAGGTGCAAACTATTGCATTTGGAGTGGATAAGCAATGAGATCCTGCTGTATAGCACAGGGAACCATAGCCACTTGTGATGGAACATGATAGAGGATAATGTGAGAAAAAGAATATATATATATACATATATATATATATATATATATATATATATATATATAGACACACACACACACACACACATATATATGACTGGGTCACTTTTCTGTACAGTAGAAATTGATAAAACACTGTAAATCAACTATAATGGAAAAAATGAAAATCATAAAAAAGCTAATTGGAAACATCTTTATTACAAGTCTTCCTTTTAATGTGCTGAGGTATAACTGACATATAACATTATATTAGGTATACAACATCATGATTTGATATTTGTATATATTGTGAAAAGATCATCACAGTAAGTTCAGTTACTGTCCAGTCACAATAAAAATCACAATTTTATTTTTTTTAATATGCGCGATGAGAACTTTTATTCTCTTGACAACTTTTGAATATGCACTATATTATTGACTATAGTAACCCTGGTGTACTTTACATCCTCTTCGCTTATTTTTTTCATAACTGAAAGTTTGTACCATTTGACCACCTTTACCCATTTTCCTCCCTGTGAAGCCCCCTCCCCTCTGGCAATAATCACCAACTGTTCTCTGTATCTATGAGCTTCATTTTGTTTTGCTCGTTCATTTGTTTTGCTTTTAGACTCCGTATTCAGGCATAACTTGTATTATTGCATATCACTTTATTGCTCTTCCCAGACAATGCATTTTTTTTAACAAATTGAAAGTTTAGAGGAACCCTGGACAAGCAAGTCTATTGGTGCTATTTTTCTTTTTTTTTTTTTTTGCTTTTTTTAAGGGCTGCACATGGAGGTTCCTTGGCTAGCGGTCCAATCAGAGCTGTGTAGCTGATGGCCTATACCACAGCAACATAGGATCCAAGCTGGGACTGTGACCTACACCACAGCTCAGAGTAACACCAGATCTTTAACCCACTGAGCAAGGCATGGATCGAACCTGTGTCCTCATGGATGCTAGTTAGATTCATTAACCACTGAGCCATTATGGGAACTCCTATTGGTGCTATTTTTTAAATGTTTGCTCACTTCTTGTCCATTTTATATTTTGGTTATTCTCACTATAACTTTTTCATTATTATTACACTTGTTAGGGTGATGTGTGATTAGCAACCTTCCATTGTTACTATTATGAAAAGATTATGATTAGTTGAAGGCTCAGATAGATAATGGTTACAATTTTTTTTTAGCAATAAAGTATTGTTTTGGCCATGCAGATAGCATGCAAAAGTTCCCGGGCCAGGGATCCAACCCATGCCACAGCAGTGACCCAAACTTTTGCAGAGAAAATACCAGATCCTTAACTCGCTGTGCCAAAGGGGATCTCCAGCAATAAAGTATTTTTTCAATAAGGTATTACATTGGATTTTTTTAGACATAATGATAATGAGTGCTTTATAGACTACAGTGTGAACATAGTTTTTATAAGCACTAAAAAAAAAATCTGTTGGTGTATTGTGATATTTGCTTTATTGTAGTGGTCCTTCTAGAACCTGCAATATATCCAAAATATGCCTGTATAACTTAAATCACAATGTATTTGTCTTTCTCTGTCTTATTTCAGCTAATATAATACCCTCAAAGTTTATCCAGGTGGTTGTAAATGGTAAGATTTCATTATTTTTTATGAGAATTCCATTGTGAATATACACCATGATTGCTTTAACCATTCATCTACTGATGGCCACTTAGGTTGTTTTCATATTTTAGTTTTGTAAATAATGCTACAATAAACACAGTAATGCTTATATCTTTTCAAATTAGTATTTTCATTTTCTTTGTATAGAGACTCAGAAGTGGAATTTCTGGATCACATGTAGTTCTATCTTTAATTTTTTGAGGAAGTTCCAACTGTTTTCCATAGTGGCTGCACCAATTTACATTTCCACCTGAAGTACATGAGGGTTCCCTTTTCTCCATATCCTCATGAACACTTGTAATTTGTTGCTTTTGATAATTCTAACATTTGTGAAATGATATCTCCCTGTGGTTTTGATTTGCATTTCTCCAATGACTAGTAATGTTGAGAATTTTTTCATGTGCATACTGGCCTTCCATGTATCTTTTTTAGAAAAAAAAAATCTCTTCAGGTCTTCTGTCCATATTTAATAAAAAATTGGGGGGGTTGTTTTTGCTTCTGAGTTGTATGCATTCTTTATGTATTTTAAATATGAACTCCTTATCAGATATATGATTTACAAGTATTTTTCTCTCATTTATTAAGTTGCCTTTTCATTTTGTTGATCATTTCCTTTGCTGTGCAGAGTTGCTTTAGTATGATATAGTCCCACTTGTTTGTTTTGCTTTTGTTGATTTTGCTTTTGGAATCAGATCCAAAATGTCATAACCAAGACCAATGTCAAGGAGTTAATCACCTATGTTTTCTTCTAGGATATTTATGATTTCGGGTCTTATATTTAAGTCTTTAATCCATTTTAGTAAATTTTTGTGCATAGTGTAAGATAGTAGTCTACATTCATTCTTTTGCATTTATTTAGTTTTCCAGTTTTCCCAAAACCATTTATTGAAGAGACTACTCTTTCATCAGTGTATATTCTTGTCTCCTTTGCTGTAAATTAATTGACCATATAGACGTAGGTTTATTTCTGGTCTATTATATGCCATTGACCTATGTATCTGTTTTTATGACAATAACATACTCTTTTGATTACTATAGCTTTGAAATGTAGTTTGAAATCAGAGAATATGATGCCTATGGTTTTGTTTTTTGTCTCTAGGTTAATTTGGCTGTTCAGAGTCTTTTGTGGTTCCATCAAAATTTGAGGATTGCTTGTTCTATTTCTGTGAAAAATGCCGTGGGGGTTCTGATAGGGATTGCATTGACTCTGTAGATGCTTTTGAGAAATATGAGCATTTTAACAATATCAATTCTTCCAGTCCATTAGCAGAAAAAAATCTTTCCATTCATTGGTGTCATCTTCAATTTCATCAATATCTTATACAGTCATGTACTTCTTTGGTTAAATAAGTTCTTAGGTATTTCATTCTTTTTGATGCAACTGTAAGTGGGACTGTTTTCTTAATTTCTCTTTTTGATAGTTTGTTGTTGATGTATAGTATAGAAATACAAAAGATTTCTGTATATTGATTTTTTATATTGCAACTTCACTGAATTGTTTATTCAACATTTTTTTTTTTGGTGGAGTCTACAGGGATTTTTATAAAATCATGTCTTCCACAAATAGTGACAGTATGACTTCTTACTTGTCAGTTTGGAGGCTTTTTATTTCTTCTTGCCTAGTTGCTCTGGCTAGGGCTTCCAATACTATGCTGAATAAAAGTTGCTAGAGCGGGCATTCTTACCTAGCCTTTGTTCTTAAAGAAAAAACTTTTAACTTTTTCATCATAAGTATAATGTTTCCTATGGACTTCTCATATATGGCCTTCACTATGTTGAGATATGCCCACTCTATACCGATTTCTTAAGGATTTTTATCATAAATGAATGTTGAATTTTGTCAAATGCTTTTTTGCATCTATGAAGATGATCACAGGATTTTTATACTTCACTTTTTAAAATGTGCTGTATCACATTGATTAATTGTGGATGTTGAACCATTCTTTCATCACTGCAATAAATTCCACCTGATCATGGTATATAATCCTTTTAATGTATTGTTGAATTCAGTTTGCTAACATTTTGTTGAGAAGTTTTGCATCTTTGTTCACGAGGGATATTGGACTATAATTTTCTTTTTCTTTCCTTCTCTCTTTCCTTCTCTCTTTCCTTCTCTCTTTCTTTCTCTCTCTCTTTCTTTCCTTCCTTCTTTCTTTCTTTCTTTCTTTCTTTCTTTCTTTCTTTCTTTCTTTCTTTCTTTCTTTCTTTCTTTTCTTCTCTGGGTTTACTATAGGGATAATGCTCGCCTCATAAAATGAGTTTGGAAGCATTCTTTCCTCCTCAACTTTTGGAGTTTGAGGACAGGTATTAAATCTCCTTTGAATGTTTGCTAAAATTTAACAGTGAAGCCATCTAATGCTGGACTTTTCTTTATTGGGAGGTTTTGATTAGTGATTCGATCTTCTTGCTAGTAATCTGCCTATTCAGAATTTTTATTTCTTCATGATTCATTTTTGGAAGGTATGTTTCCAGGTATTTACCCATTTCTTCTTAGTTGTCCAATTTGTTGGTGTATAATTGTTCATAAAACAATTACGATCTTTTGTATTTATGTTATATCAATTTAATTTCTCTTTTATTTCTGATTTTACTCATTTGAGCCCTCTTTTTTCTTAGCAACTCTAGTTAAAGGTTTGTCAATTTTGTTTATTGTTTCAAAGAATAAATTTGTAGTTTCATTGATGTTTTCTATTGTCTTTTTAGTCTTTATTTCATTTATTTCCATTCTGATCTTTGTTATTTCCTTCGTTCTACTAATGGGGCTTTATTTGCTCTTCTCTTCTTTTTCTAGTCCTTTTAGACATAGATGTAACATCAGATTATTTATTTGAGATTTTTTTTTTCTTTTCTTTTCTTTTTTAGGTAGGCTTATATCACTATGAACTTTCTTGGAACTGCTCTGATTGATTGCATAGCATAAATTTGGGTATGTTGTATTTCTATTTTCATTTGCCTCAATGCATTTTTTATTTCTCCTTTTATTTTGTCATTGCTTAATCTTCACATAATTGTGATTTTTCCAGTTTTCTTTATGTAATTAATTTCTAGTTTCATATCTTGTGATCAGAAAAGACGCTTGATATGATTTCAAACTGAAATTTATTGAGACTATTTGTAGCTTAACATATAATCTATACTAGAGACTATGTCATGTGCACTTGGAAGAATGTGTATTCTGCTGCTTCTGGGTGGAATATTCTGTGTATGTATATTAAATTTATCTAGTCTAATGAGTAATTTAAGGCCCATATTTCCTTGTTGATTTTCCATTTATATTATTTAGTCATTGATGTAAGCAGAGTATTAAAGTCCCATACTATTATTGCACTGAGGTCAACTTCCCCCTTTAGATCTGTTAATATTTGTTTTATATGTTTGCGTGCTCCTATGTTGGGTGCATAAATATTTACAAAAGCTATATTCTTTTGTTGGATTGAACATTTTATCATTATGTAATTCCCTTCTTTTTCTTTTATTGCAGTCTTTGGTCTAAAGTCTGTTTTGTCTAATATAAGTATAACTACCCCAACTTTTTTGGTCTTCATTTCCATGAAACATCTTTTTTTCCCCTTCTTTTTAGTCTATGTGGGTTCTTACGCCTGAAGTAAGTCTCTTGTAGGCAACATAAGAATGAGAATTTTATTTTGTTATGTCAATTCAGCCATTCTGAGTCTTAATTGGAGACTTTAGTCCATTTATATTTAAATTGATTATTGATAGGTATGTAATTATTGTCATTTTAATTGTCTTCTGGCTATTCCGTAGTCTCTCTCTTCCTTTCTCTTGCTCCCTTCCCTTGTGGTTTGATTATTTTCTCTAGTGTTATGCTTAGATTTTTTCTCAATGTCTATTGTGTATCTACTATAGGTTTTTGCTTTGCGGTTACCATGAAACTTATATATTACAGCCTGTATATAAAACAGTCTAAGTTGATAGCAACTTAAATTTGTATGTATTCTAAAAGCCTATATTTTACTGCTCTCCCCCATTTTGTTTTATTGCCACATTTTTTCATCATTTTATTTTGTATATTCCTTAAGTAATTATTGTACTTATAGTTATTTTTACTACTTTTGTCTTTTAACCTTCATGTTATATAAGAAATTAGTTCACCACTCTTACTATATACTTACTTTGCCAGCAAGATTTAGATTTACACTTTCACATATTTCCTTGTCACTATTAGTGCTGAAACTTCTCATCTTAGGGAAATCACTTTAACATTTTTTTTGTAAAGTCAGCCCATTGCTGATGAACTCTATTAGCTTTTGCTTCTCTGGAAAACTATTTCTCATTCAATGCTGACTGTTAACCTTGATGGGTTGAGTATTCTTGATTAGCAAGTTTTTTTTTTCTTTCAGCACTTTGAATATATCACACTACTGCCTCCTCGCCTGCATAGTTTCTGCCGAAAAATCTGCTCATAGTCTTATGGGGTTTTCTTGTATTCAACAAGTTGCTTTTCTCTTAGTGCTCTTAAAAGTCTTTCTTTATCTTTTGACATTTTATAAGTAAAATGTCAAAAGATAAAGAAATTATTAATATGTATTGGTGTGAATAATCTTTGGGCTCATTTATTTGGAACTCTCTGGGCTTCCAAGATCTAGATGTCTGCTTCCTTCCCTAAATTAGAGAAGTTTTCAGCCACCTTTTCTTCAAATAAGTTTTCTGCTCCTTTTTCTCTCTCTTCTTCTAGGACCCTATAATACTAATGTTATTCTGTTTCCTGTTATCCCATAGGTTCCCTTAAACTACAATCACTTTTTAAATTCTTTCCTTCTTTTTCTGCTTTGTTTGGGTGAATTCTGGTACCCTGTCTTCTAGATCACTGATCCTTTCTTCTACTTCATCTAGTCTGTTGTTAACCCCCCTCTAGTGTACTTTTCAGTTTAGTTATTGTATTCTTCAGCTCTTTAACTTCTGTTTGATGCTTTTTTATATTTTCTAAGTATTTATTGAGGTTCTCATTGTGTTCACCTATTCTCCCAAGTTTGCTGAGCATCTTTATGATGATTACTTCATCAGGGAAACTAATTATCTCCATTTCATTAAGTTTTTTCTCCTCATGCTTTATCTTTTTTTTTGAATGCATTCTTCTATTTCCTCATTTTGCCTGATTTTCTAAGTATTAGATAAAACAGTTACCTCTTCCAGTCTTAAAGGAGGGGCTTGTATAGAAGCTGAACCTTATCCTTCAAACTTGCCTTAGTTCTGGATTGTCTCTAAAACTTTTACAATTGTGTGTCAAAACCTGTCATTATTTCAAAGGGAAGGATCTCAGTCAGTAGCTGGTTTAAGCTGATACCTTCAGACAGTAGCTCTTAAAGTATACAAATATACAGTCCTGTGGGACCACAACTGTAAACTGCTGCAGTGAGGATGAGGGAGAGTGCAAAGATGGCATCCCCCAGCCTATGTTCCCTGAGAGCACCTCTGTAGCCTCTAGATATGTGGCAGACCTGAAACCTGCCCTTCAGGCTGAAGCTCTAGGGCAAATAAATAGCCTTTTACAGAGAAAGACAGGGGGTGTTTCAGTCTGCTGCCTGTGCAGTACACTAAGGGTGGTAGCCTGCCAAGAACTCTCTCCAGCTGTTACAGTACAGGGACCCAGGAATGCAAGCACTGCTGATCACCAGAGCCAGGTAATTAAGGAGTGTCCTCTCTGTGAACTGTGTATGCCTGATGGCTTTAGCAAGACGGATGGAGACTGCAGGATTGGAGCACATCTGCCATCTTTAGGAAGGTGGTGGAAGAGTGTAGGGATGATGTGTGTCTGCTAGTACTAGAAGGTAGAGGGGAAGTGCACAAATAGGGCCCTCCAACACTTCTGTGCCAGAGAGAGTCCCAACAGGCCCTTTCTCCTCAAATAAATGCTTTAAGCTTGTCACAGAAATCTTCACATATAGTTTAGGTGTTTTTAAAACTGCTGTTTCTGTGATGGGCCTGGGCACTAGTGAGTCTGTGCATAAGCCCTTTTAAACATAACTTTAATTCTACATAGAACTTTGGGTTTCCTGGACATAAACCCCATTGGTTTTCAAAACCAGATGTTTTGGGGGCTCGTTTCTCTGGTCCAAAGGTCATGATGTGAGGCAGAAATGGCTTGCTTTTCAGGGAGAAGCTTCAGACTTGTGCCATCCCTCTCAATTGTGGGTTACCACACCAGGGGTGGGTTTCTCGTGAGACTGCTTCTTTGCTTCTCATACCCATCTCAATGTGGTCCGCTCATTGTTTGTTGTGAAGCAGCTATTCAACTGGTTTTCAGGTATTTTTCAGAAGAAATTATTCCAGATGTTGCTGAAGATTCAAGGTATCCTAGGGAGGAGGTGAGTTCAGGGTCTTCCTATGACACCGTCTTGGACCACCTCCCTATTCTTGTTTCCATGAGCTGGTTTGGGTCTCACCTCTACTCTGATACCTTACCCGGTGACATCAATTCACACCTCAAAAATTTCTCCTTTCACTAAAATGTCCATAGTCCTAACATGCCAAGTTCAAGTCATCATCTCTTGCCTGGACTAATGCCAATACTCTTGTAATTGGCTTCCCTGTTACCATCTTTCATTCCTTCAGCCTATTCTCCACATTGCAACCAAAATGATTTTCTTCAAAATTTTAGTTAACTTATGTTATTTCTTGCTCAAAATTATTTGAGTAGCTTTTCATCTCACATAAATTCCAGATGCCCTATGCTAAAGCCCCAATTCCACCTGCAACACAACTCATTTACTCTCTATGCGTGTTACCACCTACCTCATCTGACCAGAAACAATTATTTTTTCCCAGTTTGACTCTCTTCATCTTTTATTCACTGAGATCTTAGCTCAAGGGTCACATCCTCATAAGTGCTTCTCCAATCCATCACACTAGAGCAGGTACCCTACTTTTTTGTGCTCATTGCACCTTACATTTTTATAGCACTTATCATGTCTGCAGTGTAAGCTTGGGTGATTATGAGTTCAGTTCTGTGCAGTGAGTCAGTTAAGTTTGTCTATAAGTGTCTTGGAAGTCACCCTGAACAGAGAAGTAGCTAATTAAATGTTTGTTTAATGAATGAATAACACTTATTTTCTCTACCACTTTTTGGATATGCATTACGTTTTATTCAGGATTCCTAATAATCTTTGTATTTACACCCCTCTGAATACACCCTATCTTGTGAATATACCCTATTTCTGCATCTAAACTTCTCAGCACCAGTTAGTGACTTGCCACGTTTCTTGACAGTAGTAGTGATTTGATCTGTGCTTATCAATCAAATGCAATGTGTAAAGTTCAGTGATACTTACTGATCGAATATACAATAAAAAAAGAAAAGGAAAATTTCTTTATCTCTGATAAGAATATGATAATGGAAGTTGGTGGTGCTGGGTTTGTATTAATTATAGAATTCTAGAGCTACAGAGAGAATTCTGAAGCCTCTTGACAACCTCAAACTCATTTTAAAATAAGGCTCGAGGTCTGAACAGTTAGTAACACAAAGCTAATTCATGACCACTCATTAACTCTTAAGTGCTACACTGATATCTGTTCTTACTTCAGCACACCAAAGTACAGTAGAATCATCAGTCCAATATCTTTGTTTTAAGAAGATGAATGAGAGTAATTTGTCTAGAGTGACATAGACTGAACCAACAGCAAAACAATATTAGAATCTAGACAGATCTCTTAGCTCCATCCTCTTCCTCTGTTTTTTGTGTTTTTTTTATTTTTAAATACTTTTATACAATTTTAAAATTCAGATTCTTCCCATTTACATTATTATAAAGTATTGGCTATATTCCCCATGTTGTACAAGACATCCTTGAACTTATCTTACACCCAATAGTTAGTACCTCCCAATCCCCCATCTTTATTTTGCCCCCTGCCCTTCCCCTTCTCCATTAGTAACCACCAGTTTGTTTTCTATGTCTGTGAGTCTGCTTCTTTTTTGCTGTATTCACTAGTTTGTTGTAGTTTTTAGATTCCACATATAAGTGACATCATATAGTATTTGTCTTTCTTTAACTTATTTCACTTGGCGTAATGCCCCCCTAGTCTAACCAGGTTGATGCAAATGGCAGATCTTCCTCTGTTTTTTTGTTTGTTT
Source organism: Catagonus wagneri (assembly GCA_004024745.2). Lineage (NCBI taxonomy): Eukaryota > Metazoa > Chordata > Mammalia > Artiodactyla > Tayassuidae > Catagonus > Catagonus wagneri. The sequence continues at coordinate 5,782,976 of PVHT020003428.1, forward strand.
TTGGTCACTTGCAAGCTGGAGAGAGGCAACGTGGTCTACAGACTCCATGCCTCCCCCCTTAACCTTTGAGAACCATCTCATGTGGCCCTTCATTCATGAAATCTTTCCCAAACCTGATGCATTTTTCCCCTTAAGATTCTTTTATAGCACATTTTAGGTATTTATTGAATTTTGTGCTATATTTATTTGGATGCTTGTTTAATTTCACTTCATTTTCAGTTTCTGGAAGGTAAAACCTTTATCTGTTCTATTTTCATATCGTCTGCAGTTACTAACACAATGCTGCACACATAATGGCTCTCAAAAGTATTTGGTAAATTGAACAGAATTAATGAGAACATATTGAACCTGTTCTATAAATTACAGTGAAGGCAGTTTCTGAAGCAAATGGCCAGGGAATTGACAACAATCCTAACTGGCATATCTGCAACTAGAAATTGTTTTACGAACACTTGATTATTACCTAGTAGAGGACCAAGAATTGCCTGGAAAACACAAGGAAAAAACCGTAGGTTACAAAACACAGCCTTGATCTTACACCTAACATGCAGTAGATCCTTCAAAAACAGTTCTTTTGTTCTAACCAAACACCCTTATCATTCCCCAGAGGAAAAAAGATACCGCACTCACTGAACCATAACCCACTTCACAAAAGAATTCTCCTTGTTCTAAAGGGATGTCAAGATGAGTGACAGAAAAGTACAATTCTTGATTATCTACATACCATCCTTTTTGAGGAAGACCGCACTGTGGTTTTTTTTTTTTTTTTTTGGTCTTTTTGCCTTATCTAGAGCCACACCCGCGGCATATGGAGGTTCCCAGGCTAGGGGTCTAACAGGAGCTGTAGCTGCCGGCCTTCGCCACAGCCACAGCAACGTGGGATCCGAGCCACATCTGCAACCTACACCACAGCTCATGGCAACGCCAGATCCTTAACCCACTGAGCAAGGCCAAGGATCGAACCCGCAACCTCCTGGTTCCTAGTTGGATTCATTAACCACTGAGCCACGACGGGAACTCCCGCACTGTTATTTCTTTGGTTGGTGGTGTGGCATGGTAGTGGGGGAATCTGGTAAATAATACAAATGAATACTTTAAGGTGAGCTTTCAAGGAAACCTACTTGATGAGTTAGGGAAAGACACAAATAAAAAATAAAGAGAAAAAAATGAACAGATCAGACATGTTTGGCAAATTAAAATAATAATTGGCAACTTTAAAAGCCAAATTATATTTTGGATCAAATCATTCAAACAGGTGAGCTACACGCAAAAATTCAGAGCCTTTGCCTTTACTGGAGACAGAATTTCAATTAACACAAAACTAACTTTATTTATAATAACAACTTGATTCAAGTGTCCAACAGCTTTTAAATCTATTGAATTTTACCAAAAAAAAAATCAATTCTTGGTTCAGGGGTGCTTTACATTTTATACCATATTAATAACCACTACTACTGATTTATTTCACATAACTTGAAATAACGCTGTTCAGTTGAGATGTGGAGAAAGAGTCAGAACGCTGGAGAGCTTAGTGGTAGGGGTCAAGTTTATGTGCACAAGTTTTGAGAAAATTAAAATTCTCAGAGTCAGGTTCCTAAACAGACACACTAGCTGCACTTAAAAATAAATAACAGCATCTGAATAAAATACTAATTCAACTAAAACCGGCTAATGTGTATTGACGTGCTGCTCTGTTTAAGGTATAGTCTGGATTGCTCTTTGCCCAGGACCGAGTCCCAGGAAGAATCATATGTTCTGTCTGATTCTCTGTCTAAATTAAGCGGAACTTCTTGTGTATAATATGGCAAGCATGACTGACAAGCTTTGGGAAATGCTGAATTTGGGGTTCAGAGATATAGATCATAGTTGGCCGGTCTTTGTCTCATCAGATCTCAAAGCAGGTCACACTTTTGGTATTTGGTACCAAATTTTGGTTCTGCCTTTCCCTGATAATGGCTTAGGTATCCAGTTTTCCAGGATCCCTGTTCTGTTCAGACTCATGCCTTTTAATACCTGTGACCTTCCGGGTTCCTATTCTGCTCATTCTTCCTATGCTGATATATGTGTATGACTCCTAATTAAGATTTTGTCCACTCCTGCTCTGAAACTAGGACTGCTGCCCTGGCCTGGTCTTCCCCCAAGTTCCCTGCTTTGAGCAGAATGGCCCTCTGCCCATCTGGTTCCTGGCTCTATCCTGACCTCTAGCGACCATTACAGGGACTACCCTACCTAAGCCCTTACTGCTTGTGTGTCACATGATGTAGATCTGGTTAAACTGTCTCAATGAAAATTACCCTAAATATTATTTACTTCTAATGCAGCAAGAAAACTTAGTTAGAAAAAAAGAAGAACTTGCTGAAGATTAAGGCAAGAGGTACAGGAAATTCATCTTCTTTTAAGCTAAATAAAGTTTTTCCACTTGACCTCAGTAATTTATTTCTTTACCTATCACTTTCATTCCTCATTCTTGCATCTATGCATGCATCCATTCATTCATCCATTCATTTAACACGAGTATCTGGCAAAGTGCTAAGGTAAACTAGACAAATATATGTCACTGTTTGGCCTGGGGCTATCTGGTCTTGTCCAGATGCATAAATACGTTCAGCCCAGAATGGACCAAAGTAGGTTTCCACTGAACAACGCCAGTCCTGGGGTGAACAGTCCCTCACTCACCATATTGAACAAGTAGTTCTGAACCAAGCGTGGTTGTTCCCAGGGGCAAGAAGAGGGGACCAGGTAAAATGCATGCTATGTTAAAATCTGGAAAAACAGAACTAGCATTCATGGTTCTCAAGGACTGGATCAATGCAGAGTAACTTAAATCAATCTTGGAGAACAAATCAAATGACATGTGTAATAGAAAGGAGAGGCTTCCCGTTGAAAGTAGAAAAGACTATAAACATCAAGAAAAGGCAGAAATAGTGGCTATGATTCCAAGGAAACAGAAAATGGTGTTTACATGCTGCAGTTCTATTACTTAAGGGAAATACCATTGGGGGAAAATAGGCAAGGTTTTTAGTAATTCCTGGATCATTGCTGTTAATTTTTGTGTATAGGCATACCTCACTTTATCATGCTTCAAAGACACTGCGCTTTTTGCTATCTCCATTTTCCCAACAGCGTTTCTTCTTGTTTCTTTGTCACATTTTAGTAATTCTCACAATATTTCAAACTTTTTCATTATTATATTAGTTACGGCAATCTGTGATGTGATCTTTGATGTTACAATCTGACTCACTGAAGGCTCAGATGATGTTTAGCATGTTTTAGCAATGAAGAATTTTTTAATTAGGGTAATATAATATTTTTTATACATGATACTATTGCACACTTAACAGGCTACAGTATAGTATAAACATAACTTTTTATACACACGGGGAGACAAAAAAAATCATATCACTGGCTTTACTGTGATATTCACTGAATGGCAGTGATCTGAAATAGAACCCACAATATCTCCAAGGTATGCCTGTAGTAGAGGTCATGTTTAATAGAATTGCCTACAGCTGACATATCAATGATCATGTCATACTTTCCTCAATAGACTGATGAAAATCATGTGCTTATCATTATTTGTTACTCAGTGATAGATGTTTTCACTTTTGCATAGAGACACATAAACTGCACATAAATAATACTATTCAAAACTCTACAGATGGCCAAAGCATCAATAGAGATATTAATGTACAGAGTTCTCTACAGGTTAATGTGTTTCATTTCATGAAAGACTCTTGACAAAGAACAGATTGTGGTGACACTGTTATCTGTTCTCCGTGTAACATTCAGCATCGTCTTGTGCAATGTTTTTACATGAGAGTTGCCCACGGAGGTCTAGGTTACTTCCTTACAGATTCATTTGGCCAATGGAACTCTGCTGGCTGTGACGGAACAGGCATATTTACTATTATTGACTTTTCCTACCAGCAACAATCTCAATGTTACTAAAGATGGGGATGGGGGGGTCAGACCAGGTGTTTGCACTGTAAGACTACAGCTGCGTGATGACCCCACACAGTCCACCCGTCGGCCTGTGTTACCAGGGCTCTCCTTAGCTCTGAGGAGGTTAAATGAAAAAGTGCCTTGAAAGGGCAGCCGCCCACCTGTCATTTAATGTGATCTGCAGTTGTAAGAATTATACTGTCCCATAGAGTTAGAATCCTAGAAATTCTCTCAGGAACCAATCATTGTATGAAGCCATGGAGAAACACATTTCTGAATCCCAAAACTCTCCTTTAGGTAAAAGTTTCAAGTGATTTTTTTTTAATGCAAGTAAACAAACATTTCCAAGTGTCAACAGAGCACAATGCCCTACAGAGAAAGTGTCCCATTGCCAACATTCTTCTTTCCTTTCACAGGAAAGTCAATAATTATAGCAATAACGACAACCTATTCATCTAGATAACACAATTTACAAAGCAGTTTTGTAACAAAGGTGCATATGCAAAAAAAAAAAAAAAAATGGTGTCATTCAGCTCTCACTCTGTAAGCAGGCACCATTTGCTTGGTCTAACCTAAGTAGCAGTAGAAACTCTACAAAAACAATAGGATCTGCTAGTTTGAATATTTCTTCTAAACATCATTTGTATAAGTGCGCATAACATTGGGGGATCCGGGAATTAACTTAGTCCTTTATAAAATAGCAAAACTATTGGATGAGACTAAGTGAAATAAATTGTGCAATGAAATAAACCATGTACACATTACCCAACAATGAACCTACACAGGTATTATTACCTTTCTGATTCTTTTGTTGTCCATTATAGCAAATGTGTCTGTGAATGTGCATAGAAATATGTTGTTCTTGGGGAAAATCTGGGCTGTGGAGAGGATCCATAAATAAACAACAAAGTAAATCACAACTAATGTGCAGCACTGCAGTGCCATGTGGTTTACCCATTTTCAGGAGCTTACAATCCATCTGGCACTGTGCTGAGCACTTTAGATACATTATCGGGTTTAATTTTCACAACAAACTTGAGTGTAGATGAAGAAATGGATGCTAAAGGAATTCAAATCACTTGCCCAGGGCCAAACAGTTAATGAGTAGCCAAGACAGAACACAGAATGTGCTGCCTGAAGACCCGTACAGAAAGTGGCGAGACAAGCGGATACCTTAGAAAACAGGAAAAAGGCACAGAAATCCCAAGGTGAATGAGTATAAATATACAGCTAGCATGTTTACTCCATTGGAGTGCATAGAGCTGTGTAAAATGACATCTCAGACTGGAGGGCTTTCAGGAACTGCCTGGCTTCTGGCTTTGGGGAAGAGCACAGAAACTTCTAGGCTGTCTACTGCCTGAGTCAGCTGCTCTCATCCTGCCACAGGAACCTTTGAAAGTTAAAAACAACAAACAAAAACTCAAACATCTTTTCTTGCTGCTTTCTTGGGACTTTGCTCTTTTCTTTCTCAGTACCCACTTACAGTAAGATTATACTTTCATTACACATTACTTATCTTATTGGACTTCTTCCTGCTGCTCTGAGTTGGCAAGGCAGGTGTTTTCTTACTTGACAGCAGTGATTCTCAGGCTTGCCTGCACACGAGAATCACTTGAGGGACTTTTAAAACATGTGAATGCCTGAGCCCCACCTCACAGCAATTAAATCATAATCCTCGGGGGAGTGGGTCAGCGTGTCCTGTTTAATGAAAGCTCCCCAGATGACTCCAGTAGGCAGCCAGGGTTAAGAGCTGCCATTAAGCCTGAATGAACTGAACTCATGGCTTAAGAGTATAGTGTCAGAAGCAGACCGGCTACCTACTTGCCGTGTTCCCCTGCCTCAATTTACACAAGAATCAAGCGCAGAAAGATATTCGGTCGTGTGTTCTGAAGGGTTAAACTGAATGGTTGCAAGCAATAATAACTTCTTTGAGTGGAAGGACCATGTCGGCATCCTAACCTCACAATGTGGGTCCTAGAACGTGAGTCAAATGGGACTACTGAAGATTTTAAAATCACAGCTTGGAGTTCCCTCTGTGGTGCAAGGGGATGGCAACATCTCTGCAGCACCAGGATGCAGATTCAGTCCCCCGCTGGCCAGTAGGTTAAGGATCCTTGTTGCCATGGCTGGAGCGTAGGTGGAAACTGTGGTTCGAATCTGAGCCTGGGAACTCCTTATGCCGCGGGTCGGACAAAAAAGAAAAAAAAATCTTAAAATAATAAAATAAAGTCCCCAAATCGCTGTTACTCTGCAGTCCCAGAAAAGTAACAACCAGAGAAATCATAATTTCAGGAACAATTTTCCCAGCTCAGCCTTTTCGCTAATGACTGTGTCACTTCGCGAATTACTTTTCTCACAGCCTAATAGATGTGACGCTCAGTTTTTAATGGATCTTCTTTATTGTACTTCGTTAATTTCCCTTCCTCTTTTACATCTTCCCTCCAGCACCTGGTAGATTTAACCACCCTGGTTAATCATATTTTGTGTGAACTGAGAGAAATACTGTCCCATATATGCTACCGGTTTCAAAACACATCTCCCTCAGTCTCACTTCTGAGCTTTGGGTTTGCCTGGCCGTATTCCAGTGGCTCCTGGAATTTATTGTGCCCAAAATGGAACTTGGATTTTTCAAACTACCCATATAGCCTTGGGAGCCTGCCCAGATTCCCTTCCACGTTCAAATAATTACCTGTGATGGTTCCTCCAAGGGTGACACCGGCATTTCACACCCAAACCAAACTGGTCTTCTTCCTCTTCATGCATTTTTATGCTCTCAAATTCTAAATCAGTGACATCACCATCCATCTAGTTATCCAAGCTAGCACTTCTGGGTGTCATTCTTGATTTTTTTTTCCTTTATTATTATTACTTCTCCTATCCACTAGCCACTAAATGTTACTGATTTGACATCTGTAGTCCTCTGCTACCATCCTCTTCGACTCTGGGCTGCTCTACTTAAGAGTCACATCTCACAAGCACTACCAATTCAATGCCCAGGCTTCTAGGATTTTCGTTCTTAAACCCATCAGCTATGCAACTGCCAGAGTATTAACCTGTTTCATTGCCCTCCTAACTTTCAGTGTCTCCTCAGGACAGGATAAAGTCCTGTTTCTGTAGCCGACCAAAGGTCCCTATGTGGACTGGCCCCTTTCTTCCCCTCCATTCAGAAATCCTGTCAGCCTACGTCTAGGACTCAGTTCTCCAGAAATAGTACATGCTTTCACTCCTGCTCCAACCTGCTCTGTAACCTGTGCCTTTGGCCCTGTGCCTTTTGTCTGGCTGACTCCTGCCCATCATCCAAGACTCTTTCCTGTTATACCTCTTCCAGAAAACTGTCCCTTGTCCCCCACTGCCTCCCAGGTTCTTTGCTTTCATAATAGCCTGTGAAATTCTCCATCAATCCAATTAATCACTAACCATCTCTGTAATGTGAATTTCTTGAATTCAATGACTATATACTCTGTATCCTCAACATTTAGACAGAGTCTGGTACTCAGTGAAACATCACGAATTATGAACACCTCCGTGGCACTCAGTATACAATTCTACAGTACTTATTATCTTCTAGAGCTCTTACTACATCCTTCTTCTTTCTCTTCAACTAGACTGTTAACTCCAGACTGCTTTCAAAATTGTATTCATCCTTTTGCTTTAGTATTAGCTGTATCACCCGACCATAAATAGGTATTTTATCAGCGACAACTTAAAAAAAGGGGGTGGGGATAAAAGGAAGGTCCAATTTCTATATAATGGTTCAGCACAATTTAAAAATGGTACACATTAATAATTCAAGTAAAATGTGTAATATTTTCCTTCACTTCTCTATACAAACAAATGAAAAATTAAAGATTCCTAGAGCTTTAAGAGTTACTGCCTTCAAGAATATACAATGGAGGAGCTCCTGTCATGGCTCAGCAGAAACAAACCGGACTAATATCCTCAAGGATGTGGTTCAATCCCCGGCCTCGCTCAGTGTGCTTCTGTGAGCTGTGGTATAGGTCGCAGAAGTGGCTCAGATCTGGTGTGGCTGTGGATGTGGCCAGCAGCTGTAGCTCCAATTCAATCCCTAGCCTGGGAACTTCCATAGGACGCACTTGAAGCCCTAAAAAAGAAAAAAAAGAATATACAATGGAGAAAAGAAAGTCTCTTCAATAAGGGGTGCTTGGAAAACTGGACATCTACATGTAAAAGAATGAAATTAGAACATTTGCTAACACCATATACAAAAAATAAACACCAAATGGATTAAAGACCTAAATATAAGACCGAATAATATAAAAGACCTGGAGAAAAACATACTCTTTGATATAAATTGCAGCAATGTTTTTTGAATCTGTCTCCTAAAGTAAAGAAAATAAAAGAAAAAGTAAACAACAGGGCCTAATTAAACATAAAAGTTTTTGCACAGCAAAGGAAACTGACAAAATGAAAAGACAACCTACTGAATGGGGGAAAATATTTGCAAGTGATATGACCAAGAGGGGATTAATATCCAATATATACAAACATCTCATATAGCTCAACATTAAGAAACAAACAACCCGATTAAAAACAGGAAGAAGTAAGTGAAGTCAGTCAGAGAAAGACAAATATATGAGACCACTAATACGTAGAGTCTAACAGGAAATGATACAAAAGAACTTGTAAAAGAGAAAGAGACTCAAAGGTTTAAAACCAAATTCATGGTTACCAAAGGAGAAATGTAGAGTGAGGGATAAATTAGGGGAGTTGGGATTGACATATAGATACTACTATATATAAAATGGATAGGTAACAAGGACCTACAGTACAGCATAGGGTAATCTACTCAATACCATGTAATAACCTATATGGGAAAAGAATCTGAAAAAGAATGGTTATATGCATAACAGATTTACTTTGCTGTGCACCTGAAACTTACACAACTTTCTAAGTCAACCATACTCCAATAAAATTTATTTAAAAAAAAATAGGCAGAAGAAATGAATAGACATTTTTCCAAGAGGAAATGCACATGGCCACCTGGCCCTCAAAAAAAAATAAATAAAAATAAAAGCCCAACATTGCTAATCATCAGAGAAATTCAAATCAGATCCACAATGAGATATCCTCTCAGACCTGTCAGAATGGCTATCATCAAAAAACCCACAAATACCAAATGCTGGCAAGGATGTGGATAAAAGGGACCCTTCCTTTTACTGTTGGAGAGTATGTAAAATGGTGTAGCCACTGTGGAAAATGATATGGCAGTTTCTCAAAAAACTAAAAGTAGAACTAACATACGACCCAGCAATTCTACTCCTGGGTATATATCTGAAAAAAAGCAAAACACAGATTCAAAAAGATACATCCAATGTTCACAGCAGCATTATTTACAATTGCCAAGGTATGGAAGCAACCTAAGCAGCTATCAACAAAGGAATGGATAAAGAAGATGTAGTGTACACACACAGACACACACACACACGCGCGCACACACACACACAATAGAATACTACTCAGCCATAAAAAAGAATGAAAATTTGCCATCTGCAGAAACATGGATGGACTTGGAGGGCATTATGCTAAGTGAAATTAGTCAGACAGAGAGAGACAAATACTGTACAATATCACCTATGTGTACAATCTAAAAAATACAGCACACCACTGAACATAAGAAAAAAGGCCTACTCAGAATATAGAGAACAAACTCACGGTTAACAGTGGGGTGAGGGAAGGTGGGGAGACAATATAGGGGTAGGGGAGTAAGAGGTACAAAGTATTAGGTACAAAATAACCTTCAAGGATATATTGTACAACATGGGGGATATAGGCAATATTTTACAATAAATTTAAAGGTAACATAATCTTTAAAAATTGTGAATCACTATATTGTACACCTGTAACATACAATATTGCACAGCAACTATACTTCAGTTTCTTAAAAGAGAGTTATTGACTTCACATATTGGACTGTAAACAGAATATGTGTCTTATTCCAGAATTGAAGCATTAGATTCTAAAAGAGATGATCAGTTTCTGGATAGAACGTTGAAGGAAATAGTTCCCTTACATGTGTGAATGGACAAGGACATACTAGAAAGAATGGCTAAAAAAGAAAGATGTAACTTCCACTGTATACAAATGAAGCATGACTCATCTACCTTTTTAGCTCAGGCACAATGTTGTTGAAAGCATGACACTAACTGATGCCAAAATCTCAAACATCAACGATTAGGGATTCAATAAGAGCTGGCATTTTAAAAAGCGTATCAGTAGGTATTTTAAAATAATATATATTTATAGAAGCCCAAAGCAAAAAGCATAAGAACTATTAATTTATAATAAACATAGCTAACACTGTTACAGCTTGCAGACAAAAAACAAAAACATTCTAATATTGTTTGTGGCATTGTTGGGGAATGCTGTGAGTTCTCCCTCCTTATCACCTCTCTCCATGCTAGATAAATCACTAATAATTTTAGCCTTTGGGGACTCTCTTATCCCATCCATTCAGAGCTTTTCTTCATAAAATACGCTCTTTTTAAAAATGAAAAGAAACTGTTTTTCCATTTTCTGTACTATTATTTGGAGATGGCAGGGACATATAATTTAGAAAAGTCCTCTACCGTCTCTGCTGGTGCAATTGAGGAGGAGGGTGACTCACCTTAGGAACTGGCAGATGTTGGCACCTGTCACGAGAAATTAGAGTCTGTGAGTCAAACTGCTTGTGACTGAGAACACACCAGCAAGTCTTAGACTGGGAGCCAGGACATAGCAATCAGGCTGGAAGGGAATCAGTCCTGAGATCTGTTTGAGACCAGCCGCCTTCTGTGAAGTCCAGTGACTCTTTGTGAAAATGCGATCTCTGCCACCTGGGTTGCTCATTAAAGACGCACATTTGTACCTCAACCCAGACCTACAACATCAAAATTCCAGATGCAGAACCCAGGAATCTAAACATTACCAGTCCCGCCAGAGGACTCTGGGGCATGCCTGAGTTTAGGGACATCCAGTTTAAGCCATACACACAATGTCTGGGACTACAGCTCCTTCTCCTTGAGGCAGTAAATAGATGGGTCCCAGGCTGAGCAACTGGAATCTGTCCCTTGTGCACAGATACTTCAAGATAAAGATTATGGGAGTTCCCATTGTGGCTTGGCAGGTTAAGAACACTACTAGTATACATGAGGACGCAGGTTTGATCCCTGGCCTTGCCCAATGGGTTAAGCGTCCGGCATTGCCTCAAGCTCCACATAGATTGCAGCTGTAGCTCAGATCCCGAGTTATTGTGACTGTGATGTAGGCTGGCAGTTGTAGCTCTGATTTGACCCCTAGCCCAGAAAACTTCTATATGCCGCAGGCACGGCCCTAAAAATTAAAAATAAAGACTATGGAGGCAGGAACAAGGGGGAGCTGTATCCTGCTTGGATAAAAGAGACCATGTATTTCTCATTCTTGAGGTTGAGGAGACCTCCTGAACTACACATGCACAGAAAGGTTCCTCATGAGTCAGAAAAGGGAGGTGGTGCCAGATCATAGTCCATCTGTCAACTTCCCAGAGATCCTTGGGCTAGAATCCATCCTAGCTAAAAGATGCATGTGCACATGAGCCAGGCCAAATGTGGACTCAAAGCCAGATGAAGCAAGATGATTGGCCAAAGAAGCCTGGAAGGACTGCTACCATACAGGGGATTTAAACTAACTCCAAAGCATGTGCTCTCTTCCTCTCTTGCTCTCTGTCTCTGTCTGTCTGTCTGTCTCTGCCCACCCCCAACACTGGAGCCTGCCTGTGCTTTCTCCACACCTGTCTTCTCTCTCTTCTCTCTTAATAAACACTTATTTGCCTCACTGGCCTCAGTCTGTTTGCCAGATTCCTTCTCCAAAGGGATAAGTACTGGGGACCTACATCAGGTGGTTAGGTTTCAGCATTCCCACCCCACAGCCAACAGAGAACACTCTCACACCCAATAGAATCACGTGGTTTTAGGGACAGCTTTCAATCCACTTACACGGATTTTGCATTTTACTTACAAGAAAATACTTGTGACCTGCTGCTCAGTGAAGCCCCACACGTCTTAAGGCTCAGAAGTGAGAGCTACTGTGAGGTTCTGGGAGATTCCAGCTCATTGAATTCCCACCCTGGTCGTTCTGGCTTTTCACTAAAAAAGGCTTCCCAAAGGCTTACTCTTCAGAATGATCCTCACAAGAAGTATGTTAATCCTTGTGAGAACTCAGATGATTTTTGTGGATGTAATACAACATCATAACCATAAATAGGATAGGCTCAGCTACTGAGAACGTCTTAATGAAGAGAACATAAAATACTTGAGCTGGAAATTCTCATTTCACAATCTAATAACTAGCATTGGCTCTGAAATCCATCCCTATTTTGGAATATCATAATTATATGGTAGGCAGAGGATAAGAAACAAAAAGAGAATTTAAATGTGCACACACACACAACCCCCCAAAATGCCAATGACCATCATTTAGGTCTTAAAAAATCCTCCCTCATCCTTTGGACTGAATTCTGCACCAAGGTCACTTGTATGGCATCACTATTTTATTTTTTTAATCTATATTCAATACTAAAACAAAAATCTTTGTATGAAAAAGTTTTTGTTAGTTTTAACCTCATCAACCTGAAGGAGTAACCCATAGACATTAATGGTCACTAATATATTCATCTGTATTTGTTTAGAAGATAATCCTGAGAGGAGAGAAAAAGTGCTACAGGATATGGTCCCTTGTTATAAGTAAAAATAGAAGCCATTCAGGAGTAGCTTGAGGAAAGGGAAGATTTGAGATTGTGGGGAGGGAGGAGCTACTAAATGGAGAGGAGGTTGGGGAACACCAAAGCCAACCCTGAAAATTCTGTCTTGGCCAACCCTGAAAATTCTGTCTTGGCCTGTCCCGGTGGAATGTTACAAGATAATCTGAAGCAGATGCTCATTTTTCAGCTACACAGAGATCTGAAAAGTAGGCAGCTCCAGTAAGAGACTGATTTCACTTTCCTTAAAGGTAAACATTAAATCTCTGTACTGTTTCTCTTTGTTATTAAGGAGGCTTTTTCCTCACATCCCCCAAGCCAAGATTCTGTGATAAAGCTTGGTTTATGTTATACAATTCAGAATGAGTTACTTGAAGCAAAACCATTGTGGAAATGCAAGTGTACAAAAAAGGGAATTGGGGATTGAGACTAATAATGATGCTGATGCATTAAGCACTTAATCTATGCCAGCCATTTTGCTAAGTGTTTTACATATAATGGTTTCACTTCCACCTATGATGAAAGGTACTGTTATTCTCCCAGTGTTTCAGATGACAAAACAAAGACTAATTAAAGCAAACAAGGAGATTCTGTAATAAACTACATGGGAAAAGAATCTGAAAAAGAATGGATATATGTAGAGGCATAACTGATTCACTTTGCTGTACACTTGAAACTAACACAACATTGTAAATCCACTATACTACAATAAAACTTTTTTAAAAACTATAAAAAAAAGTAAATAAGGACAGCAGATAGGAGATCAAGCCAAGGTTTACATACAAGTCCGATTTATTCCAGTACCCTCTGTCTTAGTTGCAAGCTTGAAGGCCTTTAAAACTGAAGAGTGTTAACTGCATAAAAAGCAATAAAGTTAAGATTCCTGTATCTACAAGTTGCTTTGATCTATGCAAAAGAAGTTCAAATTTATTTTTTAATCCTCCTTGCAAAATTTTAGGAATATTTTCACAGGTCAAAGTTATGACCCATGTGGAAATACTTCAAAACAGGTCTTTAAAAATTATTGACATCACTGAGGGCTCAGATCTTACCATGCCCTCTCCCAGTAGCAGCTGTATTTAATACTAGCCTTGCCATCCAGAAACCAAAGCCAACCTCCTAGTTTGTGTCTCAGCCAACTGGCAAGTAAGAGTCTTACCTCAGACCTGGGACCTAGACAAAGAATATTCTTGCCGTCTAATAACACTGGCATCATCTTTATTCAAGTTTTTCCCTATTCGGAGACTACTGTTTTTAAGATGAGCCCCTACTAATTTCACTCTTCTCAAGACAAATTCAAAACCTAGCCAATGGACTTCCCTGACCACATGGCAACCTCCTTCTAGTTTCATCTCCTGCATCAGTGTCTTCTGACATTCCTCTCTTGCCTGCAATGAGAACCTTCCTTCCCTATATTCCCACAGCATCCTGCACGTATGTATCCTGTGCTGTGTGCATCATGCTTCTATTTAACTCTAGATCATGTGCTATTTCACCAACCAAACTGTAATATACGTCTTCTGCATCTATCTCGGCCAGCATGGTGACCTACTACTGTTGTAGCTCAAAAGATATTTGTTAATTGACTGAATGAATGTTTCCAATAACTTCTCCTGAAGTATGTTTCCTTGGATGGTATTGGTCCTAACAGCTCCCTGTATCCTCCTATAAACAGAAAAAGCTGGGAGTTCCCTTTGTGGCTTAGCATTTAACGAACCCAACTAGGAACCATGAGGATGCGGATTCGATCCCTGGCCTCGCTCACTGGGTTAAGGATCTGATATTGGTGGGAGCTGTGGTGTAGGTCGCAGACACAGCTTGGATCCTGCATTGCTGTGGCTGTGGCATAGGCGGGCAGCTGTAGCTCTGATTCGACTCCTAGCCTGGGAACTTCCATATGCTGTGGTTGCGACCCTAAAAGAAAAAAAAAAGGAAAAAGCCAAGAGGTCTACATCATGGGTAATGAGACACAGGGTCACCCATGATCTGAGCCTCACAATTCTAGTGTTATCAATGTCAATATAATTCAAATCTTTTTAAAATTTATTTTAAACTTATTTTATTGAAGCGTAGTTGATGTATAGAGTTGTGTTAGTTTCTGGTGTACAGCAAAGTGATTCAGTTATACATACATACATAGTTCAAATCTTAAAGGGAAAAAAAGTAGCTTTTTACCTTATGTTAAAAATTTCTTTATCACGTTCTGGAATAAAAATAACTAAAATCTTTGTCCCGAACCATATTAGGAAAAGCAAAAGGCATATTAAAAATCCGTAATTGCTAATCTCCCTATAAGGGCTCCAGTGAGAGCTGCCTAAGAGATGCAGCCATGGTTCAAAAACCTTCAAATGAATGAGGTCAATCTATTTTATTAACGTAACACTCATTTACTGTTTTATTTTAAGAGAAGCAGAGCAGTGATAAAGAGCACAAACTCAGGCACACTGCTTGGCCTGAATTCTCTTAAGAGCTGTTGACAGGATATCAATTATGTCAGAGTCACTCCTCGAGCCACTGCTTGTAGCCACTATCATCTCTTGTCTGGAGTAGGGTGACGGCCTTGGAAATGCTCTCCCTGCTTCTGCCCTTGCTCCTCTGCCCTCAGAGTGGCAAAGTCACTCAACAGCTCCTGTCTCTTTGCTCCACCTCCCCCAACAGCTCCCCATCGCACTTGCCATCTAGATTACTCAGCCCCCTCCTTGTGCATCTGATTTCATCTCCCATTGCTCTCCTCTCTTCCACTTTTTTCTATCCATATTTACTGCCTTGTTCTTCCTTGAACATGTCAAGGAACATGCTCCCAGGGAAAGCCCAGGGCATTTGCCATTTGCCATTCCCCTGTTGTAGGGGTTCTCGCCTGCGTTTCTTATCTGTGTGGCTCCTTTACTCACTGCTCTCAGATTATTTCTGCTTGAAGACCACGTAGTCAGAGTCTCCCTCCCTTCCCATCCAATCTAAATAGCCACACACACTCTCTCAGCCTTTGCTCTTCTTTAATCAGCCCCATCTAACAAATGACAGATGTATTCGTTTATCTGGTCCATGATCCAACCAGAGCTCCAAGATAACGAGGATTGATCACTGCTCCCTGGAAGAGGATCTGGTACAGAGCAGGCATTCCATAGTTACTGAATGAATAATGGAACACCTCTGCTAAAAAGACTCATAATTCAGTTATGTAAGAGGATGTAAAATGTTGAAAACTACAGCATATAAAAGCTAAATAACACTCTACTTGAACGATATTCCACCTGTTCATATAGAATTAAGGGCCAGATGTGCCATACTTGGCATAGACAATAAGTTTGACGTCCTTGCTTGCTTGAGGTGAGACAGGACCACGAAGGAAGACTATTCTGTTTGTCTTGGTTGCTAACAATCCTGTCCCAAATTGAAAGACACACCTTTGAGGATAGCCAGCCCCTGCAGGTTTCCAAAAGAAGGACGGGGTCTGATTATTGTCAAAAGTTGTCCCCACGGTATGAGTTGACAGCGGTGCAAAATTTACAAGGTTTTTTTGCACATTCTTGAGGAGATGAGACTTACTGTCAGTGTCCTGGAATATGGTCACTATCCACAGAGAAAACCGGAATGTTTTCAACTGAGAGCCCTCGATATTTAAGTCAGCAAGCACTCCGTGTGGCCTGACTGTGTTCTCTCTCACAATCTAGAAACCCAGAAACTGTGGAAGCCAGACTGGTTTACAGCTACCACTCAGCTGTCTTCAGGGCATCTGTTCTTTCTTTCTTTCTTTCTTTTGGTCTTTTTTTTTTTTTTTTATGGCATCGCCTCCTGCATACGGAAGTTTCCCAGGCTAGGTGTCAAATCAGAGCTGCAGCTGCCGGCTTACGCCATAGCCACAGCAACACCAGATCCCAGCCATATCTGTGACCTACACTGCATCTCACGGCAATGCCAGATCCATAACCCCTTGAGTGGAGACAGGGATCAAACCCAAGTCCTCAGGGATACTAGACAGGTTGGTTACCACTGAGCCACAACAGGAACTCCCAGGGCACCTATTATTTTAATGACTTGCTTGGTGCTTGATAAATGCAAATAGACTTAATTACTAACAGAAGTAAAACAGAGAAATTAAGGTAAATCTACTACAGAAATAGCAAAGGAATTTTAAAAATTATTATTATTTTTGTTGAAGTATTGCTGACTTACCTGTGTTAATTTCAGGTGTACAGCAAAGTGATTCAGTTATTTATACATACATACTATCTATTTTTTTCAGTCTTTTGCATTATAGGTTATTATGAGATACTGAATATAGTTCCTTGTGCTATATGGTAGGTCCTTGCTATCTATCTATTTTACATATAACCGTGTGTGTCTATTAACCCCAAATTCCTAATTTATCCCTCCCCTTCTCCTTTGGCAACTTCTATGTCTGAGTCTATTTCTGTTGTGTAAATAAGTTCATTTGTATCACTGTTTTAGATTTCACATATAAGTGATATATGATATGCAAATGAATTATTGGTAAATAACGAGTGACTTAAGCAACCTTAAACTTTCTACTCTTTGCATCGTTGACACCAACTTTTTGCTGCCTTCCATTATCATAGGTTAAAGTAATTGTACAGTTTAAAAAAAAAAAGCTGGGATGCTTATAAACTCAGGAAGACAGAATTGAATCCAGAAATTTTAGCTACAAAATAAACCACAGTTGTGACAGTGTCTCCAACACATGCTGCACCCACCATTATGATTCAGAGAAAGTCCTCTCATGTATCTCCTTGGGAGACAGTGTTCCACGAAGCTTACATCTTCCCCCAGGGTGACAATTAAGTCACCTCTACAAGCTACTGCCTTAGAAGGATTTCCTCCCAGTCATTTGCTCTAATCAGGAGGTAAGACTGCATTACACTCCTTTTCCCTTTCAAGCTTCACGCCTGAAAACATTCACTCTTCAATGAAGAGCCGCATTAACTTTTATGCTGAAACATACTTTTATATGTAGCACAAGCCTTCAGGCTAAAACCAACCCCTCAAGACAGATTTTGCCAGAAGGAAGGATGTCAGAATTCCCAGAGCTTGTCTTCATAAGCAGTTAAACTCTATAAATATGTCTTCAAAAATGACAGGGGCCCTGAGTTCTTACCTACTGTCACCTTCTGCCTCTAGCTAAGAGGAGAACCAGGCCATCAAGGCTGAGAGGTAGGTCACCTTTTTTTTTTTAATTTAGCAAAGGGCTTGCAGAGGTTTTGCTTCAGCAGCACATGCAGTAAGGCTGGAATGCTATGTAGAAGCTTAGCATGACCACTCTGTAGGGGTGACATGCTAATTTCCATTCACATATTTTTTAAAAGCTACATGTACAACAGTGTATGTAGGATACAAACTTTTGTATAACAGAAGGGGAGAAAAAACTTTATATTCATATTTGTCTATACTGGCATAAGAAAAAACAGAGTAGGTAAAAAATAAAACTGATTAGCTTAGGGAACAGAGGTGTGGGGACCTTGATAGATGGGGAGAAAAATGGAGATGAATTTTCTTGGTGTAACCTTATTGTCTGGGTTTTGATGGGGGATGTTGAATCAGGGCAATTTATTACTTACTCAAAAATTTTAAAGATCCCATAGAAAGACACGGTCTCCCTTAATAATACTTAATTTTGTCTTCCCTTTAGAAATCATTGTGATACCACTTGGTTCTTTGCTTTTGTCTTACCAAGGACATTACTCAGTGTCTGGCACTTCTAAGGCACGCTTCTTGTGAAAGCAGACCACGGTTCGATTAGTGATTCAAAACCTAGGTCGGATTTACTGGAAATAAAGACCAGTTTTTTAATCTGACAGTTTGTCTTGCTGAATTTATCAGCCCTTTCTCTTCTAAGAATAAAAAAGCACGAGAAAGAAAAATTTCTCTTGATTTCACTATTTATATCACTAATCAGTTTAAAAAAATTACCATCTAGCGAGAGATTACTATATTTTAGTGTATATATCCTAATCTTTACATTTTACAGATGAGGGACACTGTGGTGCAGGATGTTTCAGTGACTTGTGCACTTTGCTAGCCCAGCGTACACTCCTAGATCCTCCTAATTAGAAAGCTCTCATTCTGCCCGGAGGACCACTTTAGCCACTCCCAAGGCATGATGCTATTGGAAAGAAGTGATACATTGATTAGAAAAGTTCCACTGCTAAGCTGTGGAAACTCAGAAAGGCATCTTACACAAGAAAAATTGGAGGGAAATTTCTTATTTCTATTCCTGCTCTAACATCTAGATGAATTAGGCTCTATTGCTGCCTGTAATGAGAATAGGTTCTGGAAATGTGCATTAGAAAAATGATGTGACTGCTAAAATGTTTATCCAATGGATGGAAAGAATATCTTACCATTTTCTTCCTAAACCCTGAGGCTCTGCAATTCTATTAAGATATCCACCGAGCCAGGAGTTCAGTACCTACCAATCATCTCATTATCCAGAGGACTGGTTAATAAATGTAAGAGATAAAAATCACTTTTATAATGAAGATCCTCAATACTACTGCGTTATGTAGAGTCAATCAAGTAACTGAACTTTAATAATATTAAACATGGGATGAATTCTTCCTCTAGTCATACGAAACTGCCACCAAGGCCATGTGCCAACCATGAAAGACCAAAAAGGACAAGTGGGACTGTATCAAAACTAAAACCTTGTAGAAGGAAGAAAGAAACAAAGAAAGAAACAAAGAAAGAAAGAGTTCCCTTCATGGCTCAGCAGAAACAAATCTGACTAGCATCCACGAGGACACAGGTTTGATCCGTGGCCTTGCTCAGTGGGTTACGGATCCAGAGTAGCGGTGAGCTGTGGTGTAGGTCACAGACGCGGATCCAATGTTGCTGTGGCTGTGGTGAGGCTGGTGGCTACAGCTCTGACTCAACCGCTAGCCTGGGAACCTCCATATGCCTCTTTTTAAGGGGGCGGCCTTAAAAAGCAAAAACAAAAAAAAAGGAAGAAACTGAACACACTCTCATCATACAGTCCAGCAATCATGCTCCTTGGTCTTTACCCAAATGAATTGAAACTTTATGTCTGCACAAAATCTGCACATAGATGTTTACAGCAGCTTTATTCATAACTGCCAAAACATGGAAGAACCAAGATGCCCTTCAGTAGGTGAATAGATAAATAAATAGTGGTGTATCTTGACCGCAGAACATTACTCAGCACTATAAAGAAATAAGCAACCATGAAGCTCCTGTCATGGCACAGCAGAAATGAGTCTGACCAGGAACCATGAGGTTGAGGGTTCAATCCCTGACCTCACTCAGTGGGTTAAGGATCTGGTGTTGCCGTGAGCTGTGGTGCTATGGCTGTAGGTAGCGGATGCAAAAAAGAAAAAAAAAGCTACCCAGGTCATGAGAAGATATGCATATTATTAAGTGAAAGAAGTCAGCCTGAAAAGGCTACATGCTGTATGATTCCAACTATGTCACATTCTGGAAAAGGCAAAACTATAGAGATAAAAAGATCAGTGTTTCCCAAGGTTTGGGAGGGCATGGATGAACAGGCAGAGCACGGAGGCCTGTTAGGACAGTGAAAATACTCTGTGTGATACTATAACAATGGACATCAAAAGGCAAACTATGGACTATGTGTGACTATGATGTGTCAAGGCAGGTTCATCAATTGCAACATGTGTACAACTTTGGTGGGGGATGTTGATAATGTCAGAGGCTATGCATGTTAGGGGGAGGGGTAAATGGCAACTCTGTATATGGCAAATCTCAATTTTGGTAGAATCTAAAACTGCTCTAAAAAATAAAGTCTTTTTTTTTAAAGCCACAGAATGAAAAAAATATATTTGCAATACATCTTACAAAAGATCCATATCTAGAAAATACAGAAAACTCTTACAACGCCATTACAAGCAACTGAACACAAAAGTTGGCAAAGGTTTGAAAAGATACTTCTCAAAAGAAAATAAACAAATGCCTAATGAGCTCAAGTAAAAATGCTCAACACCATAAGTCTATCAGAGACTAATTCGAAATGAAAATTAAAATTTAAAAAGAGTTCCTGTTGTGGCTCAGCGGTAAAGAACCCAACTAGTATCCATGAGGACATGGGCTTGATCCCTGGCCCTACTCAAGGGTTAAGAATCCAGTGTTGCATGAGCAACATTGCAGACATGGCTTGGATCTGGTGTTGCTGTGGCTGTGGTGCAGGCCAGCAGCTGAAACTCCGATACAGCCTCTAGCATGGGAACTTCCATATGCCACATGTATGGCCCTAAAAAGCAAAAAAAAATTAATTAATAAATAAATGTTTAAAAAAAAATTACACTACACACCCAGTAGGAAGGTTAACTTAGAAACATTAAGAATATCAAGTGCTGGTGAAGATATGGAGAAACTAGAACTCTCATACATTTCTGCTAGGAGAGTAAAAGAACAAACACATAAATAAATGTATAGTAATCATATAGCTCAGCAGTTCCACACCTAGGTGCTCACCAGGAGAAATAAAAACACATTTCTACAGAAAAACTTGAAAAATCAAAGTTCATACAAATTTTATTCATAGTAGTCAAAAAACGAAAGCTACCTAAATGTCTCTCAATAGGTAAATGGATAAACAAATTGTAGTCTACTTATAAGACGGAATACAACTCAGAATTCAAAAAAAAAATCTTGAACTACTTATACATGCAAGGACATAGGTGAGTCTCCAAAACATTACACTGAGTGAAAGAAGCCATACACAAAAGAATACATATTGTATGATTCCATTTATATGTATTCCTGATAAGGCAAATGAATTTATAGTTACCACGAGCATATCAGATGCAGCCTAAGGCGAAGACTGATGGAGCAGACATCAGGGAATTTGAGGGTGATGATAATATTTTCCATCTTGATTGTCTATACAGGAGTATACATCTGATTATTTAAACACCTGCAGTCATGCCTAAAGTCAATAAGCCCATCCAAGGCTTCAGTTTTACTTACGAGAAAGAAACTTTGTTTGCATAAGACAAGTCCAGAGAGTCAACAGTGAACCAGTACTATTAGAAGTTGACCTCTTCTATTTTGGGCCTTAGTGGAAGGTCAAGGTGACTATTCTATTCTTTCTTCCACAGAGGGCAAACCTTCGTGGCAGTTCTGAATGAGAGGTAGGTTACAAGGATTTTGTCTACTTATATATTTATTTGATTGCAATTTGACATAAGAATATAACCTGTGCCAATCTGCTCATTCTCTTTTGGCCAAAAAAAGGGAAATAATGTTAGAAAAAACTCAAGTCATTAAAACTTCATCCAACAGAAAACGCAAATGCTCACACTAACTTCTTTGTCAGGGACCTTCTACATGCTGTTTCCTTTATGAAATTTCCCACCCTCCACAATTCTCCTTTACCTAGAAGATCCATACCTATCCTCCAGAACCTAATTTACACATCACTTTCTAGAAGATGGCTTTACTGGCCGCACCCCTTCAAATACATACTCACTTTTTATCCCAATAGACTAGGAAAGTTTTCTTCACATGTTCTCATAAAACTTTTTCATAAAACTTACAACATTTGTAATTAATTAGTCATTTATTTATTTTTTGCCTTCCTTACCATCTAGGAATGGGCAGTGTCTCACGGACAGCCACTGTTTCTATCTTGTTTGTATAATAGGCACCTAATAGCTATTAGTTTAATAAATGATGAAATTTACAAACAACAATGAAAATCAGGGAAATCATACTTTCACTCTGTTAATGAGAAATCCAAGATAAAGTGGTACTCTACTATTCTCACCATTTTTAAATAGCGTCCTAGTTTGACAATGTGATTTCCCTCTGTACTATTGAACGTTACCATAAAACCAAGGTTCTATTTAACATAGAAGTTACTTTTATGGCAATATGTATTCCATTTTATCATAACTGGACACAGAAAAATAAAATTATTTGTGAAGCAAAAGACAAAGATTTCCTTAGAAGCTATGGTTGTCTTGACCCACATCTTTTCTGTTTTGACCCTATTCTTGTTTGCCAAAACTATTTACAACATTCCAACTCATATGGTTTCATATGACGGTTGATTGAGTCACCTTGAGTAATTTGAATGATACATATTTTGGTTGCATTGTATTTTTTTAAAAGCAGACATTGCTCTAAAGTCATTTTTATACTGCTACCAAAATATATCACGAATCATATAATTATTCTGCTTTGGCATGGTCATGAAATGTGTAAAGTCTATTCAGGTAGCAGTCATTGACTAGAGAATTTTACTTTTAAATAGTTTTAAATTCTCTCAAGATTAAAATTGTCAGAAAAATTCTCTGAAATTTGGAAATAAGGAAAAAAGGTAGGGAACATATGCTTTTAATATCATACAGGGTCAATGGCCACCTAAGGATTTTCTAGATAGGCACAGCACTGTTCCAAAGAAATTTCTGTGAAGACAGAATACTGTCCAATGTGGTAGCCACCAAGCCAGGACAGTTCCCGAGCATGTGAAAAGTGGATAGAGCAACTAAAAAACTAAATATGTTATTATGCTTACTTTTAATTAATTTGAGTTTAAATTCTAATAGCCATTTTAAAGAGTTAGAGGCTATCTTATTGTACGGCACAGGTCTAGAGAAATGTACTTTTTTGTCTCATTTTTTGTTATTGATGAAAGCTCCCAGACTTAAGAAAATTACTTGTTAGTCTGTAGAATTTTATCCATTAAATATGCAAATGATTTTTGCCCAGTGGTGCAAATAACACCAAAGATTTATGGCCTGTTAGGTATTAGCCAGTTTTAAAATCTGACTCAATAATTTTACAATAACGTATCTTTGTTAATTTGCCTATATGTACATGATGTCTAACATTTTCTCCAAGAGATCATAACATCTGGTTTCCTTATTAATTAAGTTGTGTGAAATTGTTTACATTTGTTCATTTTATATCTTCCAGAGATACATGATTTGAAAATTAGACTTTAGCAGTTTTGGGGGGGGGAGCATCCTTCAAAAGCCCCTAAAATTCACTTACACGATTATTTTTGGGATTTCTCAGAGAGCACCCAATAATCACAAAGATTTGTTATTTTCTTTATAAAAGCGAAAAAATATTCTAGAAATAATTAGGTTTATTTGGCAATTTCATTGTTACTAATTAGTTCAATAATATTATAAGAGCTGCCTGGGAAGAATTATAAAATCAGAAGAGGGACTCAATCTTCCTTAGGCTAATTTGCATAGGTAAAATATTAATATAAATATCTCAGAAATTAGATGCTTTTTTGGAAAGGCCCTGGAGATTCTTCAGTGCCTTCCATAATATATTCTTACTCTAGAGAAAACACTGGTCAAACCATTATGAGAGTCTATTAAACAACTATACTCTCCCTTCTTCTGACATCATTGGCTATTGTCATCAATTAACCACAGCCAGTCAGTCTCACCAGCAGACAGCTCTCTGTTTCTTGATGTCTGCATGAAGGCTCTGCTCTAAGCTAAAGTCTAGAATTGGTGTCTTCGACAAAGAAGATCAGTCCCAGAGCCTCATGTAAAGCACAATACCATGTACTCTTCAAAGAACAGACTCTTGGGAATAGGTTTCTAAATTCACACGGTTTCTAAATTGGAAAGTTGTTTCTAATACAACTTTCAGGCTGTACCAGTAAAATGAGTCAGATTTGCTAGACTCTAGTCCAGAAGCAGAAACATTACGTGAAAGGATTAATCTCCAGAATTAAATGAACTTGTGAGGAAAATGCACGTGGTTATTTGTCTAGTTGGCAATATTTTAACATTTTTTTTTCTTTTTTGGCTGCACATGTGGCCTATAGAAGTTCCCAGGCCATGGACTGAAACCAAGCCACAGCTGCAACCTACACCACAGCTACAGCAATGCTGGATCCTTAACTCACTACACCACAGTGAGAACTCCTATTTTTTAATAAATACATAAGGAAACCCTCTCTTCCTTCTTAAGTTACCGCTAATCCCAACATTAGAAAACTATGCTTTTATAAACTGAAACTAAAAGTCTAAGTAGTATCTGAGCCTCACTGACCCACTTGGAATTTAGAACTATATATTTTTACTAAGTCCTCTTCTCCTTACTTTCATGGCATTTCCATGGCAATAAAAATAATAATATAAAAAGATAATAAAAATTATACTATAATATTAAATATACACAAAAATAACACAATAATTTAAGATTTTACATAGTATCAGTAGGACTCTGTCCCCATATTTACCAGGATATAACTACACAAATCAATGTTGCAACAAAGACTATGTTTAGAGTGTCATATTTCAGACGGATTCTTACTTAAGTATGGTAGCTTCTCATTATTGAAGATATGTGGAAAGGCCCACAAAGCCTTTCTAGAAAGTTCGTCTAATCCCTGCTTCCAAATTTCCAGCCTCCAAGTAGTAAAATGTTCACGTCCAGCATGCTAGGGACCTTAGCAAATTTGAGGGAGGTCTAAAAGAGAAGAGTTCACCTAATTATATAAACATTTCAGGTGAAATCTAATGGAACTCTTGTGTTTTGGAGTTGGTTTCCTAGCCTTAAGATAGATGAGGCATTAAAAGAGAATTTTAGAAGTCCAACTCAAGATTTCTTATTTTCATATTTCCAGACAGGAAGCAATTTTGTGGCATTAGAAGTTGCACAGTGCTGGAGTTCCCGTCGTGGCTCAGTGGTTAACGAATCCGACTAAGAACCATGAGGTTGCGGGTTCGATCCCTGGCCTTGCTCAGTGGATTAAGGATCCGGCATTGCCATGAGCTGTGGTGTAGGTTGCAGACGCGGCTCGGATCCCGCGTGGCTGTGGCTGTGGCTGTGGCGAAGGCCAGCGGCCACAGCTCCTGTTAAACCCCTAGCCTGGGAGCCTCCATATGCCGTGGGTGCGGCTCTAGATAAAGGCAAAAAGACAGGAAAAAAAAAAGTTGCTCAGTGCTGTAATGCCCAGGATTTGCCAAGCAAATTCTAGAAGCACTCAGTGGTGAATTAATACTCCTGATGCACTTTTGGAAATAATCAGGTCAAAGCTGTGCTCCAGTGATACTTCACTCACAAAAGTGATGGGAATGGATTTGATACACAGGCTTAGTTGATCAATCTGATCCGATCCATAAAAATGAGGCAAAAAGATAGGCAGAAAGTACTTTCAATAATATATGGGGACGAAGCCCACCCAAAGATTACCTAAGGAAAGGAACTTAATTCATCTCATTGTTTACTGCTGATTTAAAGTCCCAGATTTAGTGAAATTCCTTGTTAACCTTTAGGCTTATTGCCAATAATTTTTGTCTGATGAAAGAGATAATCCCAAAGATTAGCCTGAAAAAAAAAAACACACACACACAATCTAACCCTAATACTTCTTTTTTTAAATTGCCAATGATCCCATTTCTTAAATGCTTTTCAAACTGGCCATTCCATCTTACTGATACCCTTCATTAATTAATGAATTAAAGACATTTTTTACACATGTCCATATTATATTTGCCTAAAAGTTATAAATTTTATATTTTGAAGCTGTACTTGAACGAACTACATGCTGATTCAGTAAGGCCATGTTGAAAATCATAAGACATGGCTTCTCATAACCTGACTACTGGAACTTCAGGATCATTATCTTTAAGCTGGAGGTAGTAGACCAAGATTTCAAAAGTCCCTTCTAAACTTCATTTTATTCTAAAGCTAAAGAGTTTGAACATGTTGATGAAGGCAGAATATTATTGGAAGAAAGAAGCTTTAACATTCTGAAAAGAACTTGAACAGACTTAGAATATGCTGTCTTTTGATTGCACTAACAACTAAAGGGATTCACTGAAAATGAAAAAGCACCATCTAGTTGATCACTTTGCCAGGAGCAATTGCTCTTTAATTGAGCCATTTGTTCTTACATATACAGAAAAGATACATAGCTTTTAATATACACATGGAATGATACAAGACTTATGTCTTGCCTGCAGTTTTTTTTTTTTCTTTCAAGGCATAAAATCAGGTCATTCTTTATCACGGAGTATATGTGACGCTCACACAGAAAGTCTCCCTACCCTTTTCAAATCGAGAGCAAAGTCGATCAAAAATGGAATTTTGATTTAGTTTGAATTTTGACAAATGGAAAATTGAGAAGAGAATACGGTAAACTTTTCTAAAACAGGACATTAGAATGGTCTGTTAAGGGTCATAGAAAGCTCTATGTTCTAAGGTTTTTAAAAAATAGTGTATAAAAGAAGTGAAAGGCCAGTTAATTAAAACAACATAGATAAAACTACACCTATAATATTCATGATGCAAATTAATCATTTGGGGATTCCATCAATATGGATTTATTTTACAGTGATTGGATTATTTTTATATTAAGAAATATAAGATATTTTAATATAGACCATCTTAAATCCAGTTACGAGTAAATCTTGAAAATGAAAATTTACCTCTAGTTATCAGAGTGAATAGAAATTTGGCCTCAGAATCAGAGTTGTGGATATTATAGACCAATAATTTATTTATTTGGTTATCATGCGGATGCAGTTGAATGGGAGTTCCAAGGGTGTTCAGTTCAGAAATCCGGCTGTTTCATCTAAACCCTTACACAGTACCCTGGTATAAAAGGTGAAAATTGTGCCGGGTTAGAAATAATCCCAGTGAGATGCATGGGTGAGTGAAGTTTTCAAATGGGATTAAATGAGATTTAATAACTATTTTTAAGTCGAGATACTATTTTCTAGATTTTCAAATCTGGATTGCATTACCTTTTATGTTGTAAATAGCCAATTTGAATTACAGAAGTTTCTGATACAAAGATAAATTACTATATTATAACTAATGATGTTAACTCTATGACATTTGATCTTCGCCACTTGTCAAGACCTGCTTCATTTTCTGTGTTAGTAAATTTTTATGCATAAGATGAATGTTTATGTATGCTTAAGAAAATGTATTTATTGACTTCAGGTTTTCATATATATATATATATATATATAAAATAGATTGAGACTGTAAATTGTATTGTTCAAATTCTCTGTTCTTATTAATGTTTACCCAGTTCTAAGAGAATTTTAGTAAAATATCTCATTACGATTGTGGATTTTTCTGTTTTTCCTTGGTTTGTATATTCTGTTTATATTAATTTAGGTTATGTCATTGGGTGCTTACAGGTTCAGGATGGATATACCTCACTGGTGAATTGTGTATTTAATCATTATTTTACAACTTTTTTCTTGTCTTTTTGCCTTTTCCTAGGGCCGCACTTGCGGCATATGGAGGTTCCCAGGATAGGGATCTAATCGGAGCTGTAGTCACCAGCCTACGCCACAGCCACAGCAACGTGGGATCCCATACGCATCTGCAACCTACACCACAGCTCACAGCAATGCCAGATCCTTAATCCACTGAGCAAGGCCAGGGATCGAACCTGCAACCTCATGGTTCCTAGTCGGATTCGTTAAACACTGAGCCATGATGGGAACGTCTGTTTTACAACCCTTTTAAATTCTAATTATGCTTTCTGCTTTCAAATATACTTTCCTACTGTGATTATTGCTATTCTAACTTTCATTAGATGTATTGATGTATTACACTTGTCCGTTGCTTAATAATACTAATGTATTACTAAAATTCAATATACTGTAATAAAGAAACCAAGACCCTAAACAGATCAAGTTACATTTCCAAGGACACATACATAGAGAGTGACAGAGCAGCAGAGCGATTTAAATACAACACAAGATCTTGTGAACTTGAATTTCACTTCCTGACCTGAACTTCTCCACTGCTTTCTTCACAGCCTTTGCTCTTTCTTGGCCTCACACAAGAACAGATTTTAGTCTGAGTTTGTCCATGTGTTTGGCTGCCACTCGGGAGGATTCCATCTTCTTTCACAAGATCAGGAACTTGGCCAAATCAAACCTAGACCAATGAGGGACCTTATTCCCCAGCGATGCCTCTTTTCAATGCCAACTTCTTTTCTTGCGTGTTTTTTGTCTAGTGTAACTTTTCATTTTGGATTCTGTCTGATAAAGTAGCTTCAATTACATCCAGCTGACAATATCCAGGATTAATGTTTTCCCTTGAAATAATCATGGAAAAACATTGTTGAACAATTTGCCACTATTCCTAGCTATATCGTCAAGAGCAATAGGGGGGAAATACTTAAAAGTATTTAAGGGGAAAAGCAATTTTCCACTTAAGATTATTTACATGTATATTAAAATACATATACCATAGAGTATATATATGGAATACATATAGTTGCCTGTGTATAGGTATATATTTTATGACTGCACATTGATGTGATAGCAAAACTCCAGAAGTGTTTAGGTGTGAGTCATTCCAAGTATTAATGAACTACCCTCTGCATTAATGAACTCGCTTTTTCATCTTGAGCCTGAATTCTGCGCTGTGCACACTTAAGTACCACATACATCTTGCTGAACTTCTGGAGAAGCTGTGCTTGATAGACCAAGCCCACGAAGCACAGTCCTGCCAGGGGACGCATGTCTATCTCCTTGGATGAAATCATCTGTGTGACATTTCCTGGAGGAACAGCACTTTAATTAATCCCCATCAAACACCACGCTGGTGGTTTCTGAGGAAACAATAAAAAATCTACTGTGACTGCATTTAACAAAGTTCTCACTGAAACTTGGTCTTTAGGAAATTCAGGAGAAATGCTCTCCCTTTCAGCTGTCTATGGGGGTGGTATCTTTTCTCCCTCAACCGTGTCATATACAATCACCAAAAGAAATTAAAGAAAGAGGCCCAGGAGTGATAGAATACTCTGTTACTTGTTTATTGTTTATTCAAAGGAGTGAATTCATAAAGTTGCAATGATATTTTATAATCACAATTAAATTTGCCTCAGATATTGTCATGGATATTCAATGTGTTGTTTCATTTTTTCTCAAATGAGTTTTCTCTGTAAAGAAAACTCATTCTTCTCAAAACTCTGAAAAATTTTATCAATGGGGTGGAATGCTCAAGCTTTCAAAGTTTAAAAATGACACAGAATGGATTTAAATTGCAGTAGGTTTGCAAGCAGTCTGTACTTCCTATTACGGTACATGCTGCTCTCTATTTGTCTGCCTTGTTTTTTGGGATCCCTGATGATATGTCACTTTTTCAGGGAAACTTCCAGACAATTACATCTGAAAAACAACCAAGTTATTCTTTATCACAGCACTACCTTCTAATTTTCAAGTTAATACCTGTAAGATATATACCCTGGTTTATTTGTAAGAAGTTATAATAATAATTTTAAAATAATTTTAATAATCATGTATCTGGCTCATAATATTTGCTTGTTCTATTTACTGTCATGAAATGATGGACTGATAGCATGAATGGTGGACATGTATTGTTTACTGGTCTAAATCCATAGTTGGCATTCAGTGAGAAGTCAATAAATATCAATTCAAAAAAGCTAATCCAAAAATACTAAAAGTTGTGTCTGTAAAAGTTTACACTGATTCCAAAGTGCAAAGTACAATTATTACATTATATTTTTTTGGGGTACAGCAAAGCTCGTTTGCAACTTACACACCTATGAAATTACGATTAATGTTTGCCAACAGTTTACTTCGTTTTTATTTATATTTTATTTTATTTTATTGTCTTTTTAAGGCTGAACCCGCTGCATGTGGAGGTACCCAGGCTAGGGGTCGAATCGGAGCTGTAACTGCAGCCTACACCATAGCCACAGCAACACCATATCCGAGCCGTGTCTGCAACCTACCCCATAGCTTAGAGCAATGCAGGATCCTTAATCTACTGAGCAAGGCCAGGGATTGAACCTGCGTCCTATTGGATGCTAATCAGATTCGTTTCTGCTGAGCCACGATGGGAACTCCAAGTTTTTAACTTCTGTCTTAAATAGAAGACACAGAGTAAGGGATTGAGAGTATACTAGCAGTGTCCCACGTTTACATCAGTTATAGCTGTGTGAACCAGGAGGAACAATGAATGTTTTGGATAAATCAGCTTATCAATAATGTAAGGCACACATTTCATATTTTTAATGGGTCTTTTGTATTTAAAAGCTGAGTCTCATATATTTAAAAGCTTTCAGCTCTACCTACAAACTTATTTCTTTAAATGTAAAATCAATTTATGGAAATAATAAGGTATTTGCTTTCAAGAAAAGATTCTTCCCCAAAACCATATGGATAATTGCTTGCCCCTTATAGCCAAACTCCAGAAAAATACATATTTTCATTTCCTTCCCTTTAAGTCTTTTATTTAATAAGAGAAAATCATAATTAAATTTCAAAGAAGTTCTCAAGTTATGCATAATTCTTATTTATTGCGACTTGTATATATATTGCCAATAATTCTTAAAAATTCATGTTAGCACTGTAATCACCTTCAGGGCAAATTGAGAAGGACTCTTTGACATTTCTTTCCCTTTTATTTTTTTTCACAGCTACAGCTGCGGCATATGGAAGTTCCCAGGCTGGGGGTCAAATGGGAGCTGCAGCTGCTGGCCTACACCACAGCCACAGCAAAACTGGATCTGAGCCTTATCAGCAACCTATGCTGCAGCTTGCAGCAATGCTGGATCTTTAGCCCACTGAGAGGGGCCAGGGATCGAACCCACATCCTCATGGAGACTACCTTTGGGTCCTTAACCCGCTGAGTCACTACAGGAACTCCCTATTTGGCATTTCTTTACCCCTTCAACAAATACAAAGTGCTTCCCACTTCCCTCTGGAAGTCAGCCCCCTGCTGCATTTTTCTGTAGCTTCTACTAGAAGATATAACTCTTCCTACTCAAAGCACAGGTGCTAAGAAAACTAAAATAAAAGTAAACTGAAATACCAGAGTAAGTTTTGCTGATGTTTCTTTTCTCCCTTTATACTAGCTTATTCTAGGTGGTTTAATTGTGTAAAAGCTATTTTTGTCCATTTCTTTGTTAAATGCCTTACTAAGACCCTTTTCATGGCATATGCTATGTTCTTTAGAAAAAAGTCCACACCACTGCCGGCAAAATTGGGGTAAGCAGATTTTCTTTCTGCCAAACCTCTTTAAATAAAAATAGGTATTTAAAATTAATTTTTTAGCAATATCTACCTCACTGAGCCAGTCAATCTAGATAATACTGATATTCACCTGGATCTCCAAAGCAGGGAGACTTTTCAAGGCCTATGGGGATTATCCTCAGGGATAAGAACCACTAGATAATCACTACTTTCACACTTTAACAAATTAGTTTTCACTTTTGCATTTTATGCTTCAGCCTAAGCTCCACTTGTTTGCCTGCAGTCCCAGACTTCTGTTGAGCACTGTTCCCACTGTTTTCAATTAGTTCTAATCAGTGGACTTAGTTTTAGGGCTCAAATTCAGGAAGAAGGTTCATGTTGTGAGAAAAGTATTAAATTCCAAAATAAGATCTACGCTCTCAAGATTTTTTTCCCCTATCATCACTGAATTCAATGCATCTTTTAAACTCAACATATGATGAAGTTACTTAAAAATCGTTTACGATAAGACATGTATAATGAGTATGACATAAAACTGAAGTCTAAATCAGCAAATCCTAGGTTGAGTAGGAACTTTCAAACCAAGTATTAACTGGAAGAACTGAGTCATTTTTCTAGACTTGGAATATAGAAAATGTTTTTAAGAGAGAGAGGGAGATACTTTATTCACACAAAGTTCATGGATTTCAAAGTATATTATCATACCAACTTAAAGTAAATTTTAAAAATTACTTCGATATCAGAAAATATTGAAAGCCTATTACTAACCCCAATCTGATTCCCTAACTTCTGCCAGAGGCAAAGCATTCCCTTCAAAAAGATTTTCCCGGTTTAAGAAATATTATACACCAGTAGTCACATGTTATTTTCACATACTTACATTCATTTATACTTAAGGAGGTTCCAAATTAATTAAAGGATGTGTAAAAGTTTTTTTGTTTTAAAAATGTGGATATCATATTTATACAGTAAATATTTAATCAGAATGTTCAAAATATACAGTCTGAACAACAAAGTAAGACTCAATTTCCCCCTCCCTCATATCCACTGTCCCTTCTTCTTCTACAGAGTTGTAGAACTATAGGTATATTTTCAAAAGTCTGGTACTTAATATTTTGAAATCTCATTTAGGGTATTCCAATATAGCAAATATAATGAGCTTAATTTTTGAACCACTTAAAGTATTTTAAAACATTTAAAATATTGTCACTGAAGTCACAGTTTCAATACCGATAAATTACTTTGAGTCATAGTTTGGTATTTTCTACCCTGAAATAAATTTAATGGCACTCTCTATCCTAAATTTTCTATGAATTGACCATTAATATGACTCAACACTTTATTCATTTGTAAATGCATTTTCCTATTACATTTTGGTATAAGATACCTAAATTTTATGTAATTCCTAGGGTAATAATCTAACCTGACAATTTAACAAAGCTTTAAAGTTTTCAAAGAGCTTTTAAGGCATGAAATTGAGACCAAGGCCCTAAAAAAGCAACTTCAACTGATTTGTGAAATACTTAAAGAGAATGTTCAATTTTCTCCATAGGGTCATCTTCATTTGGGTATTCTAATAGCAAAGTACTCCCCTATCACATATAACCAGACTTGTTGTTGAACAGGAAAGGGAATCTTAGATTATCATTATTTTTAATGTTTCCATGTGTAACCTTCCAATTGTAGTACTGTGTATTGTATAGTCAAGAGAAAGCAAACTAGATTTTTCTTCAATGGCTTTTCACTGAGAGGTACAGAATGTTTTAACAGCTTTCTGGCAGCCCATATTTATGATAAGATTATTTGTAATCAGAAATAAACGAAGCATAAAAAGACTCCTACACTGCACCACAGCAATGATTAGAAAGGAGCATCTTTGAGCTTTGAAAACAGAAAGCAGAGAGCAAGCAAGCAGCCTGCAGCCCTGAGCAAAAGCTCTCTCGCATCAAAACTCTGTTGCAAATCCAGCTTCTCCTCTTGCAAACCCACAGGCTAGAAGAGGGACAGCCACTCCAAAGTGGAGTTTCGGGCCCATCATTAGTGGTTTCTGTCACCGTCTTGGTGCTTTTCCTTCATGAATGAAATATGCAGATGGCATCTTACATGGGCTCCTTCATCAAGGAACAA
Organism: Catagonus wagneri; assembly: GCA_004024745.2. Lineage (NCBI taxonomy): Eukaryota > Metazoa > Chordata > Mammalia > Artiodactyla > Tayassuidae > Catagonus > Catagonus wagneri. The sequence goes on from PVHT020003428.1 coordinate 5,816,717, forward strand.
GAAGGTCAGAAGACACAGCTAACACAGCCAGCACGTTAGAAATCTGTGACCGATGTACTTACACCTCCAAATGCCTCCAGATTTCAGCCTCTGGAAATACTAGCCCATTTCTTTATGGCACTGTTGCTTCCATCAGCTGTGGAAATTAACATAAAATAATATAGTAACCCAACAAGTGCTGGACAGCGTTCCAGAGCAACAGATTAAGTGAACACTAAAGGCACACGGACGGTGTACAAAATCTGAATGATAAATAGCAAGTAAATACCTTCCGATCCACCAGAAGGGGGAAGGATGCTGTTGCTACTGCTGCTGCCTGCTCTCTTGTATAACAGCAAAGGCGGCTCAATCCCTCTGACAGGCAGTGAAGCTTGGCTGCCTATTGGCGTCTGGGCGGTCCTAGTGCCTGCCCCAGGTTAGCACACAAGGTAACTCTGAAGAGCCTCCCTATTTTCTGTGATTCTTCTACTGGGTGTCACCTGGGGTGTTCAGGGACATCAGCTTGTTAAGTATTAGGAGAGTGGGGTTTGGGTTTGGGAAAAGTGATTAGTAAATAGGGTCTCTAATATTTCCAGGTACTGCTGTTGAAACAAACAGAGAATTACAGATGACCTTGTCTGTTAAATAAACTGTACTATTGAAAATATTAGGAACAGAGAGCTTTTCGAAAGAAAACAAAATTGTGCATATACTATAATGCCTGCAATCTATGTCTTTTCTTCTCTCCCCGACCCGCGGGAAAGGGAAAGGGAAAAAAGAATAACGAAGTAGGGGATTTTTGAAAGCTTGATATACCTTTTCTTACCATTTGTAAAAAGTATCTGTTAAAGGCCTAAAAGCTCCATATTTAGCATACATTGTTTAAAAATCTCAAGTAAAATAAATTCAAACAAAATAGAAACCTCTAGAAGCTTATTAAGAGAGTCAAAATGTACAAAACTCCAGATAAGCACCACCCTTTATCTTTCTCTACTTATTGGCCCCACTTTCTTTTTTCTTTATAGCATTTTCCCACATGATATCCATATTTTTAAATCTAGTTATTGCCTAACTCATTCACTGCAGCATGAGCTCTATGAGGGAACATGTTCTATGTAATTTGATAGAGTAATATTTTGATATCCTGGAAGATTACCCATCACATAGTAGGCCCTCAGTAAATAAACATATATGGAAAGAATGAACTGTATCCTGAGCTGAGAATTTACACGAAAGAAAACAAGCACAAAGTTAATCTCATAATTGAATAAATTCAATTAGTAGATCTCTCTGAGCAGCTGTTTTATTTAAGGGATGTGTTACATTTACATCTGCCTTTAAGAGGCTTATAATTTAAGTGTAGAGAAGAGCTACTAATATAGGTGTGCAGCAAACAATCATATATGCATAAAATATTTGCCATAAGAGAGTAAACGCTATAAGTCAGTGTGTGCTGTACTTGTCAAGGGCTTTGATTTTGACACTCTGAATACAGTGTTTAGCTGGGAGACTGGGTTTGAGAATTCAACACTAATTTCTCCGCCCCAAGTATATAGTTAGAGTTTGGTTAGCAGTAGACAGATTGGTTCACAAGGGATCAGAATCTGGACAGTTAACTCCAGGAAGATTTGTTAAAAGAGTAAGTACAGGTACTGGCATGCAAAGAGAAGGAGGGCAAGTGAGTGGGTGCCAAAGGCCCTGGATCAAAGCCTCACCAGGGAGTCAGCAGAAGGGTCCAGCATCCATCAAGAGGTGACTGCTTTCTGGAACAGGGAGCAGCCCCTCATACCCAGTGGTCCAGGAGGTTAGACCACGTAGATGAGATATGAAAGTCAATTAGCAAGAGTTTTGGCCCATAAAAAGGTATGCTGGTAAGGCAGAGGCTCAGAGTTTCAGAGGTCAAGAGGGGAAAGAGAAGAGATGGAAGATTAAAGTAAGACTCTCCCCATGGGGCACCCAGGGTGGGATTTTCTCATAGGAAAAGCACACACCCCAAGGGCAAGAGTCAGACTGATCCCACCAATAAGAGGGCATTCATGCTTCTCTAGATCTAAGAATCTAAAAGCCCATCAGTTGGACTGATCTTAAGTCACACACAGGTCGACTGCCTGTGACTCTGGTTGGGGAAGAACTGCCCAAAAATGGAGCCAGGCTAGTAACTGGAGAGTCAAGTTAAGCCAGAGCAATTTTGCCTCAGTGAAAGAAAAATTATTTCGTTAACCTCACAAATATTGATTCACTTATCCATTGCATTTCCTTTTACTTCTCAATTCAGCATGTTTTCTGAAACGAGACTCTGTTTTAAGGAAAAAGTTGAATAGCAGCAAAAGCTGCTAAAATACCTTCCAGAGATGCTGGAGAGTGTACAAGGTGTGTGGATGATACTACAGCAGAGGAATGGCTGCAGCTGACATGAAAGGGAGGCAATGTCCCCCCATCAAGCATCTCTTTGAAGCCACTGATTTTTATGAGTTGGAGAGAATCCTGGCAAACAATGCACTATGTCATTGTTGGGCCTCAGAAAAATACTACCATGTCATCTTTGCAATAATACCAAGTGGAAGGAAGAAGAGCTGGACTGCTGAGAGACACATCACTATATATACAGAAATTTATAAAAATGAAAAAGACTCCATCAACATAAAAAACTTTTTGATCTGGTGGATATAGAGAAAAACAGATAACATGCCTTCTTTTCACATAAATATGGAACATATATCAAAATTGATCGAGCACTAGCTCATAAACAAGTTGCAAAAACTTCTGAGGAATCAGTATCACACAGACCATGTTCTCTGACCAGAGAACAATTGTATATGTTAGTGACTAAATGATAAATAAAACATTTCCTGTACAGTTGACAAATAATTCATGAGTCAAGGACAAAACGAATACAGAAATTTAAAAATAATTAAAAATATATGACCATAAAAATGCAACATAGGAAGGCTATAAAAGCATACCTAAAGATAAATTTATAGTCTTCAGTTCATATATTAGCAAATAAAAAGGGATAAAATTAATGGAAATAATAAATATTAGAGAAAATCAACAAAATAGAAAACAAATCTATAATATAGACATATAGGGTATATATCATGTTCTTGGATTGGAAGAGTCAATATTGCCAAAACGACTATACTACTCAAGGCAATCTACAGATTCAATGCAATTCTTATTAAATTACCAATGGCATTTTTCACAGCACTAGAACAAAAAAAGAATTTTAAATTTGTATGGAAACACAAAAGACCCCAAATAGCCAAAGCAATCCTGAGAAAGAAAAATGGAGCTGGAAAAATGGAGCTAGAGTAATCTATGATTCTGGCATAAAAACAGACACATGGATCAATGGAACAGGATAGAAAGCCTACAAATAAGCCCGCGCACTTATGTTCAATTAATCTATGACAAAGGAGGCAGTTATATACAATAGAGAAAAGGCAGGCTCTTCAATAAGTGGTGCTGGGAAAACTAGACAGCTACAGGTAAAAGAATGAAGTTAGAACATTCACTCACACCATGCACAAAAACAAACCCAAAATAGATTAAAGAGATAAATATAAGGCCAGATGCTATAAAATGTTTAGAGGAAAACATAGGCAGAACATGGACATAAACTGCAGCTATATATTTTTGGATCTACCTCCTAGAGTAATGAAAATAAAAACAAAAATATATAAATGGGATCTAATTAAACTTAAAAGCTTTTGCACAGCAAAGGAAAATGTAAACAAAATGAAAAGACAACCCACAGAATGGGAGGAAATCTTTGCAAAAGAAGCAACTGACAATGGATTAATCTCCAAAATATATAAACATCTCATAGATTTATATAAAAATACAATAAAAAATGGGTAGAAGATTTAAATAGACATTTCTCTAAAGAAGACATATATATGGTCAAAAAGCACATGAAAAGATGCTCAATATCACTAATTATTAGAGAAATGCACATCAAAGCTGAATGAGATATCACCTCACACCAGTCAGAATGGCCATCGTCAAAAAGTCTATAAACAATAAATGCTGGAGACAGTGTAGAGAAAAGGAAACCCTCCTGCACTGTTGGTGGGAATGTAAATTGGTACAACTACTATGGAAACCAGTATAGAGGTTCCTCAAAGACCTAAAAGTAGAACTACCATATGATCAGCAATCCCACTCCTGGGCATCTAACCAGAGAAAACCATAATTCAAAAAAGTACATACATGTGTTTGCATGTATTCTCATAGCAGAACTATTTACAATAGCCAAGACACAGAAGCCATCTAAATGTCCATCGACAGAGGAATGGACAAAGAGAAGATGTGGTATATGTATACAGTGGAATACTACTCAGCCACAAAAAAGAATGAAATAATCCCATTTGCAGCAACATGGATGGACCTAGAGATTATTATACTGAGTGAAGTTAGTCAGACGGAGCAGGACAAATATCAAAATCCCATTTATACATGGAATCTAATTTTTAAAATGATACAAATGAACTTATTACAAAACTCAGAGATTTCAAAAACAAACTTATGGTTACCAAAAGGGAAACACAGGGGGAAAGGGATAAATTAGGAGTTAGGGATTAATAAATACACATTACTATATATCAAGCAGATAACCAAAAGGACCCACTGTATAGTACAAAGAATTTACTCAATATTCTGAAATAACCTATATGGGAAAAGAATCTGAAAAAAGTGGCTATATGTATATGTATAACTGATTTACCTGAAACTAACATAACATTGTAAATCAACTATACTCCAATAAATTTTTTAATAAAAAAAGAAATACAGAATATAAAGAACAAAGCCAGCAGTATTTCTTAAGTTAATAAAAGAAGTGAATATTTGGCTAGAATGGCTAAATATAAAAGAAAGGAGACACAAAAATCATTTAAGAACACCTCAGAAAACAGTTTTTCAGTTTCTTAAAAAGTTCAACACATCTGCCAAATAACCCATCCATTCCACTTCTAGCTAGCTGTCCAAGAAAGATGAAAACTATACAAAGACTTGGATATGAGTTTTCATAGCTTTGGTTATAATAACTGAAAATGGAAAAAAAATCTACATGTTGATCAAGAGATGGATGAATTAAGCAATTATGGTATATTTGCATGTGGGATAAAACTCGGCAATAAAAAAGGAACTAACTATTGAAATATGCAACAACATAGATGAATCTCAAAATCATGCTGAATGTAAAAAGCCAGGAGAGGAAGGGTACATACAATTTTGTTTAGATAAAATAATAGAAGACACGACTTTATCTTGGTTACAGAAGTGAAACCAGAGTTTGCATGGGGACAAGGTAGAAGTAAAGATGGTTTATGACTGGGCAAGAACAGACTTTGGGAATGATGGATGATGAATATGTTCATTACCTTGATTACGGTGATGGGTTTACAGTGTTAACAAAGGTCAAAACTCTGTGATGGGTGAGTCCTCAAGAAGCAGATACCACAACAGGATCAGATCATAAGAGAGCTGTTGTGGGGTGGGGAACCTGAGGGGGAAATAGATGAGGGAGAGAGAGGAGCCTGGGAGAGACCACAGTGCATACCTGGCCAGGTGTGGGAGGCAGGAAAGTAAGGAGAGTAGGATCTAAAACAGGAAGGTCTTCGACTAGAGTCCAGAATTTCTAAGAAATTCTGGCAAGGTTGACACAGAGTTCTCTGGGCCCATCAGTAGAGTTGGTCAGTAGGTGGGAGCAGCCTGTGGGTAGCATGGCCTTGGCCCAAATGCAGGGGTGGATTTCAGAGCATAGCAGTCAGCACCGTCTGTCAATTATTCTCCTACCAGAAGCAGATTTGACAAGTACATCCTCATGGCTACCCCCTCACCAAATTAGGCAGTTTTAAAATGTGCCGCTGATTATATGTTGTACTTCAATGTATGTCGTATACTGTAAGTTGACTGTCAATTATGCCTCAATAAAATTATTAAAATGAGAGTTAAAATAGTGGATAAAGCAGAGGTTAAAGCAAAGAAGACTATGGACAATGTTATGCCAATAGATTTGGAAACTTGGAAATGGGCAAATTCCTAGTAAATGCAATTTACCATACTGATTTATTTTAAAAAACAGAAAGTCTGTTTAATTCTAGCGTTATGAAGGAAATTAGGACAAATACTCTACAATCCAGTAATCCTATTCATGGGGTGATGCCTAAGAGACATATATACAAGAATGGTCATGGCAGCAATGTTTAAGCAATAAGAACATGAAACACTTAAATAGCCATGAAAAGAAGACTAGATAAACTGGTTGCACTCTATTTAAAAATACACAACATACAAATGTATAATCTTTTACACAACCAAATTTTGAAACATGTGTTTAAATAAAAGCATAAAAAAACCCAGAAAGCAAAAGACATCCTGAAAAAGAAAAATGGAGCTGGAGGAATCAGGCTCCCTGACTTCGGACTCTACTACAAAGCTACAGTCATCAAAACCGTATGGTACTGGCACAAAGACAGAAATATAGATCAGTCGAACAGGATAGAAAGCCCAGAATTAACTCCACGCATCTATAGTCAACTAATCTATGATAAAGGAGCCAAGAATATACATTGGACAAAAGACAGCCTCTTCAATAAGTGGTGCTGGGAAAATTGGACAGCTACATGTAAAAAAATGAAACTAGAACACTTCCTAACACCATGCACAAAAATAAACTCAAAATGGATTAAAGATCTGGATATAAGACCTGATACTATAAAACTCTTAGAGGAAAACATAGGCCAAACATTCTCTGACATAAATGATAGCAACATCTTCTCAGATCCATGTGTCAGAGTAAGGACAATAAAGACAGAAATAAACAAATGGGACTTAATTAAACTTCAAAGTTTCTGCACAGCTAAGGAAACCCTAAACAAAACGAAAAGACAACCCACAGAATGGGAGAAAATATTTGCAAATGATTCAACTGACAAGGGATTAATCTC
>PVHT020003428.1:5828039-5860582 GCA_004024745.2 Catagonus wagneri
TTATAAGAGATTTCATATGACATCTGTCTTTCTCCTTCTGACTTGCTTCACTCAGTATGAGGGTTTCTAATTCCATCCATGTTGCTGCGAATGACATTATTTTATCCTTTTTTATGGCTGAATAGTATTCCATCGTGTATATATACCACATCTTCCTAATCCAGTCATCTGTCGATGGACATTTGGGTTGTTTCCATGTAAAAGACATAGTTTTTAATGACTACATAATATTCCATTTTATGAGTATATCCTAAATTTGCCAATTTCTGATTATTAGATATCTTGACCACCTCCATTCTTTTCCTATTCTGATCACCTTGGATCACAAATCTTTGCAGCCATTCTAAAAATGAAATCATTGGGTTAAAGTAAATGTCTCATATAAGGTTTCTGAATTCTGTGGCCAAATGTTCCTCCAGAAGATTGCACCAACTGACATCACCACCACTATTCACAACAAAACTTCTGGAAAGGATATCTGCATTCACTGCACATGCATTCTCACCACCTACTTTTGATCAATTACTCTTGGCGGTTATTAGTGACCTTTTAGTCACAATATTAATGGCTTGTTTGGGCCTATCTTCCCTGACCTTTCTCAAGCCTTTGACATATTGACCCTCATTCTCCTTGGGTCTGAGGCCCTCCAATTTCCTGCCTCATCTCTATTCACTTTGTCTGCTTCTTCCTCTTAGCTATTCTTCTTCATCCAGTCTCCTCCTGGGGGAAATTTCTCAAGAACAGACCTTGGCTCTTACTTAAACTCCCTTTTCTCCCAGCCTTTACACTTGATCTCTTTTCTCACAGTCAGCTTTATATTATTCTGCCACCACATCCTACCCACCTTCATTTCAGCATATTTTAACTCTATCCTAGAACTTCGATGTGGTCTCCTTATCTGGTCTTTTTAGTTTTTTGGGCCACACCTGTGGCATACAGATGTTCCCAGGCCAAGGATTAGATTGAATCTGAGTCACAGCTGTGGCAACGCCAGATCCTTAACCCACTGCACCAGTCTGGGGATTGAAGCCCCACCTCTGCAGTGACCAGAGCTGCTGTAGTCAGATCCTTAACCTACTGAGCCACAGCAGGAATTTCTGGTCTACTTCTTACTATTACATCTCCCTCAACTCTTTTATATATTCCTGTTAGATTGTTTACTTTCTAAAAGTTCTAATGACATTAATTTGCTGCTCATAAATCTTCAAGGAATTTGTATTGCTTACAGAATAAAGATAAAATTCCTTTCATTGGTATTGGCCCCAACCTGCCTTTCAGAACTTTATTTCCTTAACCAGTCAGTTTGCTAAGCTTTTAAAAAAATTAAACCATTCTCTATTCTCCAATCATGGATTCTTATATCCTTATATATTTTTGCTGAGTTCTATATGTATAATATGTCTTTTTACCATTTGTCGTAATGCCCTCTGCCCAACTCAATAACCAGACCTATTCATCACAGCCTAGGTTTAATGTAGTTTCTTTTACAAAGATTTTGCTTCACCCCATAAGCCAGAAAGTGTATGGCTTCTATGAACTCACCTTGGTAATTATATATTTTTTCCATATCTGTCATATAATACTTTCTACACAATGGTTATCTCAAAATATTTTACTATTTGTTTTACATTAAATTACTGCATGCTTTGTGCCTTTTTTTCGAATTCTCATTGTGCTGTGGCTTCCACAAAACAGAGACATTATTGAATGAATGAGTTGATTATTAACCCAGTAGAGGACAAACTTGAAGTAGTTCACTACCTTTTGACTCATTCAGCATTGGAATAAAAACCAAAGCATTATAGCTTCAGGCCTTCTGATGCCATTACAGGAACCTCTCTTATCAGTGCCACTACTATTTACTCACCTAAAAAACAGCACTTCTTAGGCACAATACATATGATGAGCTAATACTGTATCTAATCAAGATAAAATATAACTACATCAAACCAACCTGGGATGAATCAGTTTCTGATTGAATTTCACTAGCAAGACATAGTTATTGCTGATCCATTGCACTGAGTAGGTGGTGTGCGGTATGGGACTTAACTTGAGAGACAGAAGACACAATGCTTAAGCTTGAGGACACCTCCCAGATTGAGAAGCAGTAAGGACTCACTGTTCTATTTCATTCCTTTAGACACAAACTAGACAGTGGGTCACGTTTTCTTATCTCTCTATGGGGTTAAAGATTTGTTTACTCATAAAATTCCAAATGACAGAGGGACAAGAGAAATCTATTCTTCATAATTAATATTATCTATATAATACAAGTACATCAGATGACAAAGAAGCATTTAATATTCTAGAAAGTAAAAAAAAAAATCCCCAGCATGGTATATTAGCCTGTTTGTGCATTTTTTATTGAACACTAGCTTTATCTAGATTGATTGATTTTTAAGGCCGTACCTGGAGCATATGGAAGATCCCAGGCTAGGGGTCAGAAGGGAGCTGTAGCTGCAAACCTAAGCCACAGCCACAGCAACACCAGATCTGAGCTGCATTTGCAACCTATGCTGCACCTTGTGGCAACACCAGATCCTTAACCCACAGAGCAAGGCCCTACCAAGAGAGTAAAGAGGCTCAATGAGGTGATGGGTAACAGTCTGTTTTACTTCTGAACATCTGGATTCCATGTCATCAGGTATAGAGGATGGAGGACCATCTCAAATTGACATATTGCAATTGCCACAGAAAAGCCTATGCTGGATCGTATGACTGACACTAGAAGATTTTGTGTTCGAAGACCATCCTGGACATCTCTTCTTACTCAAAACTGACTCGCATTGATCAGGGTCTTAAACAGAGCATGTGTGCTGGGAAGGACACACATCAGCAACTTGGGAGTTAAATCTTCTTAAAAGCCACTGAGCTATAAAGAAATTATTTAATATGAAAAATAAGCTGTTTTCTCCTTTCTCTTTAGCAATGGCTGGGAGCTCTGGTTTTCAACAGTGAAACAGATACAACGTCCTGGTTAAGGGCACAAATCAATGGATTTATGAAGTTCTTGTTTCAATGACTTTGTCAGCAAAAGTTGCATATTTTGCTTTTTTTTAACTTACTCTTTTCTGTTATATTTATGTTTAGTGCACTTTCAGCAACTTTTCTGAGAATCATGATTAAATCATCTGTTCTTTAGTAGCTGTCAGACCAGGACAGCTCTTTTTATAAATCTCTTCTCTCCTGGTTGCTTCTTATTTTCCTCATACTTTCAAAAATCCTGGCTATGCCACCAGAGTCAGTTTTCTATATTTCCTTGCTCAAAAATTTGAGCGATTAAATTATAAGGGTATTTTAGAGCTTAAAAGAATCATAGAAATGTTAGTTCAATTTCCTCACTTTACAGTGATTAAAATTAAAAACCATGAAGATTGAATAGTTTAAGTTCACTGTATTAGCCTGTGCTTCCTAGAAAACAGAGCCTGAAGCAAGGCTTAAATATTAATGCTTTATTGGAAGGGAAAACCCAGCTGATGAGAGTAAGCACAAAGGAAAGTGAGGTAGGGGAAGGATATAAAGCAAAATACAGCAATGTATTATCATGCTGAGCACTGATTTCCAAACTCAAAGATACGAAGCTAGTTATTCTACAGATAGGCAGTGTTCAGTCTAGCAGCAAGCTGGCTCCAGACATCTGCACCACGTCCCAGAATAGTCCATCAGCAAGAGAAGGAAGGGAATATTTACCTGCTGGATCCATCTCATTTCTCTTCCTGTTACTACTTTTTTTTTTTTTAAGCTTGTATTTATTGATTTATTTTTGGGGCCACCCTGCGGCATATGGAGTTCCTGGGCCAGGCACCAGATTCAAGCTGCAGTGGTAAACTACGCGGCAGCTGCCTCAACTCCGGATCCTTTAACCCAGTACGCTGGGCTGGAGATTGAACCCGTGTCCTAGCACTGCAGAGATGCTGCCAATCCTGTTGCACCACAGAAGGAACTCTTCTTCCTATTACCCTTTAAAGAAAGTTTACGCCATTGGGAGTTAACACTCCCTCACTTTCAGCTTGTGTTACCTGGCTGCTTTTGCATGTTCTGGGAAATCAAATCCCTTGCCCTGTGGCAGGGAAGTGTTGGTTGGAGCCAGAGATCTGGGTAAGAAGCTGGAACGCCTCACGGGTAGTAACAGGAGAACCCAAATGGAGCTGATTGCTGCTCTAACTGTCAAGCAGAACAAGTGCCTGGGTGTTTTAGAGACAGGTAAGCCCAATAGAAAACTGAAGATGTGTCCAATACTATCCCATAGCTTCACAGTAGCAAATCAAGACTATGAGCAAATATCCTGACATGAAATTTAACACTCAGATAATAGCCAAATTTCTCAACCTGTCCTTCAAGGTTCCCCATTACCTAAATTTACCTTATTTGTTCAGCTTATTGCCAACTACATTTTTGAGATTTAATTATCATCTGCTTCTAAACAACCCAACTATTGCAACTGAGAATTGCGAATGCTTGTGTCAACATAACTTGATTCTTTATTCCAAGAAATTTTGCCCAGATAGATAAGAACATAAATCAACAAAATAAAGTCAGTGTTTGCTTTAGAAAATTCTTGCAAACCCATTTGTCCAGGAAAACAATTTGCTCATCTGGGCAAACAGCTTTCTTTCAAACAACAGTTTGCTTATCAACATTATCTTCAAGATCCTTCCCTGTTGCTTCCACCAACCTTCAACTATTATTTCATAAACTTTGTCCACTTTCAAAATCATCCTCCTTGAAGATCTGCTTTAAATTCCTGAGCCTAGGTCTCTGCCTTTTGAGATAAGTATTTGATTGACTTGGTTACCTCCCCAACCTCAGAAGATGTCTCCTGTTTCCTTCCAAATAGAATCCCCCCCAGTGAAAGGTAACCATTATCCTGAAATCTGACAATTAATATTATTTTTGCCAATTTTTTAATTTTATATAAAAGGAATTGTGTGCTCAGTAAATTTTTTATATTTGCCCCCTTTCCTCAACATTATGATTTTGAGTTATCTTTATTGTAGTTTCAGTTTTTTTTTTTTTCAGGGCTGTACCTGCAGCATTTGGAAGTTCCCAGGCTAGGGGGTGAATCAGAGCTATAGCCGCCAGTCTACACCACAGCCATAGCAACTCGATGCGAGCTGGATTTGTTAACCACGATGGGAACTCCTGCTTACTTTTCTATTGTTCATTTCTTATTTATATTTACACACACATATAGTACATGTTGTAAATATCTGTTTTCATTCTATGGGTTGCTTTTTAACTTTTTAAAGGTATCTCTCGAAGAATATTTCATTTTAATAGCATCTAATTTATAATTTTTATCTTTTATAGCTAATCCTTTTGGTGTCCTAATTAAAAAAATCTGCTTCCTCTAAGATGACAAAGATGTTCTATGATATTTAGCTCATTTCTCTGAACTTTGAAAAGCAGAACAAGTATAAAAGATTATAAAATCTTTTAAACTAATAAAACCTAAAAAACAGCGCACTAACCATCACTGGAATTTCACAGTGACAGTCAGGACTTTAACTGGCATGACCTTGTTACAAGGGTATATACCAGTCCCATTTAGAATAATAAACTTTTAATTCCACTTCAGTATTTGTAAATAAAATGTATCGCCACTTGACTAAAAACGTGATGACTACAGTGAATAGGCATATGGAGAAAATATCAGTGAATTCACTGAAAAAAAATAATCCCTTAGCTTATCTTCGGATCAATATTCATTATCCAGATAGCAAAGGAGACAGACTCTTCACCATGTCAAATACCAAAAGAGACTAAAAAGGTATAACGTGTCTTCAGTGTTAAATTGAAACTGGTTACTAGATTTAGCCAGCATGGACTGAAAAACTCATTCTCTATTTTATTTCAAACACACTTTCTTCATATGTTTTTCTTATAAATTTCTTCTTTTTCATTTTCTTGAATAAGCAAAAGGAATGTAATTAAAGATAAACCTTACCTGGAGTTCCCGTCGTGGCGCAGTGGTTAACAAATCCGACTAGGAACCATGAGGTTGCGGGTTCGATCCCTGGCCTTGCTCAGTGGGTTAATGATCCGGCGTTGCCGTGAGCTGTGGTGTAGGTCGCAGACGCGGCTCGGATCCTGCGTTGCTGTGGCTGTGGCGTAGCCCAGTGGCTACAGCTCCGATTAGACCCCTAGCCTGGGAACCTCCACATGCCGCGGGTGCGGCCATAAAATCACAAAAGGCAAAAAAAAAAAAAAAGATAAACCTTACTGAAATAAGTCAACTTTTTCTTTTGCCCTTTTGTTCCTTTTATTCCTACTTCTTGGTGATATTTCTGGTTAGAGTTCCACAGATTTTTATAGAGCTCAAGAAGATTTTATTTATTTATTTATTTATTTATTTATTTATTTATTATATCGTTAACCACTGCGCCACAACGGGAACTCCTCAAGAAGATTTTAAAGTCTTATACCATTCTTCAAAAATAACCAAGTAATATGAGAACCAATCCTGATTTGTGACAATTTGCCAAGCCTTCAGCTATAGGGAATGTGATCATCTGGCTTTGTTTTTTATTTTGACTAAATAAAATATGAAGACTATAAACAATACTTAAAAGTCACAGACATAAACCAGAAAATTTGTTTTATTCAATCCCAGTTTTTAAAATAATTCCCTTTATTGCTCCAAATTATTAAATGATGATTGTAAAGTGTTACATGATTAAATATGTTTAGTGTCTTAATGAAGAAGATGGGTTCCATTATTCTCTAAAGATTTGGAAAGAGATGACATTGATGTGATCGATTTCCCATGTATACTATTTATTTTTTAATGATTTTTATTTTTTCCATTATAGTTGGTTTATAGTGTTCTGTCCATTTCTACTGTACAGCAAAGTGACCCAGTCACACACACACACACACACACATATATACATCCTTTTTCTCACATTATCCTCCATCATGTTCCATCACAAGTGACTAGATACAGTTCCCTGTGCTATATAACAGGATCTCATTGCTTATCCACTCCAAATGCAATAGCTTGTATCTACTAACCACAAGCTCCCAGTCCATCTCACTCCCTCCCCCTCCCCCTTGGCAACCACAAGTCAGTTCTCCAAGTCCAGGCATTTCTTTTCTGTGGTAAGGTTCATTTGTGCCATATATTAGACTCCAGATATAAGTGGTATTGTATGGTATTTGTCTTTCTCTTTCTGACTTATTTCATTTAGCATGAGAGTCCCTAGTTCCATCCATGTTGCTGTAAATGGCATCATTTTGTTCTTTTTTATGGCTGAGTAGTATTCCATTGTGTATATATACCACATCTTCTTAATCCATTCATCTGTCAATGGACATTTAGGTTGTATCCATGTGTTGACTATTGTGAATAGTGTAAGTTTTAGCCACAGCAATTAGACAAACACAAGAAATAAAAGGTATCAAATTGGAAGAGAAGAGGTAAAATTGTCACTGTATGCAGATGACATGATATTTCATATAGAAAACCTTAAGGACTCCACACAAAAACTGCCTGAACTGATCAACGAATCCAGCAAAGTAGCAGGATACAAGATTAACATTCAGAAAACAGTCGCATTTCTCTGTACTAACAATGAAATATTAGAAAAGGAATATAAAAATACAGTACCTTTTAAAATCGCACCCCCCCCCCCCCGGAGTTCCTGTCATGGCTCAGTGGTTAACGAATCCGACTAGGAACCATGAGGCTGTGGTTTCGGTCCCTGGCCTTGCTCAGTGGGTTACGGATTGGGCGTTGCTGTGAGCTGTGGTATAGGTTGCAGACGCAGCTCGGATCCTGCGTTGCTGTGGCTGTGACAAAGGCTTGCAGCTATAGCTCCTGTTAGACCCATAGCCTGAGAACCTCCATATGTCACAGGTGCGGCTCTAGATAAGGCAAAAAGACAAAATAAATAAATAAATAAATAAATAAATAAATAAATAAATAAATAAATAAAATCGCACCCCAAAACATTAAATACCTGGGAATAAACCTGAGCAAGGAGGTGAAACACTTATATGCTGAGAACTATAAAACACTAATCAAAGAAATTAAAGAGGATCCAAAGAGATGGAAAGATGTTGTAAAAATTGATATTGTAAAAATGGCCATAATACCCAAAGCAATCTACAGATTCAATGCAATCCCTATCAAATTACCCACGACAGTTTTTACAGAACTAGAACAAACAATCCAAAAATTTATATGGAACCACAAAAGTGAATTGCCAAAGCAATTCGGAGGAACAAAAACCAAACAGGAGGCATTGCTTTCTAAGACTTCAGGCAATATTACAAAGTCACAGTCATCAAGACAGAGTGGTACTGGTACCAAAACAGACATACAGACCAATGGAACAGAATAGAGAACCCAGAAATAAGCCCAGACACCTATGGTCAATTAATCTTCTACAAAGGAGGCAAGAATATACTATTTCTTATATGTATCATCATTTTAAAAAATTCCACTTTTCATCATTTAAAACTAAAATTCACTATTTGAGTGTCTGTCACTGAAATAGCTCCCAAATGCTTTTCTCTTTCGTCTCCTATATCATCTCCAGTCAACCCTATTTATTTACAACTTCAACTTCTTAATTTACCCATTTTTATGTTGTTTCCCTCCATTCATTAACCTGCAGTGACTCCTATAATTGAGGGTATGAAACTCCACATGTCTCAGCTGAGCATCAGAGAGGTCTTTTAAAAACTAGCCTGAACCTACCTTTTCAACCAATAAGCAAAACATTCTCTTACACACACCCTGGTGGCTACTTCTGGTCTTCAAGCATCACATACACATGTATCCCACTTTGCATCTAAAGTCAAATAATTTGTTCTCTTTCTGGAAGACTCTCCTATCCCTTCTCCCTGACTGTCTACTTCTTTCAAAGCTAATATCAGGTCCTCTGCCTTCTGTGATATACTAATCACCTTTCTCCACCGTGGGTAAGAACTTCTACTGAACACTTTGGCTTTGTAATGCATTTGAGGAATACCAAATACTGCCTATCCATCCATCCATCGTTCCATCCATTCATGCAACCAGCTATTCAATAAATATGTGTTAAGAACCTACCATTACTAAACATTAATCTAGGCAATAAATAAGAAAGTCCCTGTCTTTATGAAGTGTATTCTGGAGAGACAGAAAATTAACAAATGCACGCACACACACACACACACACACACACACACATACGCACAGTTCAGATGATAGTGAGCACTGTGAAAAAGAAAGCAGAGTAAGGGCACAGGTAAAAGTGGCAGTGCAGGTGTACAAGTTATTTTATAAATGATGATCAGGGAAGACTTTTCCACTAAAGGAATATGTGAGAAATGAATATATTCCAGGCAAAATAGCTTGGCTCTACAATAAAAGTATCTACATATCTTCACTGAGGGAAAATATCATATCCAAATCTCCAGAAAGATATTCTGTTGACTAGAAATTCTATAGAATTATCTCTTTAACATATGTATCTATCAAATTTATAAAGGGGAGACTTGTGTCGTTTTCTCCAAATAAAGTAATCGATCCAGTGGAATTTCATGCGACTGGAGGTCACAGGCCTGGAATGCTACAACCCTGCGTCAGAGGGGTTCCTGGGATGCTATAAAGGTCATCTGAACCTATAGGGATACAGCTGAATCCCACTGATGAGAAATCTATGTCAGCTCTGGAGCCCAAGATGATCCAATTGCATGAAGTTTCCCACCTTCAAAAAAAGAGGGAAACACTTACATACACGTTGGCTATTACTCTTGGAAGAGCATAAGGGGAAGATGATACACTCCTGTTGAAAATTGTCTCCTGGTGTCTGAAATCTCCTTCTCATTGGGATGATAAGGACCAAGACGCTCTCTGGCCAGAGAACGGAAGAATCCCTAATTTGGGCAGATACTAAACCCTAATAAATTAATATATAACTGAGTTAAGAAAATGAATGAGACATCCCATCATTTTCACAGTGATTATATATTGGAAAGGAATTAATACCATATTTGAAGATGCTCAACACAATTTATAATTAAGAAAATAAGCAAGGAAACTAAGGTACAGAGTTAATCAATGCTAAGGTTTTAACCCAGTTTCTTAGTTCACGCTTATTCTAAATTCAGTTCTTTTAATTTGGTTATAGCATAAATGTACTAAAATAGAAATTCATTTTTGCATTGCAAATGTCTTTTATTTTTCTAGCTAATTGTTTTGCTATTGGCAGGTCTACATTTCAAGTAAATCGAAAATAATTTAACCTTCAGAAGTAATTCTCTGTATGATACTTGATGAAACTTGAAACTACTACGTATTGGATCAAGATGTTTGAAAGCTAACATTTCTGAAATTACATCTTTAGAAGTCATTGAAATGAGAGTCTGAAGCAATCTGAGAGGATTTTTAAAAATCAGAGGCATTTTTTGGTGTGTCTCCTATATTTCTTCTTGCTTCTTTCATCTGACTATTGAGTCACCAGGCTTGCTCACATCCTGAATTAATTTCTTTTCTTCTCTCTTCTATGTGGGAGCTATCTGTGTAATTGTCAGTACGTCACTACTCCATCTTCATTTTTCAGATGACTATACTGAGGGTGAATGACTGGGTTTGGGACCAAGCTGTTAGCCCGGGTACACTTTGAGTTCTTAGCTGGAAACGCACTAACCAATGTGAGGTGTTGTAATTACAATTTACAGCCCTGATTCTCCAGCACGTTGCTTAGCTACTATCTCACCCTCCTTGCTCTCTGATCTGTACTTTTCTTTGGGGGCTCTTTCTCTTCTCACAAAAGCTCTCATCTGGATACACTTCACCATTCCTCTTATCTTGTCTATGTATGAAAATGAGTAATTTCGATCCCAACTTTTTCTTAAGAAGATGAAAAGAACCATGGAGAAAAGTGCCAAAATATTTTTAGAACTCTCTTTTCAAAATTCCATATCTACTAGATCTTCCATATTTGTTCAGTGCTGCAAAATGTTCCCCATAAAATGATGCAGGTACAGGTTTAGGCTCATTCTTATGAGAAAAGCTTTAGATTAAATGACTATAAATCCTTTTAGGATATATCTGTAATGCACTGACCATCTGTCTTTTGGATTGCATTTTTTAAGTAACTGACTCATAACAACAAATTCCTTCAAATTCAGCACTGTGTATAAATAACACTTGATAATATTTTTATTTCTGAAAAATGTTAAATACTGAAATACATTATGGTCTTTTCCATCTCCCTTTTAGTCTGATTGCTGAATATAAAAAATAAGAGAATTCTATGTAATATGTTTTGTGTCAAATAGGAAACAGACTAGCCCTGTCCCTGAGAAGACTAAAATCTAAATGGTAAAATAAGATTTAGAGAAATTATACTAAAGTGTGTGTATTATTAAGAGAATAACAGAATGATTCAGATCCTCCATGGTGTGAAGCAATCAGGATTAGGAGTAAATTTCCATGAGGTCAGGCTAATCTGGTAAGGCTACAGAGAACAGGAAAACGTAAAATTTGAGGGGAATGAAATGTAAGTTGATGAATGGCAGAAAGTGATGGCAGCGGTAGAAAGCAGATTTTTACATAGTAGAACAATACAGAAATAATTCAAGAATGATAAGGAGATGAACTATATGAAACAAAGCCTGAAAACCAGGATAATAAGTGAGATGAGGTCAACTGATGGAGAGGTGTGGCTACCAGGCAGATTATTAAAGAATTTGGATTTAATCCATGAAGAAGGTAAAATTTCAAGTAACTGATAGGAAAAATGTAGGCATTATGACATTGTAAAAGTGGATGTTATTTTTGCATGGGCATTTTGAGTGACATCTTATACTGAGTAATGGAAAATGTTTCTTATTTATTTCATTATTTTCTTGAGTTATAGACATGGAGGTTTTCTGGGATAGGATGAGCATAAAGAATAGATTTTTGCATGGTATTAAGTAGTAATAACAATAAACACATAAATATTACCAAATAATCTAAGAAATGAGGATTAATTGAATCCAGCATATATCTTAAGTTCACTATATTATGTCCATATGCATTAGTTTTATAGTAATATTGGGAGTTAGTTTTCTGAGGTTGTGTGTCTCCAGATACACAATGAAAACATGAACCAACAGAAGGGCAAAATTGCAATAAATTTGAGAGCCATAAAGACAGATTATTGGTCACTATTTTGTTTTTAATATTGTGGCAAAGATTGTTGCTACTCACCATATAGTGCACTTGCTGCCCTGTATTCGCCATGTAATTAGTTTAGGATTATGCAACTAATTCTGGCCAGGGGATTGTTAAAAGCAATGTATGATGTATGTCACTTCTAGGTCAAGACGATTAAAAGTATGTGTGCTCCCCCTCTTCCTTTCCCTTTGCTAGGGTAACCTGGAATTCACAAGTTAAGATGGAAACATGAAAAGATGAAGAAAACATGGTTCTCCAAGTCACTTGACTGAAGAGAAACCTCCAAAAACTTCATAAGGAAGAAGTAAGGTCTTCTTATTCTAAGACAAGAGTTTACTATAACTCATTAGCCAAATCTGGCCTGCCACCTACTTTCATATGTCTTGCGAGGTTAAGAATGTTTCTTATATATTTTTAATGACTGGGGGGAAAACAAATGAAGGATAATATGTTGTGAAATATACATGAAATTGTATGAAATTCAACTTTAGTGTCCATAAACTCATTAGAAGAGATATACTCTCATTTGCTTACATATTAGGTATGGCTGCTTCTGTGTTACAAGAGTTGACTATTCATGACAGAGACCATCTGGCTCACAAACCCTAACATGAACACTATTTGACCCTTTATGAAAAACTTTCTGTGTCACTGCTCCCCACATCCGCGGCACCAGTGATCCCTAACATCATGTTGTTCCTGGCTGATTTCTGTCTTTCCGATCACTACTTAGTTGAGAGTTGAAAACAGACGCAAACTTGACAAGTAAAATGACCTCTGCCAGGATACTGAAGTAAAATTTGGAAATCAAGGGACCAGGAAAGATATATGCCAGGTGTTTCTAACTGTAGGAAGTGAGAACAAGATAACTCATTAGCAGCTGAATTTGGTCTTCGTGTAAGATGTGCTCAGAAAAGCAGACCTGAGAGGCAGTGGATCCAAAGAAGGAGAGGAAGGAGGTGAACCCTCAACCCTCAGACCCTCTCCTGTTCTTGTTTCCCGGCATCCAGTACATCCTTCTCTTACAGTCCACAAAACACCCCTTTCTCTTTATTTTGAAAGCTCTTTAATTAATTGATTTATCTCCTTGAGCTAGTGTGAATGAATTTCTTTTGCCTGAGAGTGAAAAAAAAAAAAAATCCAGTGCTGACCTCAAAAAAATTTTCATTAAAATTTTCAGAAAGATTTGATCAATATTTAATAGGGAAAAGCTCTAGTGAAATAGAGGTAATCCATCATAGAGAGGGCAACTCCTAGAGATAGCTTACATTCCTTTCACAAAGTTTCAAATGCCTTTCTGTAAAGTTTAATATAATTTTATAACTAAGTTTTAATACTTCATCTTTCCTTTTATAACTAGACATATTTCCTATGCAGAATGAATGTGTTTAATCACCAAATGGGTTACCTACTTGCTATATGACTTTGTAGAGTCACTTAAGCATGTAAACTTCTAAGGTTCAGTTTCATTCTTTTTTTTTTTTAATTTTTATTTTTCCATTATAGCTGATTCAGTTTCATTCTTAACTGGGGAGCAGTGCTCCAAGGGAATTTCTTAAAATTTGTGGATGAAATTCAGCAGACTGAAAATCTCCCAAATCTGGTAAGCAAGATGCTATACATGTATATATTTTCATTTTCTTTCTGTAGGTGGGTCATAGCTTTCTATGAGATCAGATCCTCAAAGGGGTCCATGATGCAAAACAAAACAAAAGTTAAGAAACATTAACTTAAAGAAACATTATCAAAAATATATATGAAGAAAAATATATGAAGTCATTAACATACACAAAACATACAACACTTAATAAATGTCAGTTCACTTATCTTTCTCCATTCTTATTTACTCAGTCTTCCCACCAATCTGGGCCTTCTTCTCCCAATTACATTATAATACTCTGGAGAGTAAAGACTACCTTATTAATTCCTTGTATGGCTTTGCATTGCAATTAAGCACAGGAGGAAACTGCTACAGATTTAATATTTTTGTCTCCCCCAAATTCATATGGTAAAATGGAATCCCTGATATGACGCTATTTAAAAGTGAGGGGGTTAGATCATGAGGAAGGGACCCTCATTAATGGAATTCATGCCTTTATAAAAGAGGTCCCAGAGAGCTCCCTCACCACTTCTGACGTGCGAGGATACAGCAAAAAGACAGCTATCTAGGAATGAGGAAGTGGACCCTGACCAGACATCAGATTCGCCAGCATATTGATCTTGAATTACTTGCTTTTTAAAATATATATATATTTGAATAGGTAATAAAATCATGTTGAACAAAACTCAAAAGGTGCATGGGTTTGTATCAGTGAAAATTTCTAGGAGAATAAAACTGAAAAATGTTCTCACCAAATTAAAAAAGATAATTATGTGAGGTGATGGATCTGTTAGTTAACTAGATCTTGGACTTAGCCTCCAGAACTGTGAGAAATTTCTATTGTATATAAGCTACACGGTTTATGGTATTTGTTATAACAATCTGAATGAACTAAGATGGAAAAGATTACTCATTGATTAGATTGCAGAAAAAGGTGATACTGGACGAGTATACATGTGAGTGGGGGGTGTGTATGTGTGTGTGGTATGTGTTTTTGTGTGTATATGTGTGTGTGAAGAATTATTTTCTTTTTTTCTTTTTCCTTTTTACAGCTGCAGCTGTGACATATTGAAGTTCCTGGGCTAGCGGTTGAATCAGAATTGCAGCTGCAGGCCTATGCCACAGGAAAAGGACAGAAAGCCCAGAAATAAATCCAAGCACCTATGGCCAACTAATCTATGACAAAGGAGGCAAGAACACACAATGGAGGAAAGACAGTCTCTTCAGTTAGCAGTTCCAGGAAAACTGGACAGCTGCATGTAAAAGAATGAAATTAGAATATTCTCTAATACCATACCAAAAATGAACTCAAAGTGGATTAAGGACCTAAACATAGGCCAGATACTATAAAACTCTTGGAGGAAAACATGGGCAGAACACTGTTTGACATAAACTGCAGCAATATCTTGTTTGATCCACCTCCTAGAATAATGAAAATAAAAACAACAATAAAAAAATAAGTGGTAACTAATTAAATTTAAAAGCTAGCAAACGAAACCTTAAAAAAAAAAAAGACAACCCACAGAATGGGAGAAAAATCTATGCAAATGAAATGACCCACAAGGGATTAATCTCCAGAATATACAAACATCTCATGCAGCTCTATATCAAAATAAATAAATAAATGGGCAGAATATCTAAACAGGCATTTCTCCAGAGAGAGATAGCTGGCAAACAACAACAACTACTATATGAAAAGATGATCAACACGAATAATTATTAGAGAAATGCCAATAAAAACTACAATGACATGTCACCTCCCACCAGTCAGAATAGCCATCATCAAAAAGTCTACAAACAATAAATGCTAGAGAGGATGTGGAGAAAAGCGACCCCTCCTACACTGTTGGTAGGAATGTAAATTGGTGTGCTGCTATAGAGGACAGTGTGGAGTTTCCTCAAAAAACTACTGTATGATCCAGCAATTCCACTCCTAGGCATACACCCAGAGAAAGCCATAATTTGAAAAGATACATTCATCCCAATATTCATTGCAGCACTACATACAATAGCCAAGACATAGAAGCAAACTTAATACTCATCAACAGAGGAATGGTTAAAGAAGATGTGATATATATATATATATGTGTGTGTGTGTGTGTGTGTGTATATATATATATATATACATTGCTCAGCCATAAAAAAGAATGAAATAATGCCATTTGCAGTAACATGGATGGACATAGAGATTACCATACTAAGTAAAGTGAGTCAAAGACAAATATCATATGAAATCATTTACATGTGGAACCTAATAAAAATGATACAGATGTATTTATTTATAAGACAGAAACAAAGTTACAGATTTCAAAACCAGTCCTATGGTTATCATAAGTGAAACCATTGTGGGGAGGGAAAAATTGGGTGGGTAGGAATAACATATATACACTGTGATTAATGAAAAACTACTGTACAGCACAGGAAAATCTACTCAATAGTTTGCAATGACCTATATGGAAAAAAGAATGGATACATTTATATGGACCGCTTCACTTTGCTGTACACCTGAAACTGATACAACACTGCAAGTCAACTATACTCCAAAAAAAACTAAATTTAAAAATAAAAAAGAAAAGAAATGCTGTTGCTACTCTGTTGCTGCAGAAATTTCCTGCCACCCCACTGTCACTGACCTGCTTCCTTCCTGGTTTAGAATTTCCAGTGACCACATCCGTACTGGTTGCTAGACAACCAGTCCTGGAAGGCATTCTTACTGTGCATACGCTTTTCCTCAGATGGATGATTTGTTTTACATATCTTTATTCAGCCATAATTTGAATCTAATTCCTTCCAACATTCTCAACCATGGCTCTAATCTTGGGTTTTGACAAACTCTTACAGTGGACAAGACCTGTGATTTTTACTTTTAATGTACATCTGGTTTCTTTTCTAGGAAGTCTTTTTTGATGTCTCTTGTGATTTTCCTCCTTTCTTATTAAATGTTGACATGCACCTCACTGACAACCAGTGAAGACTTCTCAAACTTATATTTTATCTCTGTGGAATATCTGTTTTTTTCTTGGCTACTTAACCATAGATTGCATTATAAGCATTAACGCACTTAATGACTTGAACCATATCAGGGTTCAAAATGAATGTGGTCTTCATGGGAAAATGCAGGATAAGTGCAGTCAAAAAAATGAAAAGTCCTCAGGAACGTATTTTTAAAAATTTGCTAAAGTCATTGTCAGTAATATGGGGAAATAATCTAGTCATTATTGAAGCCAAGTGGTAGGACATGAGAGTTCCTCATTGTTGGCTTTTGAATATATTTGCATTTTTTAATAATGAAAAGTTAAAGGAATTTCCTTGTTATTATTTTATTTTCAAAGCTGGAGTAAATCTGTGGGCATGGAACTTACTAAGAAAAATTCCTCCATCCTCTTCAGAAGGACTCAATCCTTGGAATTAGGCAAGAAGCTGCAAATCTCTAGTAGACCACTCTAGTCAAGGCATGATCCAACAAACTTGGAATGTTTTGGTTATAAAATTCAAGCTGAACCATATGTCACAGTTTCAAACCAGGGTACTCCTGGCATTTGGGGGAGCCCAAGAAGCAGGGTACAGAGCTTTCATTCCTGCCATTATCATTGACACTTGATTCATGATTCCAGCGAGCAAGCGGTGCTGTGGCAAAAGAAGGAGGGTGCCTGCTGTCTATAAAATGGACCATCCTTGCTGCCTGATTTTTAAGATACTCTTTTGCACCAGCTTTCTGGAGTATTCTCATGGTCACAAATATTCTCAGGCTCTGAGCCGAATCCAAGAATTCCATCCACACTGCTGTTCTTCACATTTCCTGTGTCACCTCCATATTTGGTAATCAGCCATGACTTTGAAGAGGAGGTGAATGCATTTAAGGTCTTATGTAGGGTGGCATCATTATGTTAGGCTGAAACAGCTATGGTGAGCAAGGAGTAAGCGCTGAGTAAAACTGAGAAGATAAAAACAGAAACTACAGATTGGGAGAAAATAGTTACAAACCACATAGCCAACAAAGGACCAGTATCTATAAAACATAAGGATATTTTTTTACTTTTATGGCTGTACCTATGGCATATGGAAGCTCCCAGGCTGGGGGTCAAATCAGAGCTGTAGCTGAGGTCTATACCACAGCCACAGTAACACCAGATCTGAGCAACATCTGTGACCTATGCCACAACTTGTGGGAACACCAGATCTTTAACCCAGTGAGGGAAGCCAGGGATTGAACCCACATCCTCATGCAGACTACACTGGGTCCTTAATCTGCTGAGCCTCAATGGGAACTCCAAATATAAGGAATTTTTAACACTCATAGTGAAAAAAAAGACAATTAGAAAATGGACAAATGCCACAATGAGACAATTCATCAAAGAGGCTATACAGATGGCAAATAAGCATGTTAGCTATTGAGGGAATGCAATTAAAAATACAACGAGATATTAATATACACCTATCAGAATAGCTAAAATTAAAAATTGACAATACCAAATGCTGGCAAGGATGTGGAGAAACTAGAACACTCATGTATTGTAGGTGGGAACTTAAAATGGTCTGGTCACTCTTGAAAACAGTCTAGAAAGAGTTAAACGTATCATATGAACAAGGATTTTACTCCTGAGCATTAATCCCAGTGAAATGAAAACGTGTTCATACAAAAACCTGTTGGTGAAGTTTGCGGTAGTTGGTAGTTTTTTCGTGGTTTTGTTTTGTTTTTGTAATGGTAGCAAAATCCTAGGAATCTGTTCAGATGTCGTGATGAGTAATTAAACTGTGTTACACACATATCCCCAGGAAAGCTACTCAGCAATGAAAAGAAACAAACAATCGCTTTACTGAAAACTTTCCAAGAACCCCCAGGGAATCACGTTGGGTGAAAAATGCCAGTCGCAAAAGGTTACATACTGTTTGAGTCTGCTTATATAACGTTTTTGAGACATTTTAAAAGGTGCAAATGGAGGATAGATTAAGGATTGTCAGGGTTTAGTGACCCTGGGTGAGGGGGTTGCTAAGAAGGGGGCTGCAGGGAGGTGGATGTAATCATAAAGGGGCAACGGGAGGGATCTGTGGTTTTGAAACCGTTCAGTATCACGGTCTTGGTGGTGGATACACATGGTAAAAACGGTATAACTGAACACACACCCACCCGTACACACACATAGACACACACACATGCATGAGACACGTACAAGTAAAACTGAGGAACTCTGAATGAGATTGGTGGATTGTGTTGTTTTACAAAATAGCCATTTGGTGAAAACTGGGCATAGTGTGTATGGATCTCCCTGTACTATTTCTTACAACTGCATGTGAATCCGTTATCATCCAAATAAACATTTCAATTTAAAAATTCACAGCTACAGAAAAGACATATTAAGGGTTGTTGTTCACTTGGCCTCACAAAAGGATTGTCACAGGAATCCTGTATCTAAATTTACATATTTTACATACAATTTATATATATTTATACATATATTTTCTACAGTAAGCTCGCAAAGAGAAAAAATTAGATTCTCCATTTTGTAGAAATAGATTCATTGCTTGAAGTGAGTTGCACATATTTTTATTTTCCTTTCACTATTAGAAGGCAGGCAAGTCCAATGCTATAATGACTACTTTCAGATATTCCATTTACAAAATGGTTTGGGATGATTGCTTTAGTGATACTGAAATCTTGTCCCTAAAGTGCAAAAGAGGGTTAGAGGGGACTCTTGTGATTTCTCCCCAGCGGCAGGTCCCCAGCCCTATAGAAGGGCTCCCTGCTCCAAGTCAGGGGCCCAGCCCTGAAGCCAGGAGGAGAATGATGGACAGGTAAAACAGACAGGAATCAGGAACCCTGGGGCCCCTGGGACCTCTCCGAGTTGTCAGCAGTACAGTCAGCGGACGCCCTTCACCATGTCCTGTTTCTGTCCAGAGCACCACATTCTCTGCTAGTCAGGGATTGGAACCGCTGCAGAGGCAACGGTATATTGTTTCTCAGGGCAAACATCTTTCACCTGGATACACATTTCCAAAATTACCAGTGTGATCATTTTGCAAAAATTTGCTCAACATTTCCTAACTGCTCATCTCTGGAAGTAAAACAAGCATTTTTGTAAAGATGAGATCAGAAGTGCAGATGTTAATGGCTAGGTTTTGCTATGTTTCTAGGGCACTTTAGGCCCTTCCTCCACCTGCCCAAAATAAAAGATGCAAATCTTTCCTCCTATCATTGCATTTCTGAACCCACAGACATCTGTGGCTAATCACACAAGAACATGACCGAACTGAAGCACCACAGAGACATCTACTGGTTGGTTTCTTTTCTTCCAGTCTGGCTTTTAAGCGATTACTTTCTGTGCCATAAGGAATTATAACTAATAAGCACTACTCAGTATTGCTTATAAGCACTGCACATACAGCTACACAGACAATTATATTGCCCAATAACCTGGGACAATTAATTGGAAGTCTGGAGGGACCAATGTGTTCATGGTCCAATCTTCCCATCACAGGCACTCCACTGCTTTTATAGGGCTTCTGACAGCCAAGGTGGCAACAAGCCAACCCTGTTAAATCCATTGTGCAAGGCGGAGGAAGGGCATAGACAGGGCACTTCGAAAATACAGCCCATTTGCAAAAATCAGGTGATGCTATTCTAGGCTTTTTGCAGAATATTTCCTATAGCAAAGTATACAGGCAATAATGATGAAAAGAGATGAAACTTAGAAGGACTCTTTTGGGACATTTTCTTAGAATCACATTGAAAGCAGAGAATCTAAGGTTTATTTTTGAGAGAAAAGACCAGTAGTGGAGTTTCCCGTTGTGGCTCAGCAGTAGCAAACCCAACTAGTATCCTTGAGGATGGAGGTTCAATCCCTGGTCCCCTCAGTGGGTTAAGGATCTGGCGTTGCAGCGGGCTGTGATACAGGTCACAGACGCAGCTCGGATTCCATGTTGCTGTGGCTGTGGTGTAGGCCGGCAGCTGTCGCTCTGATTCAACCCTCAGCCTGGGAACTTCCATATGCTGCAGGTACAGTCCTGAAAAAGAAGGAAAAAAAAGACCAGTAGTAAGTCTTCAAGTCTACTGGGCTCCACCCTGGGAGAGGCAGACTACTTGGTCAGAAAGGGAAAGTCGCTTTGATGTCCCTACTTCATGATCCATTAGTATTTGGTAAGTCACTTTACTTTTCTAGAATTTTCCAATGGTTGTTCCGTATGTTTAGGCTTTAAGGACACTTTTGAGGGCTAGAATATTTTAGGTTTTCCTATAGAAAATACTATTTTTCCCAAATACAACTGTGGAGAACAATGATAGCACAAGCAGAACTGCAGGGTATTTGACTGAATCTCGATTCAGTTATAAAGTGAGTTTGGAACATATGACTTGATTTATGAGTCTTAAGTTACCCTGAGCCTGGATGTTTGACACAAAAAGTCATGATTGACCCCTGCAGCTGTCCTCGCTCTCCCTCCTGCAGGAGGAGAAAACCGAAGTTTATGCTAGAACCAAAGACAAACACAGGATCTTTCTAGCAGACTTCATGTAAAAATCTCTATTAGTTTATAACAGAACTATATTGCTATTGATTTGCAAAAGAGAAATAAAGAGGCACACAAAAGAAAAGTCACATTTCCTCTGGATTATTCAGATCCATTTCAAAACTGATCATATTGCCCTAAGCATTCTCTACGAAGTAGGATTCCTACTGTTTCTGTTGATTATGAAAGCAACACAAACCCCTTATTTTCCCATCATGTTCCACAGAAAATGACTACCACGAGTTTGCTGTATATTTTTTGGTGTCTACACGCATATATAAACATGCATATCTGCACTAAAGCACGAATATGAAAATGTACTCTAGTATTCTTTGTCACCTGTTTGCTGCTTTTTTCTAAATTGTGCTTAGGGTCTATTTCCCTCATAAGATAAATATATCTACTTCATTCCTTTGACATGTGTTTCTATATTTACCCAGATATTAGCTGTCCCCAAGTCCCCCTTCGAGAGGACAATATTCTTTGACACACAGCCGTCAGCAGAGGGTTTGATTTTCCTGTCGAGAGTCCTTCCCCAGCTCTCCGAGCTTTGCTACAGGTGTTCCTCTCTCACAGTCTGATGCTTCCTGCACCTCTTCCTCTAAATCCAGCAAGCAAATGTCACCATGCCACGCTTCCTTTTCCTTCTTTTCCCACGGAGTCACCAACAAGCAGGACATAAAGGGCTGGCTGTGTTTCCAGCACTGCTTAGACGTGAGTCAGCAAAATAGATAGGAGCCCTGCCCTCTTAAAGATTATAGCAGTGTGTCTTTCTTTCTTTCTCTCCCTTTCTTCCTTCCTTCCTCCCTCCCTTTCTTTCTTTCTTTGGCCACAATTGTGGCATAAGTTCCCAGACTAGGCCTATGCCAAAGCCACAGCAACGCAGGATCTGAGTCACCACAGCTCAGGGCAATGCCAGATCCATAACCCACTGACCCACCAAGCAGGGCCAGGAATTGAACCCACATCCTCATGGATACTAGGCAGATTCATTACTGCTGAGCCACACGGGCACTCCTGTATTTCTTGATTAAAAGAATATATGAAGCTTAGAGGGAACATGGGGGAGCCCAGAGGATCTCAATTAGGAAGTGGCAGAGCTCTCATTGCAACTAATCTCATAATCAACCATTCC
Source organism: Catagonus wagneri (assembly GCA_004024745.2). Lineage (NCBI taxonomy): Eukaryota > Metazoa > Chordata > Mammalia > Artiodactyla > Tayassuidae > Catagonus > Catagonus wagneri. The sequence continues at coordinate 5,850,435 of PVHT020003428.1, forward strand.
ACCGATTTAAATACATTGGGATAAAATATCTATTTATCTCCTTTGTAAAGACCTCAAAGGGAAATTTGTGTCTTTTTTTTCATTTTTTAAAGTTTTATAAAAGTAGAGTTGATTTTAAATGTTCTGATACTCTTTGCCACACAAAGTGCTTCAGTTATACATGCACCCACATCCCTTCTAAGATTCTTTTCTCACATAGATTATCACAGAATAAATCAGCGGGACCTGCTGTATGGCACAGAGTTGTCTCTTCTTTACTCTTCTGAATACCTCCAATCTGAATGTTCCTTCAGAATCCCTGAGGGCTTCAGCCATATATGCAGTGAGACTGATGGCCGCCCAAGTCTCTCAGAAGAGCTGGAAGGAGGGAAAATATGATGGGAAAGGAAAGAACGCATGTCTCCACATCCAAGGCACAAGGATAGTAGTAGAGTTCACTAATGTTTCCTTTTTTAATATGTATGTGTTCTTAAATGTTTTTTATTATTATAGGTTCCTTTTCAAAGTTGATACTTACATCAAGCACATGTACCTCTCCTAAAAATATGGTAAATTTCAGAAACAACTGCCTAAAACTAATGATAAAAATATATCACTTTTATTGTAGTTTCTATACGTTTAGCTATTAGTGAGGTCAAGTGTCTTATTCTCTATATTCACTACTTGCATTTTTTGTTTGCTGTGACAAGCACATCCATGGCCTTTGTCCACGTCTCTTTTTGTGTGTCTATAACTACCTTATTAATGTGTAAATTCTCAGGATATGCAAAGAATATTTAAAGCTTTTTTTTTCTATATGTTAACATTTTTTTTTCCCAGTTTGTAGCTGACTTTGGTTTACTGTGTCTTTTCCAAGTAGAAATTTGTGGACTTACATCCGGTGTTATTCATCAATTTATCTTGATAGCTTCTGAGTTCTGATATGGGATATACAGCATCTCTACGTAAGTATAAACTTAATTTTCTAAATTTTAATGAATAAAATGACATAACATAATTTTTTTTTATAGCATAGCTATTCAAGTACTTAGAAGTTATTAAGCAAATTTCAGTTTAATTCTTTCCTTAAGTTCATATAGAGGTGAATCCTAGCAGAGATGAATTCTGGGCACAGCCTTAGGTCTAAAGAATATAAAAAGAACTTCCTGAAGATCAGATACATAGTATAGTGACTATAGTAATAATACTGATTTGTATACCTAAGCTTCCTAAGAGAGTAGATCTTAAGTGTTTTTCCACACACAAAATATACATATATATATATAAAACTATGAGAAATGAAGGCTATATTAATTAGCTTGACTGTGACAATAATTTCACAGTTTGTACATATATCAAATCGTGATGATACACTTAAATATTTATAATTTTTATTTGTCAATTATACTTCAATAAAGCTGGAAAAAGGGGAAAAAAGAATTTCCTATGTCTGACAAGGAAATGAGCAAAAGCTAAAAGAAAAAGGGAGGCGTAGGAAAAAATAGAGAACATAGAAGAGGCTCTTCTCTCCCAGTTTCTCAGATGGTCTTGTTTGTGTGACCAGTGAATCCCCAAGGCTTATGGGGTCTGTGCTGTGAGCCATTTTAATGGCCGATTAGCACACAATTGATTGGATTAAGCATGCAGTCCTCCAAATTAGATTTTAAGTAATCCAACTGACCCTGATTAGACCCTGTGTGACACAGAACCCCTGGGGCTGGTGCTAAGGACTCAGAAAGGTGAGAAAAGAGGCTGTGCACCAACAAGTCATTTACGGGACAATGAGCCAATAAACATGGACAGCAAAGGTCAAGTGGAGAGGGTCATGGAACCAGGGTTTGCTCAAAGTCCAACTCCACCCCTTGCCACCTATGCCACTGAGACAACTTACATAAATTCTTAGCCAAATTCTTAGCCTTAGTTTTCTCTTAAGAGGAAATGGACAAATTAATCTCTTTCCTTCAGGGTCATTTTGGTTAAATGAAATAATGATGACTGTAGTACATTGAGATTATAACCAAACGCAAAAGCAAATTCTTGCAAGGCTCCTTCCTGAGTTTCTCTTTGTATCTTCATGTTTCGTAATGTCAAGGCCTCATCATTCTCTTATCTTATTAAGGATGTTATCTCTTATTTAATGTAAGACCCTATGTCAGGGGCTACTGGACAAGTATATGATTGAATACAACATGAGTTTTGCTCACTAAAGATAATATTATAAATTAGATAGAGATTGATAAAAGGCAATATTTATTGGGAGATTATTCTGTACTGGATGCTTAATTCTTACTTACTTTTCACAGTTATTCTAAAGGCTACATGCTATCTTTGTCTTCATTTTACAGGTGAATAAACAGAGTTAGGAAACACGTCCAAGTCACATAACCCATAAGTATTTGAGCAAATATTCAAACCCAGATGTCTATAAATTCCAAGTCCAAGTTTTAAATCAGGTTTAAGCCTTATGTTATACTAAAAAGTAATAACAAGGTGGTACAATATAACTAGAATGTGATAAGCGACATGAGAAATTTAGAGATTTGCAGAGGAATGCAGAGGAAAAGTGGCCACATTTGGCTGCAAGAATTGAGGACGACTCCATATAGGAGATATTAGAGCGCCATCTTAAAAAGTAATGATGCTTTAGTCTATGCTCTGCCAAGATTATATTTTCCCTTTCTGCAGAAATGATTTCAAGTGATACCGGGGGCCTATCCAATGACAAACCGACAAGAGTGAAACACAGCCTTAAAAGTTAAGTGCCCACTGCTGTGAAATAAATGTTCTTGTCCTAGGCCTCCAAATGCCAAGCCTGGGAAGTGGAAAATTTCCACTGAGAAGCAAATACTATTTCATTCTTGACTAACCATGGGTGGGGATCAATCTGTGATCTCTCTCAACATTTTAGCTGGAAAGATGGACCTTGCACGTGCATAGTGATGTGACCTCCCAGCAACTGTGGGGACAAACACAAGTGCTGCTCCTGGAATCGTACAAAATAATCCCTTTGATACCAGGACTCCCTGTGGAACATGGAATTATATTTTCTATTCCAGGGGAAGGAGAAGAACAATGATTTCTCTACCCAGTTATAGGTTAATATTATGGTGAAAAAATATGTATCATAAGATGTTTTTAATCAACACCACTAAAAACAATGCACGGGGATGCTATTATATATATATATTTAATATACTGCCTTTCACAGACTAGGTCCTATCAGGCAATTGGTGATGGAGATGAAAAGTCCTAGTCCTGCCCTCCCTGTGCTACGGATTTTTAAGATCAGCCAAGGACCGCCCAGGGCAGCTATGGCCCTTGAATTTCCTGTTTCCATCCATGGGCATGTCCCGAAGATACCTCAACTAGACACACTTGACTCTTAATAGGGTCCAAGGTGAAAAACAGGTAAATCTCTTTTCTCGATGCCTGCCCTTCCATCCCCCAGCTCTTCACCCTGCTGATCCAAACCAGACATTTGTGGCTGACCATCTCGCTCCTTCACCAACCTCTGACTTCTGTGAAGGCCACACATATGTGCCTGGCTCAGCCCTGCATCATTATTTTCCTTTGTCTGTTGATTCCTTCCTGATGCCTTGGGCTCCCATGGTACCCTGGCTCTTGGTTTTCGGAGCACAGACAGCCTGCCTCCATTCTGGAGGTCTAGCAAGTTAGACCTAGGCTGATTTTTGGAAAAGCAGATTCTTGAGACCAATGTCCAGAGACTCTGACTCTGTAAGTCTGAGGTTCCATTCAAGAATAAGCGCTATTGGAGTTACCATCGTGGGTCAGCAGAAATGAACCCAACTAGTATTCATGAGGACACAGATTCGATCCCTGGCCTCGCCCAGTGGGTTAAGGATCTGGCATTGCCGTGAGCTATGGTGTAGGTCACAGACATGGCTCGGATCCCGCATTGCTGTGACTCTGATTCAGCTCCTAGCCTGGGAACCTCCATATGCCGCAGGTTAACCTCCTTAACCCACTGGGTGTGGCCCTAATAAGAAAAAAAAAAAAAAGAATCAGGGAGTTCCTGGTGTGGCATAGTGGAAAGGAATTGACTAGTACCCATGAGGATGTGGGTTTAATCCCTGGCCTCGCTCAGTGGGTCAGGGACGTGGTGTTGCCTTGAACTGTGTTAAACGTCGCAGACACTGCTGAGATTCCCCCATTGCTGTGGCTGTGGTAGGTCTGCAGCTGTGGCTCAGATTCAGCCCCTAGCCTGGGGACTTCCACATGTCGTGGGTGCAGCCCTAAAACTCAAAAAAAAAAAAAAAAAAAGAACCCCACAAGGATCAGCACTATTAATATGCATGCCAGGGGTCATTAAATGAGAAATGCTGAAATACTGACAGTTTTACAGCAGGGCTTGACATAAGAAAGCTATACCCAAGAAGATCAATCAAAAAGCATGTTGAAAAAAAGGATCAGAGTTAGAGATAGAAGAGGCCAGTGTAATACGATAAAAAGAATTTAGACCAAAAGTTATTTGGGTTGGGGGGGGTGCTGGATAAGCTGGCAGCAGATGTTTTTCTTAAAATTTTATTTTAGACTCTAACATGATCTCGAGCTTTCTACCTGCCACAATTCTGCTACTGCTATATTGCTAAATATATGGTAAGCCCTTCAGTGTTTATAGGTAGACTAGCTTCAGAGTGTCTCTCCTAAAATTTTACGTGTAAAAAAATCCTTTCACATAATTTTGTCCCAGGTCATCACTTTTATTCATCACTTTATGTTTCTTAAGAGGGAAAAATAAAGCATTACTAAATATTTTTACTCTTCCAATCTTTTTGTCTTTTATCCCTTTTTTCTACTTAAAAGTGAATTTATTCTGAACTAATTTTATTTCATTTTGCTCTTTCTTTTTTTTTTTTTTTTGTCTTTTGTCTTTTTAGGGCCCCACCTGTGGTATATGGAGGTTCCCAGGCTAAGGGTCTAATCAGAACTGTTGCTGCTGGCTTTCACCACAGCCACAGCAACACCAGAGCCAAGTCGCATCTGTGACCTATGCCACAGCCACAGCAACACCAGAACCTTAACCCACTGAGCAAGGCCAGGGATCGTACCCACAACCTCATGGATCCTAGTCGGATTTGTTTCCTCTGTGCCACAACGGGAACTCCTGAACTAATTTTAGATTTACAGAAAAGTTGCAAAAATAGTGTAGAGGGTTTCCAAAAGTGCCTTATTCAGCTTGAAATGGAGAAAGAGCATGAACAGAGAAACTGGTGAAATTCAAACAAGGTCTTTAGATAAGAATACCAAACTAAAGTTAAATCCTGGTTTGACACTAGTACTCTTTATAGTACACTTATTAATGTAAACAGGGGCAATTAAGGCTATAAGGATAACTTTGTGAAGCCTGTTTCTTCCTTAACCGAAATGGATAATCTATGTGTTAGTTTTACATATTAAATGTGTATATTTGTTTTTTTCTTTATCGCAGGTGTTGATGAAAAATTATGAGAATTTTGACTCCTTAAGTTACGTAGATGTAAGATTACAAAAATAATCCCTATGATCATGGCCATTTTTAAATTGGGGAAATGGAGGCAGAGAGAAGTTAAGTAACCTGCCTAAGATTATACACAGTTATGAGAGCAGAGATGCAATCTAACCTAGGCTCGATTGTGCCTCCAGAGCCTACCATCCACACTATAGTAGCATCATGTTATACCGCCTCTCACATCTACAAAAACCCACAAAATCCAGTAACGGAAATTGTCACATTCTCCAAAATCCTCAGTCCTAATACCACAGGGAGATACTGGTCTTTCACTTACATAATCTTAGTCTCACAGTCTTTATAGACTGAAAACAACAGTAATAATTCTGTAAGTGAAGGAAAATTATCATATTTATCCTGAGATGTATAGAAAAATGATAGTAATGGCAGGTCAACAAATTTCTCCTGAAAATTCTTTCTATTACACTAGGAAGTCGTAATCAATTACACTCATAGTTTTAAACATAACTTATTGGAAAGAACACCAAAATCATTTCTTCGATATTGGTAAATATCGGTAGCTATAGTGGTCACTGTGTTAATGTTAGAAGGGAGGTGTCAGGAGTTCTCAATGTGGCACAGTGGAAACGAATCCAACTAGTATCCAGGAGGATGCTGGTTCAATCCCTGGCCTCACTCACTGGGTCAGCGATCCAGTGTTGCAGTGAGCTGTCGTGTAAGTTGCAGACTCAGCTCAGATCCCAAGTTGCTGTGGCTGTGGTGTAGGCCGGTAGTTGTAACTCCGATTCTACCCCTAGCCTGGGAATTTCCACATGCTGCAGGTGTGGCCCTACCTAAAAAGCAAAAAAAAAAAAAAAAAAGATGTGGGGTGTCTGTCAAGGTCCTTAGTTGCAAGCAATGAAATTGATTACGTAAGCAGAAATAGGACATACTGGAAACACATTATGGCTTCATAAGAATTGAAGGGAGGCTGTGAGGTTGCCCAACCAGGCTGGTCGAATATAAGAGGACCAAGGAGCAGAAAGGACGTCAATTTTTTGGTAGGTCCGGTCTGCGCAGGCCCCCTTCTCTGGCGACCATTTTCAGGCATCACAACCATTGCGAATGGTGGCTATCTCTTCTTCCTTTTATCATTTTCCATGACTCAGAGTCCCAGGACAGAGCATCTATTTGACCCAGAACTGGTTACTTGCCAGTGTCTTTTTGCGTGATGAAGCCTAGACTTACATAAAGGGGGTTTCCAGGATTAAGAAATTATAGTTTCCTGGAAACACAGATGACAAAATGTCAAGTATATATATTGTATTCAAGTTTTATGCCGATTCTTATCCACAAGTGGAAGTTTACATTGATTTCCTAAAGATTAAAAGAATGCAAGGTCATAATATTTCTTTTGTCTTGTATAAAAAAACCTTTTCATGTAAACAGAGAATTTTAGAATGTTAAGAGTATTCTAGAAACTTCCAGTTCAACCACACATATCACACCAGAAACTCACTTATAATTGAAGGACATGAAATGAGTGAATGAAACTGAAATATTTATAATTGTTGTAACTAGTAACAGAGCATAATTAAAAGTATGAGTTTTGGATGTCAACCCACCTGGGTTCAAATCCTTCTAATACAATCCTGCTATAGAACCTCCAGCAAGTTATGTAACCACACTGTATCTTTTTTCTCCATTCTACATAATGGAAAAACCAGTGCTAACAACTCCCATGTTTGTAAACTCTGCATGGGGAACTAACTTGAGCACCATCAGCGTTTGGGCCCGGGAAGCCACCCTTGCCGTTTTCCCAACTAGGCCTCTCTGGTGCTTAGGCCCTTCGAGGCTCTATGCCTGGAAGAGCTCCCTGCACACGGCTGCTTTGCAGGCGCTTTCTCTGGGCTGGAAAGCACTGCAAATGTGTTCTCCTAGGCCGAGAATCCTAATTCGGTGGTAAAAGGCGTTCTGTTTGCGGGCCCTCCAAAGCCGCCCCACAGCTGCTAGGGTCCCCTCGGTCTAGGGGCATTCTCAGTACTCAGGCCAAACCAGGTGCTGCAGGCTTCCCTCTCGCAAGGTAAACTCTGCATGGGGAACTAACTTGAGCACCATCAGCGTTTGGGCCCGGGAAGCCACCCTTGCCGTTTTCCGAACTAGGCCTCTCTGGTCTTTAGGCCCTTCGACGCTCTATGCCTGGAAGAGCTCCCCGCAAACGGCTGCTTTGCAGGCGGTTTCTCTGGGCTGGAAACCACCGCAAATGTGTTCTCCTAGGCCGAGAAGCCTGAATCGGTGGGAAAAAGCGTTCTTTAGGCGGTCCCTCCGAAGCCGCCCCGCAGCTGCTAGGGCCCCCTTGGTGTAGGGGAATTCTCAGTACTCAGGCCAAACCAGGTGCTGCAGGCTTCCCTATCGCAAGGTAAATTCTGCATGGGGAACGAACTTGAGCACCATCAGCGTTTGAGCCACGGAAGACACCCTTGCCGTTTTCCCAACTAGGCCTCTCTGGTCTTTAGGTGCTTCGAGGCTCCCTGCCTGGAAGAGCTCTTTGCACACGGCTGCTTTGCAGGCGATTTCTCTGGGCTGGAAAGCACTGCAAATGTGTTCTCCTAGGCCAAGAAGCCCGATTCGCTGGGAAAAGGCGTTCTTTCGCGGGCCCTCTGTAACCTCCCCTCAACAGCTGGGGTCCCCTCGGACTAGGGGAATTATCAGTACTCAGGCCGAACCACGGTCTGCAGGCTTCCCTCTCGCAAGGTAAATTCTGCATGGGGAACTAACTTGAGCCCCATCAGCGTTTGAGCCAGGGAGGACACCCTTGCCGTTTTCCCAACTAGGCCCCTCTGGTCCTTAGGCCCTTCGAGGCTCTCTGCCTGGAAGAGCTCCCTGCACACGACTGCTTTGTAGGCGCTTTCTCTGGGCTGGAAAGCACTGCAAATGTATTCTCCTAGGCCGAGAAGCCTAATTCGGTGGGAAAAGGCGTGCTTTTCGCGGGCCCTCGAAGAAGCCCCCAGCTGCTAGGGCCTCCACGGTCTAGGGGCATTCTCAGTACTGAGGCCAAACCAGGTGCTGCAGGGTTCCCTATCGCAAGGTAAACTCTGCATGGGGAACTAACTTGAGCACCATCAGCGTTTGGGCCCGGGAAGCCACCCTTGCCGTTTTCCCAACTAGGCCTCTCTGGTGCTTAGGCCCTTTGAGGCTCTCTGCCTAGAAGAGCTCCCTGCACATGGCTGCTTTGCAGACGGTTTCTCTGGGCTGGAAAGCACTGCAAATGTGTTCTCCTAGGCCGAGAAGCCCGATTCGCTGGGAAAAGGCGTTCTTTCGCGGGCCCTCTGTAACCTCCCCTCAACAGCTGGGGTCCCCTTGGACTAGGGGAATTATCAGTACTCAGGCTGAAACACGGTCTGCAGGCTTCTCTCTCGCAAGGTAAATTCTGCATGGGGAACTAACTTGAGCCCCATCAGCGTTTGAGCCGGGGAGGACACCCTTGCCGTTTTCCCAACTAGGCCCCTCTGGTCCTTAGGCCCTTCGAGGCTCTCTGCCTGGAAGAGCTCCCTGCACACGGCTGCTTTGTAGGCGCTTTCTCTGGTCTGGAAAGCACTGCAAATGTGTTCTCCTAGGCCGAGAAGCCCAATTCGGTGGGAAAAGGCGTGCTTTTCGTGGGCCCTCGAAGAAGCCCCCAGCTGCTAGGGCCTCCACGGTCTAGGGGCATTCTCTGTACTCAGGCCAAACCAGGTGCTGCAGGCTTCCCTATCGCAAGGTAAACTCTGCATGGGGAACTAACTTGAGCACCATCAGCATTTGGGCCCGGGAAGCCACCCTTGCCGTTTTCCCAACTACGCCTCTTTGGTACTTAGGCCCTTCGAGACTCTCTGCCTGGAAGAGCTCCCTGCACACGGCTGCTTTGCAGGCGCTTTCTCTGGCCTGGAAAGCACTGCAAATGTGTTTTTCTAGGCCGAGAAGCCTGAATCGGTAGGAAAAGGCGTTCTTTTAGCGGACCCTCCGAAGCCGCCCCGCAGCTGCTAGGGCCCCCTTGGTGTAGGGGCATTCTCAGTACTCAGGCCAAACCAGGTGCTGCAGGCTTCCCTCTCGCAAGGTAAACACCGCATGGGGAACTAACTTGAGCACCATCAACGTTTGGGCCCGGGAAGCCACCCTTGCTGTTTTCCCAGCTAGGCCTCTCTGGTGCTAGGCCCTTCGAGGCTCTCTGCCTGGAAGAGGTCCCTGCACACGGCTGCTTTGTAGGCGCTTTTTCTGGGCTGGAAAGCACTGCAAATGTGTTCTCTTAGGCTGAGAAGCCTAATTCGGAGGGAAAAGGCGTTCTTTTCGCGGGCCCTCCAAAGAATCCCCCAGGTGCTTGGGCCCCCTCGGACAAGGGGCATTCTCAGTAGTGAGGCCAAACCAGGTGCTGCAGGCTTCCCTATAGCAGGGTAAACTCTGAATGGGGAACTAACTTGAGCACCATCAGCGTTTGGGCCCGGGAAGCCACCCTTGCCATTTTCCCAACTAGGCCTCTCTGGGGCTTAGGCCCTTTGAGGCACTATGCCTGGAAGAGCTCCCTGCACACGGCTGCTTTGCAGGCCTTTTCTCTGGGCTGGAAAGCACTGCAAATGTGTTCTCCTAGGCCGAGAAGCCTGAATCGGTGGGAAAGGCGTTCTTTTCGCGGGCCCTCCAAAGCCGCCCCGCAGCTGCTAGGGCCCCCTCGGTCTAGGGGCATTCTCAG
>PVHT020003538.1:8900-21902 GCA_004024745.2 Catagonus wagneri
TCGTCGATCCGCGCGCGCGACAATGGCATTCGTTGATAAGCGCGTGAGTGTCATCGGTGTTTATCAATCCACGCATGCGTCTTTGGCTTTCGTTGATCCTTGCGCACGCGTTGTCTGTGTTCTTTGATCCACGCGCGTGCATCATCGGCGTTTGTCAATCCGCACACGCATTGCCGATCGTTGATCAGCGCGCGCATCGTCGACGTTCGTCAATCTGCGCGTGCATTTTTGGTTTTTGTTGATCTGTGCACACGTGTCGTCGGCGTTCGTCGATAAGCGCATGAGCGTCATCGGCGTTCGTCGATCTGTGCGCGTGCATAGTCGGCGTTCGTTGATAAGCGCATGAGCGTCTTCGGCATTCGTCGATCCGCGTGCGCATCATCCGCATTCGTCGATCCGAGCGCGCGCGTCATCGGCATTCGTTGATCCATGTGCGCGTGTCGTCGGCGTTCTTCGATAATCGCACGAGCGTCGTTGGCGTTCGTCGATCCACGCGCATGTCATCCGCGTTCGTCAAACTGAGCATGCATTGTTAGTGTTCGTCGATCCGCACACACGTGTCATCAGTGTTCGTCGATCTGAGCGCACGTTGTCGGCGTTCGTCGATCCGCGCGCACATCATCGGCATTCATCGATACGTGTGCGCGTCATCGGCATTAACCCATCCGCGCGTGCGCCGTCAGTGTTTGCCGATCCGCACACCCATCGTCGGCGTTCGTCGATTCGCGCGCGCCATCAGCGTTTGTAGATCCGTGCGCTCACGTCATTGGCGTTCGTCGATCTGCGCACGCGCTTCGTCGGCATTGGTCGATCCACGCGGGTGCATCATCGGCGTTCTTCGAGCCGCGCGCGCATTGTCAGTGTTCGTCGATCCGCGTGCGTGTCATCAGCTTTCGTCGATCCGCGCGTGCGTCATATATGTTCGTTGATCCACACGTGACGTCGGCATTCGTCGATCCACGGGAGCGTTGTTGGCAATCGCCGATCCGCGTGTACATCGTCTGCGATCGTCGATCCGCACGCGTGTCCTCCGCGTTCATCGATCCGCGCCCGTGAGTCATCGGCATTCGTCGATCCACACGCGCGTCGTCGGCGTTCGTCGAATCGCACGTGCGCGTCATCGGGGTTCGTCGATCCGTGCGCGTGCTTCGTCGGCGTTCATCTATCCGCGCGTGCGCGTCATCGGAATTCATCGATCCGCATGCGTGACGTCGGCGTTCGTCGATCCGCGCGCAAGCGTCATCGGCTTTCGTCGATCCGCACACGCGTCGTCCATGTTTGTCGATCCGCACGCTACGTTGGCGTTCGTCGATCCGTGGGCAAGTCGTTGGCGATTGTCGATCCACGCGTACGTCGTCTGCGATCATCGATCCACGCGCGGGTCATCCGCATTCGTCGATCCGCACGCGTGAGTCATCGGCATTCGTTGATCCATGCGCGTGTCATCGGCGTTCGTTGATAAGTGCACGAGCGATGTCGGCGTTCTTCGATCCGCGTGTGGGTCGTCGGCAATCGTCATTCTGCGCGCGCCTCATCGGCATTCATCGATAAGAACGTGTGCGTCATCAGCGTTCGTCGATCCATGCGCACGACGTCGGTGATCATCGATCCGTGCGCGTGTCATCTGCTTTTGTCGATCTGCGCGCACGTCATCGGCAATCGTCGATCTGCGCGTGCGTCATCAGCATTCGTCGATCTGCACGTGCATTTTCCACGTTCGTCAATCCGTGTGTGCGTCGTCCGCATTTGTCGATCCGCACGCGACATCGGCGTTTGTCGATCCGCGGGCACGTCGTTGGCGATCGTCGATCCGCGCGTACGTCATCCACAATCGTCGATCCACGCGTGTGTCATCCGCGTTTGTCATCTGCATGCGTGAGTCATCGGCGTTCGTCGATCGGCGCGCGTGTCGTCAGCGTTCCTAAATAAGTGTGCGAGCATCATTGGCGTTCTTCGATGTGCGGTCGTGTCTTCGGCGATCGTCAATCTGCGCCCGCGTCATCGGCTTTCGTCGATCTGCATGCACATCATCGCCGTTCGTTGATAAGCACGAGAGCGTCATCGGCGTTCATTGATCCGTGTGTGCGTTGTCGGCGATCGTCGATCCGTGCTCGCATCATTCACGTTCATCGATCCGCACGCATGTCATCGGCAGTCGTCGATCTGCGTGCACGTCATCGGCGTTCGTCGATCTGCGTGCGCGTCATCGGCGTTCGTTGATAAGCTTGTGAGCGTCGTTGGCGTTCGTCGAACCGCACGCGGGTCATCGGCGATTGTCGATCCGCGCATGCATCTTCCGCGTTCGTCGATCCGCACAGAAGTCGTCGGCAATCGTCGATCACCGCACGCGTCGTCGGCATTGGTCGATCCGTGCACGCGTGTCATCGGTGTTCGTCAATCCGCGTGCACGTCGCTGGTGATCGTCGATCTGAGCGCGTGTCATCGGCGATCATCGATCCACAGGTGCATCGTCGGCGTTCATCGATCCGCGCGTGCGTCATCAGTGTTCGTTGATTCACGAGTGCGACGTCGGCGTTCGTCGATCCGGGCACATGAGTCAGCGGCATTCGTCGATCCGCACGCGATTCGTCAGCATTCACGATCCATGCATGCGTCTTTGGCATTCGTGGATCCATGCATGCGCATCATCGGCGTTCGTCGATCCGCGCGCACGCATCATCGGTGTTCGTCAATCCGCACACGCATCGCCGATCATCGATCAGCGCGCGCATCGTCGACGTTTGTCGATCTGCGCATGCGTCCTTGTTTTTCGTTGATCCATGTGCGCACGTCATCGGCATTCGTTGATAAGCGCGTGAGCGTCGTTGGCGTTCATTCATCTGTGCGCGTGCGTAGTTGGCATTCGTCGATAAGCGCATGAGAGTCATCGGCGTTCGTCGATCCGGACGTGCGTCGTCGGCGTTCATCGATCTGAGTGCGCGCGTCATCGGCATTCATTGATCCATGTGCGCGCGTCGTCAGGGTTCTTTGATAAGCGCACGAGCGTCGTCGGCGTTTGTCGATCCGCGCATGTGTCATCCGCGTTCATCGAACTGAGCATGCATCATTAGCATTCGTTGATCCGTGCACACGCGTCGTCGGCGTTCATCAATCCACGGGCGTGTCGTTGCCGATCATCGATCCGTGCGTACGTCATCTGCGATCGTCGATCCGTGCGTGTGACGTCCGCGTCCGTCGATCCAGGCGCGTGAGTCATTGGCGTTCGTCGATCCGCACGCGCGTCGTCGGCGTTCGTCGATAAGCATGTGAGCGTCGTCGGCGTTCGTTGATCCGCGTGCACGTCGTTGGCGATCATCAAACTGCGTGGGCGTCATCGGCGATTGTCAATCTGCGTGCACGTCATCGGCGTTCATCGATAAGCGCCTGAGCGTAATTGGTGTTCATCGATCCGCGTGTGCATCTTTGGCGTTCGTGGATACGCGCGCGTGCGTTGTCGGCGTTCATTGATAAGCACGTGAGCATCGTCGGCGTTCATCGATCCGTGCACGTACTTTGTCAGCGATCGTCGATCCACGCGCGCATAGTCGGCGTTCCTCGATCCACGCATGTCGTCGGTGTTCGTCGATCCATGCGCACGATGTCGGTGTTCGTCGATCTGAGCACGTGAGTCATCAGCTTTCGTCGATCCACATGCGATTCGTCGGCGTTCATCGATCCACGCATGCGTCTTTGGCGTTCGTTGATCCGTACGCATGCGTCGTCGGCGTTCATCGATCCGCGCGCGCGCGTCATCGGCGTTCGTCAATCCGCACACGCGTCGGCGATCGTCGATTAGCGTGCGCATCTTCACGTTCGTCGATCCGCGCATGCGTCTTTGGTTTTCTATGATCGGTGCACGTGCGTCGTCGGCGTTCGTCAAACCACACGTGCGCGTCATCGGCGTTCATCGATCCATGCGCGTGCTTCATCGGCGTTCGTCGATCCGCGCGTGCGTGTCATCGGCATTCGTCAATCCGCGTGCGTGACATCAGTGTTCATTGATCAGCGCGCGAGCGTCATCGGCTTTCGTCGATCCGCACGAGCGTCGTCCGAGTTCGTCGGTCCGCACACTACGTCGGCGTTCGTCAATCCACGGGCACGTCGTTGGCGATCGTCGATCCACGCGTACGTCGTCTGCGATCATCGATCTGCGTGCGGGTCATCCGCGATCGTCGATCTGCACACGTGAGTCATTGGCATTCATCGATCCACGCGCGTGTCATCGGCGTTAATCGATAAGTGCACGAGCGACATCGGCATTCTTCGATCTGCGTGCGTGTCGTCAGCGATCTTCATTCTGCATTCGTCGATCTGCGTGTGCCTCGTCGCCGTTCGTTGATAAGCACGCGAGCAACGTCGGCGTTCATCGATCCGCGCACGCGTTGTCGGTGATCGTCGAATTGCACGCGCGTCATCTGCATTCGTCGATCCGCATGCATGTCGTCGGCAGTCATCGATCTGCACGCACGTCTTCGGCGTTCGTAGATCTGTGTGCACGTCATCAGCATTCGTTGATAAGTGTGCGAGCATCGTTGGCATTCGTCGATCCACGCGCGCGTCGTCAGCGTTCATCATTAAGCGCGCGAGGGTCTTCGGCGTTCGTTGATCCGCGTGCACGCATCATCGGCGTTCATCGATCCATGCGCGCACGTCGTCGGCGTTCATCGATAAGTGCGCACGCGTCGTCGGCGTTCGTCCATCCACACATGCGCGTCGTCGGCGTTCATTGATCCACGCACGCAACTTCAGCGTTCGTCGATCCGCAGGCGTGTCGTTGGCGATCGTCGATCCACACGTACATCATCTGCGATCATCGATCTGCATGCGTGATGTCCGCGTCCGTCGATCCGCACGCGCGTCCTCGGCGTTCGTTGATAAGCACACGAGCGTCATTGGCATTCGTTGATCTGCTTGCATGTCGTCGGCGATTGTCAATCTGCGTGGGCGTCGTCGGTGATTGTCAATCTCCGTGCACGTCTTCGGTGTTCATCAATAAGCACCCGAGCATAATTGGCGTTCATTGATCCACGCGTGCATCTTTGGCGTTCGTTGATATGCGCGCGCGCGTTGTCGGCGTTCGTTGATAAGCGCGAGAGCATCGTCGGCATTAGTTGATCCACGCGCGCGTCCTCGGTGTTCGTAGATCCGCGCGCGCATCGTCGGTGTTCGTCGATCTGCGCGCATCATCTGCTTTCATCAATCCACGCGCACGTCATCGGCAATCGTCGATCTGCACGTGCATCGTGGGCATTCGTCGATTTGCACACGCATTTTCCACATTAGTCGATCCGTGTGCGCGTCATCGCGTTCATCGATCCGCATGCAATGTTGGCATTCGTCGATCCACGGGCACGTCGTTGGCAATCGTCGATCCGTGCGTATGTCTTCCGCGATCCTCGATCCACACGCGTGTCATCCGCGTTCGTCATCCGCACGCGTGAGTCATCGGCGTTCGTCGATCCGTGTGTGCATCGTCAGCGTTCATCAACAAGCGCGCGAGCGTCATCGGCGTTCTTCGATGCGCGTGCGTGTCTTCGGCGATCGTCAATCTGCACGCGCGTCGTCGGCATTTGTCGATCTGCGTGCGCGTCGTCGGCATTCATTGATAAGCGTGCAAGCATCGTTGGCGTTCGTCGATCCGCGCACAGGTCGTCGGCGATCGTCCATCCACACGTGCATCTTCCGCATTCATTGATCCACGTGCACGTCGTCGGCAATCATCGATCACCACACGCATCATTGGCGTTGGTCGATCCATGTACGTGTGTCATCGGCATTCGTCGATCCGCGTGCACATTGCCGGCAATCGTCGGTCAGTGCACGCATCGTCGGCGTTCGTCGATTAGCACGTGAGCGTCTTCGGCGTTCGTTGATCCGTGTGTGCGTCTTTAGCGTTTGTTGATCCGTGTGCGTGCATCGTCGGCATTCATCGATCCACATGCGCGCATCATCGGCTTTCGTCGATAAGTGCACGCGCGTCGTCGGCGTTCTTCGATCCATGCGTGCGCATCGTTGGCGTTCATTGATCCGCGTGTGCGACATCGGCGTTCGTCGATCCGCGTGCACATCATCCACGTTCGTCGATCCGCACGCGACGTCGGCATTCGTCAATCCACGGGCACGTAGTTGGCGATCGTCGACCCACATGTAAGTCATCTGCAATCGTTGATCCACGCACGTGTCGTCCGTGTTCCTCGATCCGCACGTGCCCGTCGTCGGCGTTCATCGATCTGCGTGCACGATATCGGCGTACGTCGATCCGGGCGTGCATCATCGTCTTTCATCGATCCGTGCACATGTCATCCGCGTTCGTCAATCTGCACGCGATGTCAGCATTCGTTGATCCACGGGCGTGTCGTTGGTGATCGTCGATCCACGCGTACATCATCTGCGATCATCGATCCGCACACGTGACGTCCGCGTCCATCGATCCGGGCACGTGAGTCATCGGTGTTGGTCGATCCACACGCGCATCATCTGCGTTCGTCGATAAGCACGCGAACGTCATCGGCGTTCGTTGATCCGCGTGCGCGTCATCAGCGATCATCAATCTGCGTGGGCACCGTCGGCGATTGTCGATCTGCGTGCAGGTCGTCGGTGTTCGTCGATAAGCGCCGGAGCGTAATTGGCGAGGTCGATCCGCGTGTGCACCTTTGGTGTTCATTGATACGCGCACGTGCGTTGTCAGCGTTCGTTGATAAGCGTGTGAGTGTCATCAGCGTTCATCGATCCGCACGCACACGTTGTCGGCATTCGTCGATCTGAGCGCGCGTCATCAGTGATCGTCGATCCACGCGCACACGTTGTCAGCATTTGCCGATCTGAGCACGCATCATCGGCGTTTGTCGATCCACGCACGCGTCGTCGGTGTTCCTCGATCCGCGTGCACGACGTCGGCATTCGTCGGTCCGGGCATGTGAGTCATCAGCGTTCGTCGATAAGTGCGTGAGTGTCGTCGGCGTTCGTCGATCTGTGCGCATGCGTAGTCAGCATTCATCGATAAGCGCATGAGCATCATCGGCGTTCGTCGATCCGCATGTGCATCATCGGCGTTCGTCGATCCAAGCGCACGCGTCATCGGCATTCATTGATCCATGTGCGCACGTCGTCGGCGTTCTTCGATAAGCGCACGAGCGTCATCGGCGTTCGTCGATCCACGCGCGTGTCATCCGCGTTCGTCAAACTGAGCGTGCGTGGTTAGCAATTGTCGATCGGCACACACGCGTCGTCGGCGTTCATCGAACCGTGGGTGTGTCGTTGGCAATCGTCAATCCGCGCATACGTAATCTGCGAACTTTGATCCGTGCGTGTGATGTCCACGTCCATCGATCTGGGCGCGTGAGTCATCGGCGTTCGTCGATCCGCACGTGCGTCGTCGCGTTCGTCGATAAGCACGCGAGCGTCGGCATTTATCAATCTGCATGCGCTTCGTCGGCAATGGTCAATCTGCCTGGGCGTCATCGGCGATCGTCGATCAGCGCTCGCATTGTCGGCGTTCGTCGATAAGTGCTTGAGCATCATAGGCGTTCATCGATCCACGCGTGCACGTCATCAGCCTTCGTCATTAAGCGCATGAGCGTCATCAGCGTTAGTCGATCCAAACGCGAGTCTTTGGGGTTTGTAAATCCGTGCACGCATGTCATCGGCGTTCGTCGATCCGCGCGTGCGCGTCGTTGGCGTTCTTCGATCCGCACGCGCGTCGTCACCTTTCATCGATCCATGCACGCATCGTACGCGTTCATCGATCCGCACACGACATTGGCATTCATCGATACGTGGGCGCGTCATTGGTGATCGTCGATCCGTGCGTACATCGTCTGTGATCATCGATCCGCATGCGTGTCATCCACGTTCGTCGATCCACACGTGTGAGTCATCGGTGTTCGTTGTTCCGCGCATGCGTCGTCGGCGTTCATCGATAAGCGCGCGAGCGTCGTCGGCGTTTGTCGATCTGCGTGCGCGTCATTGGCATTTGTCAATAAGTGCCTGTGCGTCGTCGGCATTCATCGATCCAACGTGCATGACCTTGGGGTTCGTCGATCCGCTCGTGCGCGTCATCGGCGTTCATCGATACCCGCGCGCACGTCATCGATGTTCGTTGATCCGCGCACGCACGACGTTGGCATTCGTCGTTCTGCTCATGCGCGTCATCGGCATTCGTCAATCCGCGCGCGCACGACATAGGCCCTCGTCGATCCGCGTGTGCGCATCATCATTGGCGTGCGTCGATCCGCGAGTGAGCATCGTTGGCGTTCGTCATTCCGCACGCACAACAATGGCGTACGTCCATCCGCGCGCGCGTCTTTGGCTTTCGTCGATCCGCATGCACGTCATCCGTGTTCGGCGATCCGCACGTGATGTCGGCGTTCGTCAATCAGCGGGCGTGTCATTGGCGATCGTCGATCCACGCGTTTATCATCTGCGATCATCGATCCACACGCGTTTCGTCCGCGTTCGTCGATCCGGGCGTGTGAGTCATCAGCGTTCGTCGATCCGCACACGCGACATTGGCGTTCGTCGATAAGCGCGCAAGCGTCGTTGGTGTTCGTCGATCCGTGTGCGCTTCGTCAGCCATTGTCAATCTTGGTGGGCGTTGTCCGCATTCGTCGATCCGCGCGCACATTGTCTGCATTCTTCGATCCGCCCGCGATGTCGGCGTTCGTTGAAATGTGGGCACATCATTGGCGATCATCGATCCGCGCGCACGTCGTCTGCTATCATCGATCCACACGCGTGTCGTCCGCATTCGTCGATCCGCGCGCGTGAGTCATCGGCATTCGTCGATCCGCGTGCACATCATCGGCGTTCATCTATAAGTGCACGCGCGTCGTCTGCCTTCTTCAATCAGCGTGCGCGTCGTTGGCGATCGTCAATCTGTGCACGTGTCATCGGCGTTCATCGATAAGCACGCGTGCATCTTTGGCGTTCATTGATCCATGCGCGCGTGTTTGGCGTTCGTCGATCCATGCACGCGTCATCAGTTTTGTCGATAAGCGCGTGAGCGTCTTCGGCATTCATTGATCCATGCACGCGTCTTTGGCGTTCATTGATCGGTGCACACGCATCGTCAGCGTTCGTCGATCTGCGTGCGCGTCATCAGCGTTTGTCGATCCGCACGTGCACGTCATCGGCGTTCATCAATCCGCACACGCGTCGGCGATCGTTGATCAGCGCGCACATCGTTGACGTCGATCCGCGTGTGCGTCTTTGATTTTCATTGATCCGTGCGCGCGCGTCGTCAGCATTCGGCGATAAGCACGTGAGTGTCATCAGCATTCGTCGATCTGTGCGCATGCGTAGTCGGCGTTCGTCGATAAGCACATGAGCGTCATCGGTGTTCGTCATTCCACATGCGCGTCATCAGCGTTCGTCAATCCGAGCGCGTGCGTCATCGGCATTCGTTGATCCATGTGTGTGCGTCATTGGCGTTCTTCGATAAGCGCACGAGCGTCGTCGGCGTTCGTCTTTCCGCGCACGTGTCATCCGCATTCGTCGTACTGAGCGTGCATCGTTAGCATTCTTTGATCCACGCACACGCGTCGTCGGCGTTCGTCGATCCGTGTGCGTGTCGTTGGCGATCATCGATCCGTGCGTACGTCATCTGCGATCATCGATCCGCACTTGTGACATCGGCGTCTGTCGATCCAGGCACGTGAGTCATCAGCGTTCATCAATCTGCATGCGCATCATCGGCGTTCGTCGATAAGCATGCGAGCGTCATTGGCGTTCGTCGATCCACATGCGCTTCATCGGCGAACGTCAATCTGTGTGGGCGTCATCGGCGATCATTGATCAGCGCGTGCATCGTCGGAGTTCGTCGATAAGTGCGTGAGCATCATCAGCATTCATCATCCGCACGCGCACGTCATCAGCCTTCGTCGATAAGCGCGTGAGCGTCATCAGCGTTCGTCGATCCGTGCGCGCGCGTCGTCGGCGTTCTTCGATCCGCGCACACGTCGTCGGCTTTCGTCGATCCACACACGCGTTGTCCGCGTTCATCTATCCGCACATGATGTCGGCATTCGTCAATACGTGGGCGCGTCATTGGCGATCGTTGACCACGCGTACATCATCTGTGATCATCGATTCGTGCGCGTGTCATCCGCATACGTCAATCCACGTGCGTTAGTCACCGGTGTTCGTTGATCCGTGCGTGCGTCATCGGCATTCGTCGATAAGCGCACGAGCATCGTCAGCGTTCGTTGATCTGTGTGTGCGTCATTGGCATTCGTCAATAAGCGCTCGTGCGTCGTCGGCTTTCATCTATCCGTGCGTGCATCATCGGCGTTCATAGATAAGCGCGTGAGCGTCATTGTCGTTCGTCGATCTGCGTGCGCGTCGTCGGCATTCGTCAATAAGCGCTCACGCGTCATCGGCGTTCATCGATCCATGCATGCACAACGTCAGCGTTCGTCGATCCGCTCGTGCATGTCATTGGCGTTTGTCGATCCCCGCGTGCGCATTGTTGGCTTTCGTCCATCTGCTCGTGCACGTCATCAGCATTCGTCGATCCGCACACGCACAACATTGGCATTCGTCGTTCCGCTCGTGCGGGTCGTCGGCATTCGTCAGTCCATGCGCACACGATGTTGGCCCTCGTCGATCCCTGCGCGCGTGTCATCGGCGTTCATTTATCCACGAGCGCGTGTCATCAGCGTTCGTTGTTCCACGCGCACAACAATGGCGTACATCGATCCGCGTGCACGTCTTCAGCTTACATCGATCCGCAATCACGTCATCCGCGTTCATAGATCCGCACGCGATGTCGGCGTTCGTCGATCCGCGGACGTGTCGTTGGCAATCATCGATCCGCGCGTACGTCATCTGCCATCGTTGATCCACGCGTGTGTCGTCCGTGTTCATTGATCCGGGCGAATTAGTCATCGGCGTTTGTCGATCCACACGCGCGACTATGGCGTTCGTTGATAAGCACGCGAGTGTCATCGGCGTTCATCAATCCACGCGTGCGTCTTTGGCGTTCATTGATCCTTGCGTGCGTGTCATCTGCATTCGTCGATCCACGCGCGTGCGTCATCGGCGTTTGTCAATCCACACACGAATCGGCAATCGTTGATCAGCTCGCGCATCGTCGACATTCGTCGATCTGCGCGCGCATTTTTGGTTTTTGTTGATCTGTGTGAGCGCGTCGATGGCGTTCATCGATAAGCGCATGAGTGTCGTTGGTGTTCCTCAATCTGTGCGCGTGCGTAGTCGGCGTTCATCGATAAGCGCATGAGCGTCTTCGGCATTCGTCGATATGAGCGCGTGCTTCATCGGCATTCATTGATACATGTGCGTGCATCATCGGCGTTCTTCGATAAGCACAC
This sequence comes from Catagonus wagneri, assembly GCA_004024745.2. Taxonomy (NCBI): domain Eukaryota; kingdom Metazoa; phylum Chordata; class Mammalia; order Artiodactyla; family Tayassuidae; genus Catagonus; species Catagonus wagneri. The sequence goes on from PVHT020003538.1 coordinate 20,228, forward strand.
GAGCGTCATCGGCGTTCGTCGATCCGCGCGCGTGTCATCTGCATTCATCAAACTGAGTGTGCTTCGTTACTGTTCATCGATCCACACACATGCATCGTCCGTGTTCATCGATCTGAGCGCGCGTTGTTGGCGTTCGTCGATCCGCACGCACGTCATCGGGTTTGTCGATACGTGCACGCGTCATCGGCAAAAACACATCCACGCGCGCGTCGTCGGTGTTTGCCGATCCGCACACCCATCGTCGGCGTTCGTCGATTCGTGCGCGCGCGCCATCGGCGTTTGTCAATCCACGCACTCGCATCTTCGGCGTTCGTCGATCCACGCACGTGCTTCTTTGGCATTGGTCGATCCACGTGCACGCGTCGTCGGCATTTGTCGATCCATGTGCGCGAAGTCGGCGTTCATCGATCCGCACGCATGTCGTCAGCTTTCGTCGATCCACGCGCGCGTCATCCGTGTTCATCGATCCGCACGCGACGTCGGCGTTCGTCGATCCACAGCAGCGATGTTGGCGATCGCTGATCCGCGCGTACATCGTCTACTATCATCGATCTGTGCGCGTGTCCTCCGCGTTCATCGATCTGCGCCCGTGAGTCATCGGCGTTCATTGATCCGCATGCGCATCATCGGCGTTCATCGAACCGCACGCGCGCATCGTCGGCGTTCGTCGATCCGTGCGCGTGCTTCATTGGCGTTCGTCGATCTGCACGTGCACGTCATCGGCGTTCGTCGATCCGCATGCGTGACGTCGATGTTCGTCGATCCACATGCGAGCGTCGTCGGCTTTCATCGATCCGAGCACGTGCATCATCGGCATTCGTTGATCCATGTGTGTGCATCATCGGCATTCTTCGATAAGTGCATGAGCGTCGTCGGCATTCGTCTTTCCGCACACGTGTCATTCGCATTCGTCGAACTGAGCGTGCATCGTTAGCATTCTTCGATCCACGCACACGATTCATCACCATTCGTTGATCCACGGGCGTGTCGTTGGCGATCATCAATCCGTGCGTACGTCATCTGCAATCATCGATCCGCGCGTGTGACATCCACGTCCGTCGATCCGGGTGCGTGAGTCATCAGCGTTCGTCGATCTGCATGCGTGTCATCGGCGTTCGTCGATAAGCACGCGAGCGACATTGGCGTTCGTCGATCCAAGTGCACTTCGTCGGCGAACGTCAATCTGCGTGGGCATCGTCGGCGATCGTTGATCAGCACGTGCATCGTCGGTGTTCGTCGATAAGTGCATGAGCGTTATCGGCGTTCAACATCTGCATGCGCACGTCATCAGCCTTCGTCGATAAGCGCGTGAGCGTCATCAGCGTTCGTTGATCCGCGCGTGCGCGTCGTCAGCGTTCTTCAATCCGCGCACACGTCGTCGGCTTTCGTCGATCCACGCACGCGTTGTCCGCGTTCATCGATCCACACATGATGTCGGCATTCGTCGATACGTGGGTGCGTCATTGGTGATCGTCGATCCGTGCGTACATCGGCTGTGATCATCGATCCGTGCGCGTGTCATCCGCGTTTGTCAATCCGTGCATGTGAGTCACCGGTGTTCGTCGATCCGCACGTGCGTCATCAGCGTTCATCGATAAGCACACGAGCATCGTCGACGTTCGTCGATCTGCGTGTGCGTCATTGGCATTCGTCAATAAGCGCTCGTGCGTCATCG
>PVHT020003538.1:69039-79481 GCA_004024745.2 Catagonus wagneri
GATTGGCAACGACGCACGCGCGGATCGACAAATGCCGATGATGCGTGCGTTCGGATCAACGAACGCCGATGACGCCCGCAAGGATCGACGATCGCCGACGACGCATGCGGGGATCGACGAACGTCGATGTCCCATGCATGCGGATCGACGAACGCCGACGACGCAGGCACAGATTGGCCATCGCCGATGATGCGCACGCGGAACGAAGAACGCCGACGACGCTCACGCGCTTATCGACGATCGCTGACGACCTGCGCTTCAGATCGACGATTGGCAACGACGCACGTGCGGATCGACAAATGCCAATGACACGTGTGTTCGGATCGACGAACGCCGATGACGCCCACGCGGATCGACGATCGCTGATGACACGTGCAGGGATCGATGAACGTCGATGTCCCGCACGCACGGATCGTCGAACGCCGACGCTCGTGCGCTTATTGATGAATGCCTATGACTCACACGCACGGATCAACGAATGCTGATGATGCGCACGCAGATCGATGAACGCCGACGATGCAGGCGCAGATTGACCATCGCCGATGATGCTCATGTGGATCGAAGAATGCTGACGACGCTCACGTGCTTATCGACGATCGCCGAAGACGCGCACACTGATCGATGAATGCTGATGATGCTCGCGTGCTTATCGACTATTGCCGACGACGCACATGCGGATCGATGAACGCCGATGACTCACGTGCGTGGATCGATGAACGCGGACGACATGCGCATGGATCGATGATCGCAGATGACTTACGCGTGGATCGACATTCACCAACGACGTGCCCGCGGATCGACAAACGCTGACGTCTCATGCGTGGATCGACGAACGCCGACAACGCACTCGCGCGGATCGACGAACGCTGACGATGTGCGTGTGGATCGACGATCGCCGATGACGCGTGCACGCATATTGACAAACGACGACGATGCCCACGTGCGGATCGACGAACGCCGATGACACACGCGCGTGGATTGATGAACGCCGATGTTGCGCACGCGGATCGACCAACGCCGACGACACGCGTGCGGATCGACGATCACCGATGACGCGTGCTCAGATCGATGAACGCCTACAATATGCGCACACGGATCGACAAATGCCGATAACGCTCACGCGCTTTTCAACGAACGCCAACAACGCACGCGTGCGTATCAACAAACGCCAAAGATGCGCCCATGGATCGACGAACGACAATGACGCTCGCACGCTTATTGATGAATGCCGATGACGCGCACGCAGATCGACAATCGCCAACGACGCCACGCAGATTGATGATTGCCAATGACGCGCACGCGGATCGATGAATGCCGACGATGCTCACGTGCTTATCAACGAACGCCAACGACACGCGTGCGGATCGATGAACGCCAATGACTCACGTGCCCGGATCGACAGATGCGGACGTCACACGCGTGGATCAACGATTGCCAACGACATGCCCGCAGATCGACGAACACCGACGTCGCATGCGGATAAATGAACATGGATGATGCGTGCACGGATTGACGAAAGCCGATGACGCACGCGCGGATCGACGAACGCCGATGACACGCGCGTGGATCGACGACTGCAGACCACTTACGCGTGGATCGACGATCACCAACGACGTGCCCACAGATCGACGAACGCCGATGTCGAGCGCGTGGATCAATGAACGCCGACGACACGCACGTGCGGATCAATGAACACCGATGACACGCGCGCATTTATCGACGAACGCCGATGACACACGCGCGCGGATCGATGAATGCCGATGATGCGCCCGCATGGATCAATGAACACCAAAGACGCACGTGCGGATCAAAGAACGCCGATGACGCTCGCGCGCTTATCGACGAACGCCGAAGATGCACGTGCGGATCGACGAACGCCAAACACGTGCGTGTGGAACGACGAACGCCAAAGATGAGCGCATGCTTATCGATGAACGCCGATGATGCACGTGCAGATTGACGATCGCCGATGAGGCGCACGTGGATCAAAGAATGCCGACGACGCTCACATGCTTATCGACGAACGCCGACGATGCGCGCACGGATCGATGAATGCCGATGGCTCACGCACGTGGAACGACAAATGTGGACGACATGCGTGCGGATCGACGATCGCAGACAACGTACACGCATATCGACGATCGCCAAAGATGTGCCCACGGATCGACAAACGCCGACGTCACGTGCGGATCGAAGAACGCGGACGACGCGCGCACGGATCGACAAACGCGGATGATGCCCACGCAGTTTGACGATGGCCGATGACGCGCACGCGGATCGATGAATGCCGACGACACTCACGTGCTTATCGATGAACGCGAACATCGCACACGTGGATTGACGAAAGCCGATGACTCACACGCCCGGATCGACGAACGCGGATGACACGCGTGTGGATCAACAATTGCAGATGACATACGCACGGATCGACGATCGCCAATGACACGCCCGTGGATCGACGAACGCCGACGTCGCGTGCAGATCGACGAACGCGGATGATGTGCGTGTGGATCGACGAAAGCCGAAGATGCGCGCGCGGATCGACGTACGCCATTGTTGTGCATGCGGAACGACGAACGCCGGTGACGCCCGCTCGTGGATCGACAAACGCCGACTACGCGTGCACGTGGATTGACGAGGCCCGACATCGTGCGTGAGTGGATCGACAAATGCTGATGACACGCACGAGCGGAACGACGAACGCCAACATCGTGCGTGCATGGATGGATGAACGTCGATGACGTGCATGAGCAGATCGACGAACACCGAAGTCGTGCGTGCATGGATCGATGAACACTGACAACGCACGAGCGCTTATTGACGAATGCCGATGACGCACACACAGATCGACGAACGCCAACGATGCTCGCACGCTTTTCTACGAACGCCGATGACACGCGCGCGGATTGATGAACACCGATGACTCACGCATGCGGATCGACGAACGCGATGACACGCGCGTGGATCGATGATCACAGACGATGAACGCACGGATCGACGATCGCCAAATACGCGCCCACTTATCGACGAATGCCGACGTCATGTGAGGATTGATGAACGCAGACGATGCGTGCGTGGATCGATGAAAGCCCACAACGCACGTGTGGATCAAAGAACGCTGACGACGAATGCACGTGGATCGATGAATGCCGATGATGCGCACGCATGGATCAACGAATGCCAAAGATGCATGTGTGGATCGACTAACGCCGACGACGCTCACGCGCTTATCGATGAAGGCTGATGATGCGCGAGCATTTATCGACGTACGCCAATGACGTGCACGCACGTATCGATGAACGCCAATGGCGCACGCGTGCTTATCGATGTACGTTAATGATGTGCACGCGTGGATCGATGATCGCCGATGATGCACACGCGGATCGAAGAACGCTGATGATGCGCATGCAGATAAATGAACGCCGACATCACGCACGCGTGGATTGACGAAAGCCGATGACGCGTACGCGGATAAACGAACACCGACGACGTCCGTGCAGATCGACGAACGCCGAAGATGCGTGCGCGGATCGATGAACGTGGACAATGCGTGCGCGGATCGACGATCACCGACGACACGCGTGCGGATCCACATTCACCGACAACGTGCTCTGTGGATTGACGAACGACGACGATGCACAGGCGCGGATCGATGAACCCCAATGACGTGTGCGTGTGGATCGACAAACACCGATGACTTGCACGCGGATCGACGAATGCAGACGACGCGTGCGTGGATCGATGAAATCCGAAGACACGCGCCTGGAACGAAGAATGCTGACGTCGCATGTGGAACGAAGAACGCGGATGACGCGCGCGCGGATCGACGAATGCAGACAACGCCCATGCAGATTGACGATGGCCGACGACGTGCACGCGGATCAACGAATGCCGATGACGCTCACGCGCATATCGATGAATGAAAACTTCGCGTGTGTGTATCGATGAACGCTGATGACTCACGCGCTTGGATCGACGAACGCGGATGACACGTGCGTGCATCGACGATCACAGACGACGTACGCGTGGATCGACGATCACCATCAACACGCCTGTGGATCGACGAACGCCGACATAGCATACAGATCGACGAACGCGGATGACATGCGTGTGGATCGACAAAAGCCGAAGACGCGCGTACGGATCGATGTATGCCATTGTTGTGCACGTGGAACGACGAACGCTGACGATGCGCACTCGCGGATCAATGAACGCCGACATCGTGCACGCGCGGATCGATGAACGCCGATTACGTGCAAGAGCTTATCGATGAACGCCGATGACGCACGCGCGCGTATCAATGAACTCCAACGGCGCGCGCACTTATCGATGAACCCTAAAGACGCACGTGCGCGGATTGACGATCGCCGATGATGCACTCACGGATCGACGAACGCCGATGACGTGCACGCATGGATCAACGAACGCCGACGACGCGCACGTGCGGATAAATGAACTCCAACGACGCGCACGCATATCGACGAACGCTGATGACGTGTGCGCAAATCGATGAACACCGATGACACGCACGCAAATTGACAATCGCCGACGACGCGCACGTGAGAGCAGAGCGCAGACGACACTCGCGCACTTATCGATGAACACCGATGACGCACGCGCGTGGATCGAAGAACGCCAAAGACGCACACGCGGATCGACGTACGTCGACGATGTACACGCTGATCAATGATCGCCGACGCGCACGCAGATCGACGAACGCCAATGACACGCACGCACGGATCGACCAACGCCTACGTCGTGCGCGCGCGGATCGACGATCCCCGATGACACGCGAGCGCTTATCGATGAACGCCAATGACGCGTGCGCGCGTATCGACGAACGGCAATGGCAAACGCACGCTTATCGATGAACGCTAATGATGGGCGCGCGCGGATCGACGATCGCCGATGATGCACACGCGGATCGAAGAACGCTGATGATGCGCATGCAGATAAATGAACGCCGACATCACGCACGCGTGGATTGACGAACGCCGATGACGCGTACGCGGATAAACGAACACCGACGACGTCCGTGCAGATCGACGAACGCCGAAGATGCGTGCGCGGATCGATGAACGTGGACAATGCGTGCGCGGATCGACGATCACCGACGACACGCGTGCGGATCCACATTCACCGACAACGTGCTCTGTGGATCGACGAACGACGACGATGCACAGGCGCGGATCGATGAACACCAATGACGTGTGCGTGTGGATCGACAAACACCGATGACTTGCACGCAGATCGACGAATGCAGACGACGCGTGCGTGGATCGATGAAATCCGAAGACGCGCGCCTGGAACGAAGAATGCTGACGTCGCATGTGGAACGAAGAACGCGGATGACGCGCGCGCGGATCGACGAATGCAGACAACGCCCATGCAGATTGACGATGGCCGACGACGTGCACGCGGATCAACGAATGCCGATGACGCTCATGCGCATATCGATGAATGAAAACTTCGCGTGTGTGTATCGATGAATGCTGATGACTCACGCGCTTGGATCAACGAACGCGGACGACACGTGCGTGCATCGACGATCACAGACGACGTACGTGTGGATCGACGATCACCATCAACACGCCTGTGGATCGACGAACGCCGACATAGCATACAGATCAACGAACGCGGATGAGATGCGTGTGGATCGACAAAAGCCGAAGACGCGCGTACGGATCGATGTACGCCATTGTTGTGCACGTGGAACGACGAACGCTGACGATGCGCACTCGCGGATCAATGAACACCGACATCGTGCACGCGCAGATCGACGAACGCCGATTACGTGCAAGAGCTTATCGACGAACGCCGATGACGCACGCGCGCGTATCAACGAACTCCAACGGCACGCGCACTTATCGATGAACCCTAAAGACGCACGTGCGCGGATTGACGATCGCCGATGATGCACTCACGGATCGACGAATGCCGATGACGTGCACGCATGGATCAACGAACGCCGATGACGCGCACGTGCAGATAAATGAACTCCAACGACGCGCACGCATATCGACGAACGCTGATGACGTGTGCGCAAATCGATGAACACCGATGACACGCACGCAAATTGACAATCGCCGACGACGCGCACGTGAGAGCAGAGCGCAGATGACACTCACGCACTTATCGATGAACGCCGATGACGCACGCGCGTGGATCGAAGAACGCCAAAGACGCACACGCGGATCGACGTACGTCGACGATGTACACGCTGATCAATGATCGCCGACGTGCACGCAGATCGACGAACGCCAATGACACGCACGCACGGATCGACCAACGCCTACGTCGTGCGCGCGCGGATCGACGATCCCCGATGACACGCGAGCGCTTATCGATGAACGCCAATGACGCGTGCGCGCGTATCGACGAACGGCAATGGCAAACGCACGCTTATCGAGGAACGCTAATGACGGGTGCGCGCGGATCGACGATCGCCGATGATGCACTCATGGATCGACGAACGCCGACGACGCACGCGTGCTTATTGACGAATGCCGACGACGTGCACGCAGATCGACGAACGCCGACAACGCATGCGCAGATTGATGAATGCCGATGATGACTGCGCACGGATCGATGAACACCGACGACGTCGCGCGGATCGATGAAAGCCGATGATGCACACGCACGGATCGACGAATGCCAATGACACGCGCACATGGATCAAAGAAGGCCAAAGATGCGCGTGTGGATCAATGAACGTCGACGATGCACGCGCTGATCGACGATCACTGAAGTGCACGCAGATCGACGAACGCCAATGACACACATGCACGGATTGACCAACACCGATGACACATGCGCAGATAGACGATCGCCGACGCGTGCGCACGGATCTACGATCGCCGACGATGCACTCGCGGATCGACGAACGCTGACGACGCGCACGTGCTTATCGATGAATGCCGACGACGTGCATGCAGATCGACGAACGCCGACAACGCGCGCGCAGATTGACGAACACCGATGATGCGTGCGCACAGATCGATGAACGCCGACGACATCGCGCGGATCGATGAACACCGATGACGCGCACGCTCGGATCAATGAACGCTGATGACGCACGCGCACGGATCGAAGAACGCCAAAGACGTGCGCGCGGATCAATGAACGTCGACGATGCGCGTGCTGATCGATGATCGCTGACGTGCGCGCAGATCGACGAACGCCAATGACACACGTGCACGGATCGACCAACGCCGATGACACACGCGCAGATGGACGATTGCCGACTATGTGTGCACGGATCGACGATCGCCGACGTCGCACGCGTGGTTTGATGAACGCCGACGTCGTGCACACGGATTGATGAACGGCAATGACGCGCACGTGTGGATCGATGAATGCCGAAGACGCACGCGCGCTTATCGATGAACGCCGACAACGCACTCGTGGATCGACGAACGCCGACGATGTGCACGCAGATTGACGATCGCCAACGATGCGCACGCAGATCAACGAACGCCGATGACGTGTGCGCAGATTGACGATCGCCGATGACGCACGCGCGGATCGATGAACTCCGACGTCGCATGCGGATCGAAGATCGCAGACAACTTACACGCAGATCAACGATCGCCAATGATGTGCCCGTGGAACGACGAACGCCAACGTCACGTGCGGATTGATGAACGCGGACGACGTGCGCACGGATGGATGAACGCCGACGTCGCACGCGCGGATCGATGAACGCCGATGACACATGCGGATCGACAATCGCAGATGACTTACGTGCAGATCGACGATCGCCAATGACGTGCCCGTGGAACGACGAACGCCAACGTCACGTGTGGATTGATGAACGCAGACGACGCGCACGCAGATCGATGAACGCCGATGTCACACGCGTGGATCGATGTATGCCGACGATGCGCGTGGCGATCGATGATTGCCAACGCACACGCGGATCAACAAACCCCGATGACACACGTGCACGGATTGACCAATGCCGACGACGCGTGCACAGTTCGACGATTGCCAACGTGCGAGAGTGGATCGACAAACGCCAACGGCGCACGCGTGCTTATCGATGAACTCTAATGACGCGCGTGTGCGGATCGACGATATGTGATGACTCACGCGTAGGGATCGACGAACGCGGATGACACGCGCACGGATCGACGATCGCAGATGACGTACGTGCGGACCGACGATCGCCAATGACACGCCCGCAGATCAACGAATGCCAAAGATGCGCACGCAGATCGCCGAACGTCGATGATGCATGTGGTGATCGACGATCGCCGACACGCGCGCGGTTCGATGAACGCTGATGACGCACGCGCACAGATTGACCAAAGTCGACGATGCGCGTGCAGTTCGACAATTGCCGAAGACGTGCACGCGGATCGACGAATGCAGATGACGCACACGCGGATCGACGAATGCTGATGACGCACGTGTGCGTATCGACGAACGCCAACAGCGCACGTGTGCTTATCAATGAACGCTAATGACGCGTGTGCGTGGATCGATATACGCCGACGACGCTCACGTGGATCGATGATCGCCAACGATGCACGTGTGGATCAATAAACACCGACGACACTCGCACACTTATCAACGAACTCCGATGATGTTCGTGCGGATCGACGAATACCGAGGACTCACACGTGGTATCGACGAACGCGGATGATGCGCGCATGTATCAATGAACGCTGACGACGCGTGTGCATTTTGATGAATGCCGACATCGCGCGAGGATCGACGATCGCCGACGACGTGTGCACGGGGATCAATGAACGCCGATGATGCTCATGTGCTTATCGACGAACGCCGATGACACGCACGTGGGGATTGACGAATGCCGATGATGCGCACGAGCGGATCGATGAACACCGGCAACGCACGAGCGCTTATCGATGAATGCCGACAACGTGCGCGTGGGGATCTACGAACACTGATGAGGCGCATTAGTGGATCGATGAACGCCGACGACATGCGAGCACTTATCGAAGAATGCCGACGATGTGTGCGTGGAGATCGAAGAACGCCGATGACGTGCATGAGCAGATCGACGAACGCCGACATCGTCGCGTGCGGATCGACGAACGCCGATTATGTGCAAGAGCTTATCGACGAACGCCGATGACGCACGCGCGCATATCAATGAACTCCAACGGCGCGCGTGCTTATCGATGAATGCTAAAGACGCACGTGTGCGGATCGACAATCGCCGTTCATGCACTCACGGATCGACGAACGCCGACGACGTGCACGCGCGGATCAATGAACGCCGATGACACGCACGTGCGGATAAATGAACTCCAACTACGCGCACGCATATAGACGAATGCTGACGACGTGTGCACAAATCAATGAACATCGATGACGTGCACACAAATTGACGATCACCGATGATGCGTACGCGGAGAGCAGAGCGCCAATGACACTCACACACTTATCAACGAACGCCGACGACGCGCGCGCGTGGATCGAAGAACGCCAAAGACGTGCGCGCGGATCGACGTACGTTGAAGATGTCCATGCTGATCAATGATCGCCGACGCACGCCGATCAACGAACGCCAATGACACGCGTGCACGGATGGACCAATGCCGACGTCGTGCGTGTGCAGATCGATGATCACCGACGACGTGCGAGCGCTTATCGATGAACGCCGATGATGCGCGCACACATATCAACGAACGGCAACACCGCACGCACGCTTATCGACGAATGCTAATGATGCGCGTGCGTGGATCGATGATCGCCGATAATGCACTCGCGGATCCACGAACGCCGACGACGCGCGCACGCTTATCGACGAATGCTGACGACGTGCACGCAGATCGATGAACGCTGACAACGCGCGCGCAGATTGTTGAACGCCGATGATGCGTGCACGCAGATCGACGAACGCCGACGACGTCGCGTGGATCGACGAACGCCGATGACGCACACGCGCGGATCGACAAATGCCGATGACGCGTGCGCACGGATCGAAGAACGCCAAAGACGCACGCGCAGATCGACGAACATCGACGATGTGCGCGCTGATCGACGATCGCTGACATGCGCGCAGATCGACGAATGCCAATGACACACGTGCACGGATCGACCAACGCTGATGACACACGCGCAGATTGACGATTCCCGACTATGTGTGCGCGGATCGACGATCGCCGACGTCGCACGTGTGGATTGACGAACGCCGACGTCATGCACACGGATTGACGAACACCGATGACGCGCGTGCATGGATCGATGAACGCCGAAGACGCACGCGCGCTTATTGACGAAAGCTGACGACACACTCGCGGATCGACGAACGCCGATGACGCGCACGCAGATTAACGATCGCCGACGACGCGCACGCAGATCGAGGAACGCCAACGTCGCGTGCGGATCGACGATCGCAGCCGACTTCCACGCGGATCGACGATCGCCAATGACGTGCCCGTGGAACGATGAACGCCAACGTCACGTGC
>PVHT020003538.1:133377-145773 GCA_004024745.2 Catagonus wagneri
GGTGTTCGTCGATCCGCGCACGCGACGTCGGCGTTCGTCGATCCGGGCACGTGAGTCATCGGCGTTCATCGATCCGCACGCGATTCGTTGGCGTTCGTCGATCCACGTGCGCGTCTTTGGCGTTCGTTGATCTATGCACACGCGTCATCATCGGCATTTGTCGATCCGCGCACACCCATCATCGGCGTTCGTCAATCCACACACACGTCGGCGATCGATGATCAGTGCGCGCATCATTGACGTTCGTCGATCAGCACGTGCGTCTTTGGTTTTCATTGATCCGTGCACGTGCGTCGAGGGCATTCGTCGATAAGAGCGTGAGCGTCATCGGCGTTCGTCGATCTGTGCACGTGCGTAGTCGGCGTTCGTCGATAAGCGCATGAGCGTCATCGGTGTTCGTCGATCCGCACGTGCGTTGTCGGCGTTCATCGATCCGAGCGCGCGCATCATCGGCCTTCGTTGATCCATGTGCGTGCGTCATCGGCGTTCTTCGATAAGCGCACGAGCATCATCGACGTTCGTCAATCCACGTGTGTGTCATCCGTGTTCGTCGAACTGTGCGTGCATCGTTAGCATTCGTCGATCCGTGCACACACATCATCGGCGTTCATTGATCCGAGCGCGCGCATCATCGGCATTCGTTGATCCATGTGTGCGCGTCATTGGCATTCTTCGATATGCGCACGAGCATCGTCGGCGTTCGTCGATCCGCGCGCATGTCATCCGCGTTCGTCGAACTGAGCGTACATCGTTAGCATTCGTCGATCCGCGCACATGCGTCGTCAGCATTCGTTGATCCACGGGCGTGTCGTTGGCGATCATCGATCCGTGCGTACGTCATCTGTGATCATCGATCCAGGCGTGTGATGTCCGTGTCCATTGATCCGGGTGCGTGAGTCATCGGCGTTCTTCGATCCGCATGCATGTCGTTGGCGTTCATCGATAAGCACGCGAGCGTCGTCAGCATTCGTCGATCCATGTGCGCTTCATCGGCGATCGTAAATCTGCGTGGGCGTCATCAGCGATCGTCGATCAGCGCGTGCATCGTCGACGTTCATCGATAAGTGCGTGAGCATCATCAGCATTCAACGATCCGCACGCGCACGTCATCAGCCTTCGTCGATAAGCACGTGAGCGTCGTCGGCATTAGTTTATCTGCACGCGCGTCTTTGGTTCATAGATCCGTGCGTGCATGTCATCGGCGTTCATCGATCCACGCGCGCACGTCGTTGGCGTTCTTCGATCCGCGCACATGTCGTCGGCTTTCGTCAATCCACGCATGCATCGTCTGCGTTCATTGATTCGCACACGATGTCGGCATTCGTCGATACGTGGGTGCGTCGTTGGTGATCATAATCCGTGCGTACATCGTCTGTGATCATCGATCTGCATGCATGTCATCCGCGTTCGTCGATCCGTGCGTGTGAGTCATCGGTGTTCGTCAATCCGCACGTGCGTCATCGGCGTTCATCGATAAGTGCACGAGCGTAGTCGGCGTTCGTCGATCTGCGTGTACATCGTCGGCATTCATCAATAAGTGCTCACGCGTCATTGGCGTTCATCGATCCACGCGTGCACGATGTCGGCGTTCGTCAATCCGCTCGTGCGCGTCATCGGCGTTCGTTGATACCCCCACGTGTGTCATCGGCATTCGTTGATCCGCTCATGCGCGTCGTCGGCGTTCGTCAATCCACGCGCACAAGACGTTGGCGTTTGTCGTTCCGCTCGTGCGCGTCATTGGCATTTGTCAATCCTCATGCGCACCACATAGGCCCTCATCGATCCGCGCATGGGCGTCATTGGCGTTCGTCGATCCAAGTGCGAGCGTCGTCATCGTCGGCGTTCATTGTTCCGCATGCACAACAATGGCGTACATGGATCCGCACACGCATCTTCGGCTTTCGTCAATCCGCACGCACGTCATCCATGTTCGTTGATCTGCACGCGATGTCGGCGTTCATCAATCCGAGGGTGTGTCGTTGGTGATCATTGATCCACGCATTTATCGTCTGCATTCATCGATCCACACGCATGTCGTCCGCGTTCATCGATCCCGGAGCGTGAATCATCGGCATTCGTCGATCCGCACATGCGACGTTGGCGTTCATCGATAAGCGCGCGAGCATCGTTGGCGTTCGTCAATCCACCTGCGCATCGTCAGCCATCGTCAATCTGGGTGGGCGTCATCCGTGTTCATCGATCCGTGCGCGCTTTGCCCGCGTTCTTCAATCTGCAAGCAACGTCGGCGTTCGTCGATCCGCAGGCACATCGTTGGCGATCGTTGATCCACGCGTACATCATCTGCAATCGTCGATCTTCGCGTGTGTCATCCGCATTCGTCGATCCGTGCATGTGAGTCATCAGCATTCGTCGATCCACGCGTGCATCATCAGCGTTCATCGATAAGTGCGTGCACATCCTCGGCGATCTTCGATCCGCGTGCATGTCATCGGCGATTGTCAATCTGCGCGTGCATCATCGGTGTTCATTGATAAGCACGCGTGCATTTTTGGCGTTCATCGATCCGCGCGCGCGTGTTTGGCTTTCGTCGATCCGCACGCGCGTCGTTGCCGTTTGTCGATAAGCACGTGAGCATCTTCGGCCTTCGTTGATCCACGCACGCATCTTTGGTGTTCGTTGATCTGTGCACGTGCATCGTTGGCGTTCATCGATCCGCACGCGCGTCATCGGCGTTTGTCGATAAGTGCACGCCCGTCGTCGGCGTTCATCGATCATGCGTGCGCATCGTCGGTGTTCATTGAGCCATGCGCACGACATCAGCATTCATCGATCCGCGCGTGCGTCGTCCGCGTTCGTCGATCCACATGCGAAGTCGGCATTCATCGATCCGCGGGCACATAGTTGGCGATCGTCGATCCACGTGTACGTCGTCTGCAATCATCGATCCACGCACGTGTCATCCGCGTTCGTCGATCCGCACGCGCGCGTTGTCGGCGTTCGTCGATCCACACACGACATCAGCATTCATCGATCCACGAGCGCACGTCATCGGTGTTCCTTGTTCCACGCGCACAACAATGGCGTACATCAATCCGCGCGCACGTCTTCGGCTTTCATCGATCCAAACTCACGTCATCCGCGTTCATCGATCCGCACACGACGTCGGCGTTCGTGGATCCGCGGTCGTGTCATTGGCGATCATCGATCCGCGTGTGTGACATCCGCGTCTGTCGATCCGGGCACGTGAGTCATCGGCGTTAGTCGGTCCGCGCACGCATCTTTAAGGTTCGTTGATCCGTGTGCGCGTGTCATCTGCATTCGTCGATCCATGCACGTGCGTCATCGGCGTTCTTCGATCCGCACGCGCGTCGTCGGTTTACGTCGATCCACACAAGCGTTGTCCACGTTCATCGATCCACACACGACATCGGCATTCGTCAATATGTGGGCGCATCGCTGGCGAACGTCGATCCGTGCGTACATCATCTGTGATCGTCGATCCACGCGCGTGTCATCCACGTTCGTCGATCCACATGCATGAGTCATTGGTGTTCGTCGATCCGCGCGTTGTCATCGGCGTTCGTCGATAAGCACGTGAGCGTCGTCGGCGTTCGTACATCCACTCATGGGACTCGTCGTCGTTCATCGATCTGCGCACGCACGATGTTGGCGTTCGTCGTTCCGCTCGTGCCTATCATCGGCATTCGTCGATCCGCACACGCACGACATCGGCCATCATCGATCCGCGCGCGCGCGTCATCGGCGTTTGTCGATCCGCACGGGCACATCGTCGGCGTTCGTTGTTCCACGTGCACAACAATGGCGTACATTGATCCGCACGCACGTCTTCAGCTTTCGTCGATCTGCACTCACGTCATCCGCATTCGTAGATCCGCACGCGATTTCGGCGTTCATCAATCCACGGGCGTGTCGTTGGCGATCATCGATCCGCGCGTACGTCATCTGCGATCGTCAATCCACGCGCGTGTTGTCCGCGTTCGTCAATCCGGGCGCAGGAGTCATCGGCGTTCGTCGATCCGTGTGCGTGACGATGGCGTTCGTTGATAAGCGGGTGAGTGTCGTCGGCGTTCATCAATCCACGCGCGTGTCTTTGGCGTTCGTTGATCCTTGCGTGCGCGTCGTCTGCGTTCGTCGATCCATGCGCGTGCATCATCGGCGTTTGTCAATCCGCACATGCGTCAGTGATCGTTGATCAGCGCGTGCATCGTCGACGTTTGTTGATCTGCATGCGCAATTTTGGTTTTTGTTGATCTGTGCGTGCGCGTCATCGGTGTTCGTCGATAAGCGCATGAGCATCGTCGGTGTTTGTCGATCTGTGCGCGTGTGTAGTCACCGTTCGTCGATAAGCACATGAGCGTCTTTGGCATTCGTCGATCCGCGCACGCGTTGTCCGCATTCGTCGATCCGAGCGTACGCGTCATCGACATTCGTTGATCCATGTGCGCACGTCATCGGCGTTCTTAGATAATCGCATGAGCGTCGTCAGCATTCGTCGTTCCGCGCGCATGTCATCCGCGTTCATCAAACTGAGCGTGCGTCGTTAGTGTTGGTCGATCCGTGCACACGCGTCTTCCGTGTTCGTCGATCTGAGCGCACGTTGTTGGCATTCGTCGATCCACGCGCACGTCATCGGCGTTCATCGATACGTGTGTGCGTCATCGGCATTAACGCATCCACGCATGCGTCGGCAGTATTTGCCGATCCGCACGCCCATCATCGGCGTTCGTCGATTCACGTGTGCACGCCATCGGTGTTCGTCGATCCACGTGCTTGTGTCATCGGCGTTCGTCGATCCACGCATGCGCTTCGTCGGCATTGTTCGATCCACGTGCGCGCGTCATCGGTGTTCGTCGATCCGCGTGCGCGAAGTCGGCGTTCGTCGATCCGCACATGTGTCATCAGCTTTCATCGATCCGTGCGCACATCATCCGTGTTCGTCAATCCGCACACAATGTTGGCGACCGTCGATCCACGGGAGCATTGTTGGCGATTGCCGATCCGCGCGTACGTCATCTGCGATTGTTGATCCACGTGCGTGTCCACCGCGTTCGTCGATCCATGCCCGTGAGTCATCGGCGTTCATCGTTCCGCACACGTGTCATTGGCGTTCGTCAAACCGCGCACGTGCGTTGTCAGCGTTCGTCGATCCACACGTGCACGTCATCGGCATTGGTCGATCCACGTGCGTGACGTTGGCGTTCATCAATCCACGTGTGAGCGTCATCGGCTTTCGTCGATCCGCACGCGCGTCTTTGGTTTTCATTGATCCGTGCACGTGTGTCATTGGCATTCATCGATAAGAGCATGAGCATCATCGGCGTTCATCAATCTGTGCACGTGTGTAGTCGGCGTTCGTCGATAAGCGCATGAGCGTCATTGGCGTTCGTCGATCCACACGTGCGTCATCGGCATTCATCGATCCGAGCGTGCACGTCATCGGCATTTGTTGATCCATGTGCGTGCATCATCGGCATTCTTCGATAAGCACACGAGCGTCATTGGCATTCGTCGATCCACGCGCGTGTCATCCGCGTTCATCGAACTGAGCGTACATCGTTAGTATTTGTCGATCTGCGCACATGCATCGTCAGCATTCGTCGATCCGCGGGTGTGTCGTTGGCGATCGTCGCTCGCGCATACGTCATCTGCGATCATCGATCCGTGCGCGTGACGTCTGCATCCATCGATCCGGGTGTGTGAGTCATCGGCATTCTTCGATCCGCATGCACGTCGTCGGCGTTCATCGATAAGCATGCGAGCATCGTCGGCGTTCGTCGATCCGCGTGCGCTTCGTCGGCGATCATCAATCTGCATGGGCGTCGTCGGCGATCATCGATCAGCAAGCGCATCGTCGGCGTTCGTCGATAAGTGCGTGAGCGTCATCGGCGTTCATCGATCTGCGTGCGCACATCATCAGCCTTCGTCGATAAGCAGGTGAGCGTTGTCGGCGTTAGTCGATCCACGTGCGCGTCTTTGGGGTTCGTAGATCCGTGCGCGCGTGTCATCGGCGTTCATCGATCCGAGCGCGCACGCCATCGGCGTTCTTCGATCCGCGCGCACGTCATCGGCTTTCGTCGATCCACACACGCATCGTCCGCATTCATCGATCCGCACACGACGTCGGCATTCGTCGATATGTGGGCGCGTCATTGGCGATCATCGATCTGCATGTACATCGTGTGATCCTCGATCCGCATGCGTGTCATCCGCGTTCGTCGATCCGTGCGCGTGAGTCATCAGTGTTCGTTGATCCATGTGTGCATCATCAGCGTTCGTCGATAAGCGCGTGAGCATCGTCGGCATTCGTCGATCTGCGTGCGCATCGTCGGCATTCATCAATAAGCACTCACGCATCATCGGCATTCATCGATCCACGCGCGCATGACGACGGCGTTCGTCAACCCACTCGTGCACGTCAACGGCGTTCTTCTATACTCGCACGCGTGTCGTTGGTATTCGTCGATCCGCTCATGCGCGTCATCGGCGTTCGTCGATTCGTGCACGCACGACGTTGGCGTTCATCATTCCGCTCGTGCGCATCATCGGCATTTGTCCTTCCACGTGCGCATGACATAGGCCCTCGTCGATCCGTGCGTGTGCATCATTGGCGTTCATCGATCCGTGAGCGAGCGTTGTCGGCTTTCATCTTTCCGCACGCACAACAATGGCGTACGTGGATCCGCGTGCGCGTCTTCGGCTTTCGTTGATCCACACGCACGTCATCCGTGTTCGTCGATCCGCACGCGATGTCAGCGTTCGTCAATCCGAGGGCGTGTCATTGGCGATCATCGATCCACGTGTTTATCATCTGCAATCATCGATCCACGCGCGTGTCATCCACGTTCGTCGATCCCGGCGCGTGAATCATCGGCGTTCATCGATCCGCAAACGCGACGTTGGCATTCATTGAAAAGCGCGCGAGCGTCGTCGGCATTCATCGATCCGCCAGCGCGTCGTCAGCCATCGTCAATCTGGGCAGGCATCGTCCACGTTCGTCAATCCGCACGCGCGTTGCCTGCGTTCTTCGATCCGCACGTGACGTCGGCGTTCATCGATCCACGGGCACATTGTTGGCAATCGTCAATCCGCGCGTACGTCGTCTGCGATCGTCGATCCACGTGCGTGTCGTCCGCATTCGTCGATCCGTGCGCTTGAGTCATCGGCATTCGTCGATCCGCGTGCGCATCATCGGCGTTCGTCGATAAGCACGCGCATGTCATCGGCGTTCTTCGATCCACGTGTGCATCATCGGCGATCGTCAATCTGCGCACGTGTCATCGGCGTTCATCGATAAGCACGTGCGCATCTTTGGCATTCTTCGATCCACACGCACGTGTTTGACGTTCGTCGATCCGCGCGCACTTGTCATCGGCGTTTGTCGATAAGCGCGTGAGCGTCTTTGGCGTTCGTTGATCCATGCACGCGTCTTTGGAGTTCGTTGATCCGTGCACGTGAATCGTCGGCGTTCATCGATCTGTGCGTGCGTCATCGGTGTTCGTCGATAAGTGCGAACGCATCATCAGCGTTCGTCGATCCATGCGTGCGCATCATCGGCGTTCGTTGAGCCGTGCGAGCGACATCAGCATTCGTCAATCCGCACGTGTGTCGTCCACGTTCGTCGATCCACATGCGATGTCAGCATTCGTCGATCCGCAGGCACGTCATTGGAGATCATCGATCCACGCATAAGTCGTCTGCAATCGTCGATCCACTCATGTGTCATCCGCGTTCGTCGATCCGCACGCGTGCGTCGTCGGCATTCGTCGATCCACGTGCATGACATCGGCGTTGGATGTCCTGCGGATTTGCCGATCCACGCGCGCACGACATAGGCCCTCGTCGATCCATGCGTGCGCGTCATTGGCGTTCGTCGATCTGCGAGCGAGTGTCATCAGCGTTCGTCGTTCCACACGCACAACAATGGCGTACATGGATCCGCACGCGCGTCTTCGGCTTTCGTCGATCCGCACACACGTCATCCGTGTTCGTCCATCCGCACGCGATGTCGGTGTTCATCAATCTGAGGGCGTGTCATTGGCGATCATCGATCCACGTGTTTATCGTCTGCGAACATCGATCCACACGCGTGTCATCCGCGTTCGACGATCCCGGCACGTGAATCATCGGCGTTCATCGATCCGCCCACGCGACGTTGGTGTTTGTCGATAAGTGCGCGATCATCTTCGGTGTTTTTTGATCCGCCTGCGCGTCATCAGCCATCGTCAATCTGGGCGGGTGTCGTGTGCATTTGTCGATACGCGCGCGCGTTGCCCGCATTCTTCGATCTGCACGCGATGTCGGTGTTCGTTGATCCGTGGGCACATCGTTGGCGATCATCGATCTACGCGTACATCATCTGCGATCATCGATCCGCATGCGTGTTGTCCGCATTCGTCGATCCGCGCGCGTGAGTCATCGGCATTCGTCAATCCACACGCACGTCGTCGGCGTTCGTCGATAAGCGCGCGTGCGTCATCGGCGTTCTTCGATCCATGTGTGCTTCGTCGGTGATCATCAATTTACCCGCGTGTCATCGGCGTTCATCGATAAGCACGCGCGCATCTTTGGCCTTCGTCGATCCGCGCACACTTGTTTGGCATTCATCGATCCGCGTGCGCATCGTTGGCATTTGTCGATAAGCGCGCGAGCATCTTTGGCGTTCATTGATCCACGCACGTGTCTTTGGTGTTCGTTGATCCGTGCACGTGCATCATCGGCGTTCATCGATAAGTGCGCGTGCGTCGTCGGCGTAGTCGATCCATGCGTGTGCGTCATCGGCGTTCGTTGATCCGCGTGCGTGACATCGGCGTTCGTCGTTCCACGCGCGTGTCATCCGCGTTCGTCGATCCACATGCGACGTCGGCATTCATCGATCCGCAGGCACGTCGTTGGCGATCCGTGCATAAGTCGTCTGCAATCGTCGATCCACGTGCATGTCGTCCGCGTTCGTCGATCCTCACGTGCGCGTCATCGCCGTTCAATTATCCGCGTGCACGACATCGGCGTTCGCCGATCTGCATGCGTGTCATCGGCTTTCATCGATCCGCGCACGCATCATCTGTGTTTGTCGATCCGGACGTGACGTAGGCCTTCGTCGATCCGAGGGCGTGTCGTTGGCAATCGTTGATCCGCGCGTACGTCATCTGCGATCGTTGATCCGCGTGCGTGACGTCCGCGTCCATCGATCCGGGCAAGTGAGTCATCGGCATTGGTCGATCTGCACGTGCGTCTTTGGGGTTCGTTGATCCGTGCAAGCGTGTCATCGGCGTTCGTTGATCCGTGCGCGCGCGTCGTCGGCGTTCTTCGATTCGCGTGCGCGTCGTCAGCTTTTGTCGATCCACGCACGCATTGTCCGCATTCATTGATCCGCACACGACGTCGGCATTCGTCGATATGTGGGCGTGTCATTGTTGATCGTCGATCCACACGTACATCGTCTGTGATCGTCGATCCGCGTGCGTGTCATCCGCGTTCGTCGATCCGCATGCGT
This sequence comes from Catagonus wagneri, assembly GCA_004024745.2. Lineage (NCBI taxonomy): Eukaryota > Metazoa > Chordata > Mammalia > Artiodactyla > Tayassuidae > Catagonus > Catagonus wagneri. The sequence goes on from PVHT020003538.1 coordinate 142,850, forward strand.
GAGTCATCGGTGTTCGTCGATCTGCGTGTGCGTCATCGGAGTTCATCGATAAGTACGCAAGCGTCATCGGTGTTCATCGATCTGCGTGCACATCATCAGCATTCGTCAATAAGCGCTCGTGTGCGTCATCGGCATTCGTCGAAAAGCGCGCGAGGGTCATCAGCGTTCGCCGATCTGCGCGCGCATTTTTAGTTTTTGTTGAACTGTGCGCGCGTGGTCAGCGTTCGTCGATAAGCACATGAGCATTGTCAGCTTTCGTCGATCTGTGTGCATGTGTAGTCGGCGTTCATCGATAACCGCATGAGCGTCTTCGGCATTCGTCGATCCACGCGTGCGTCATCCACATTCATCGATCCGAGTGCGCGCGTCATCGGCATTCGTTGATCCATGTGTGCATGTCGTCGGCGTTCTTTGATAATCACATGAGCATCGTCGGCATTCATCGATCCGCACGCACGTCATCTGCGTTCATCAAACATAGCGTGCGTCATTAAGTTCATTAAGTTCGTCGATCCGCGCACACGCGTCGTCCGTGTTCGTCGATCTGAGCGCGCGTTGTTGGCGTTCGTCGATCCGTGCGCATGTCATCGGCGTTCGTCGATACGTGCGTGCTTCGTCGGCATTAACGCATCCACACGCGCGTCGTCAGTGTTTGCCGATCCGCACACCCATCGTCGGCGTTCGTCGATTCACGCACGCGTGCCATCGGCGTTCGTCGATCCGCGTGCTCGCGTCGTTGGCATTCGTCGATCCGTGCACGCGCTTCGTCGGCATTGGTTGATCCACACGTACGCGTTGTCGGCGTTCGTCGATACGTGCACGTGAAATCGGCATTTGTCGATCCGCATGCGTGTCATCAGCTTTCGTCGATCCGCACGCGCGTCATCTGTGTTCATCGATCTGCACACGACATCGGCGTTCGTCGATCCACGGGAGCATTGTTGGCGATCGCCGATCCACGCGTTTGTTGATCCGCATGCATGTCGTCAGCTTTCGTCGATCCCCGTGCGCGTCATCTCTGTTCGTCGATCCGCACGCGACGTCGGCGTTCGTCGATCCACGGGAGCGTTGTTGGCGATCGCCGATCCGCGCGTACATCGTCTGCAATCGTCGATCCATGCGCGTGTCCTCCGCGTTCATCGATCCACGCCCGTGAGTCATCGGCGTTCATCAATCCGCACACGCGTCATCAGCGTTCGTCGAACCGCGTGCGCACTTTTTGGCATTCGTCGATCCGTGCGCGTGCTTCATCGGCGTTCGTTGATCCGCGCATGCACGTCATCGGCGTTCGTCGATCCACATGCGTGACATCAGCGTTCGTTGAACCGCGCGTGAGCATCGTCGGCTTTCATTGATCCGAACGCGCGTCGTCCACGTTCGTCGATCCGCACACTACGTCGGCATTCGTCGATCCGCGGGCACGTGGTTGGCGATTGTCAATCCGCGCGTACGTCGTCTGTGATCGTCGATCCGCATGCGGGTCGTCCGCGTTCATCGGTCCTCACGCGTGTGTCATCGGCATTCGTCGATCCGCGCACATGTCGTCGGCATTCGTCAATAAGTGCACGAGCGACGTCGGCATTCTTCGATCCGCGTGCTCGTTGTCGGTGATCATCATTCTGTGCGCACGTCATTGGCATTCCTCAATAAGCACGCGAGCGTCATCGGCGTTCGTCGATCCACGTGCACGACGTTGGTGATCATCGATCCTCGCGCGTGTCATCCGCTTTCGTCGCATGTCATCGGTAATCGTCGATCTGCACGTGCATCATCAGCGTTCGTCGATCTGCGTGCACATTTTCCACATTCGTCGATCTGTGTGCGCGTTCGTCGATCCGCATGCGACATCGGCGTTCGTCGATCGGCGGGCACGTCCTTGGCGATCGTCGATCCGTGCGTACGTCGTCCGCGATCATCGATCTGCGCGTGTGTCGTCCGCATTTGTCATCCACACGTGTGAGTCATCGGCGTTCATCAATCGGCATGCATGTCGGCATTCGTAAATAAGCACGCGAGCATCGTCGGCGTTCTTCGAAGCGCGGTCGTGTCTTCGGCGATCGTCAATCTGCACGCACGTCATCGGCATTCGTCGATCTGCGTGCACATCGTCAGCGTTCCTTGATAAGCACACGAGTGTCGTCGGCATTCGTCGATCCACACGTGCGTCGTCGGCGATCATCGATCCACGCGCGCGTTATCCGCGTTCGTCGATCCGCACGCATGTCGTCAGCAGCCGTCGATCTGCGTGCGCGTCATCGGCGTTCATCGATCTGCGTGCGCGTCGTCGGCGTTCGTTGATAAGCGTGCGAGCGTCATCGGCGATCGTCGATCCGCGCGCGCATCTTCCGCATTCGTCGATCCGCGCGCACATCATCGGCAATCATCGATCACCGCACGCGTCGTCGGCATTGGTCGATCCATGCACGCGTGTCATCGGCGTTCGTCTATCTGTGTGCGCGTCGCCGGTGATCGTCGATCAGCGCGCGCATCGTCGGCGTTCGTCGATAAGCGCGTGAGCATCTTCGGCGTTCGTTGATCCGTGTGTGCGTCTTTGGCGTTCGTTAATCTGTGCGCGTGCATCGTCGGCTTTCATCGATTCGTGTGCGCGTCGTCAGCATTCGTCGATAAGTGCGCGTGCGTCATCGGCATTCATCGATCCACGCGTGCGCGTCATCGGCGTTCATTGATCTGCACGCATGACATCGGCATTCATCGCTCCGCGCGCGCGCGTCATCCACGTTCGTCGATCCGCACGCAACGTCGGCTTTCGTCGATCCGCGGGCACGTCGTTGGCGATCGTCGGTCCGCTTGTAAGTCGTCTACATTCGTCTCTCCACGTGCGTGTCATCCGCATTCATCAATCCGCATGCGCGCATCTTCAGCATTCATCGATCTGCATGCACGACATCGGCGTTCGTCGATCC
>PVHT020003538.1:149307-160227 GCA_004024745.2 Catagonus wagneri
GCACTTTTGGTTTTTGTTGATCCGTGCACGCGCGTCATCGGCGTTCATCGATAAACACATGAGCGTCGTCGGCGTTCGTTGATCTGTTCGCGTGCATAGTCGGCGTTCGTCGGTAAGCACATGAGCATCTTTGGCGTTCGTCGATCTGCGTGCGCGTCATCCGCATTCATCGATCCGAGCGCACGCGTCATCAGCATTCATTGATCCATGTGCGCACATCGTCGGCGTTCTTTGATAATCGCACGATCGTCATCGGCGTTCGTCGATCAGCGCGTGTGTCACCCGCATTCGTCAAACTGAGCGTGCGTCGTTAGTGTTCATCGATCCGTGCACACGCGTCGTGCGTGTTCGTCGATCTGAGCATGCGTTGTCGGCGTTCGTCGATCCGCGTGCATGTCATCGGTGTTCGTCGATCCGTGCACGCGTCGTCGGCGTTAACCCATCCGCGCGCGCATCGTCGGTGTTTGCTGATCCACACGCGCATCATCGGCGTTCGTCGATCCGTGCGCATGCGTCATCGGCGTTCGTCGATCCACGAGCGCGCGTCGTCGGCGTTCGTTGTTCCACACACACAACAATGGCATACATCGATCCACGCGTTCATCGATCCACGTACCCGCTTCATTGGCATTGGTCGATCCACGCACGCGCGTCATCGGCATTCATCGTTACGCGCGCGCGAAGTCGGCATTCATCGATCCGCGTGCATGTCGTCGGCTTTCGTAGATCCGCGTGCGCGTCATCCGTGTTCGTCGATTCACACGCAACGTTGGCGTTCATCGATCCATGGGAGCGTTGTTGGCGATCGCTGATCCGCGCGTACGTCATCTGCGATCGTCGATCCGCACGCGTGTCCTCCGCGTTCGTTGATCCGCACCCGTGAGTCATCGGCGTTCATCGATCTGCACGCGCGTCATCAGCGTTCGTCGAACCGGGCGCGTGCATCATCAGCGTTCGTTGATCTGTGCGCGTGCTTCATCGGCGTTTGTCGATCCGCGCGTGCGCGTCATCAGCATTCATCGATCCGCGTGCGTGACGTCAGCGTTCATCGATCTGTGCGCGAGCGTCGTCGGCTTTCGTCGATCTGCACGCGCGTCGTCCGCGTCCGTCGATCCGCACGCTACATCGGCGTTCATCGATCCGCGGGCACGTCGTTGGCGATCGTCGATCCGCGCGTACGTCGTCTGCGATCTTCGATCCGCGTGCAGGTCATCCACGTTCGTCGATCCGGGCGCGTGAGTCAACGGCGTTCGTCGATCCGCGCACGCGATTTTGGCGTTCGTCGATAAGCATGCGAGCGTCGTCGGCGTTCATTGATCCGCGTGCGTGTCATCGGCGATCGTCAATCTGCATGGGCGTCATCGGCGATTGTCGATCTGCGTGCGCTTCGTCGGCGTTCGTCGATAAATGCCCGAGCGTAATTGTCGTTCGTCGATCCGCGCGTGCATCTTTGGCGTTCATTGATACACCCGCGCGCATTGTCTGCGTTCGTTGATAAGCATGTGAGCGTCATCAACGTTCGACGATCCACGCGCGCACGTTGTCGGCGTTCGTTGATCTGAGCGCGCGTCATCAGCGATCGTGGATCCGCACGCGCATCTTCGGCGTTCGTCGATGCACGTGTGCGTTGTCGGTGTTCGTCGATCCGCACGCGCGACGTCAGCGTTCGTCGATTCAGGCATGTGAGTCATCGGCGTACGTTGATCCACACGCGATTCGTCGGCGATCGTCGATCCACGTGCGCGTCTTTGGCGTTCGTTGATCCGTGCACGCACGTCGTCAGCGTTCGTTGATCCACGCACGCGCATCATTGGCGTTCGTCAATCCGCACACGCGTCGGCGATCGTTGATCAGCGTGTGCATCGTCGACGTTCGTTGATCCGCATGCGTTGCTTTGGTTTTCATAGATCCTTGCGTGCGCGTCGTCGGCATTCATCAATAAGCACGTGAGCGTCATCGGCATTCGTCGATCTGTGCGCGTGCGTAGTCCATGTTCATCGATAAGTGCATGAGCGTCATCGGCGTTCGTCGATCCGCACATGCGTTGTCGGCGTTTGAGGATCCGCGCGTGTGCATCATTGGCGTTCGTCGAACCGCGAGTGAGTGTCGTCGGCATTAGTGGTTCTGCACGCACAACAATGGCGTACGTCGATCCGCACGCGCTTCTTCAGCTTTCGTCGATCCGCACGCACGTCTTCCGTGTTCGTCGATCAGCACGTGATATCGGTGTTCATCAATCCACGGGCATGTCATTGGCGATCGTCGATCCGCACGTATATCGTCTGCGATCATCGATCCACGCGCGTATCATCTGCCTTCGTCGATCCGGGCGCGTGAGTCATCGGCGTTCATCGATTCACACACGCGACATTGGCGTTCATCGATAAGTGCGCGAGCGTCATCGGCGTTCGTCGATACGCGTGCGCGTCATCGGCCTTCGTCAATCTGGGTGTGCGTCGTCCACGTTCGTCGATCCGTGTGCGTGTTGTCCGCATTCTTCAATCCGCACGTGACGTCGGCATTCGTCGATCCGTGGGCACATCGTTGGCGATCGTTGATCCGCGCGTACCTCGTCTGCGATCGTCGATCCGCGCACGTGTCATCCGCATTCGTTGATCTGCGTGCGTGAGTCATCAGCATTCGTCGATCCGCGTGCGCATCATCAGCGATTGTTAATCTGCGCGTGCATCATCGGCGTTCATCAATAAGCATGTGCGCATCTTTGGCATTCATCAATCCACGCACACGTGTTTGGCGTTCGTTGATCCACGCGCGCGTCGTCGGCGTTTGTTGATAAGCACGCGAGTGTCTTTGGCATTCGTTGATCCACGCACGCATCTTTGGCGTTCATTGATCCGTGCACGCGCATCGTCAGCGTTCATCGATCCACGCGCACGTCGTCGGCGTTCGTCCATAAGTGCACGAGCGTCGTTGGCATTCGTCGATCCATGCGTGCGCGTCGTCGGCATTAGTTGATCCGCGTGCGATATCGGCGTTCATCGATCCACGCGCGCATCATCCGCGTTCGTCGATCCACCGGCGACGTGGGCGTTCATCGACCTGCGTGCGCATTGTCAGCGTTCGTCGATAAGCACCCAACCGTAACTGGCATTCGTTGATCCGTGCGTGCATCTTTGGCGTTCGTGGATACGCGCGTGCGCCTTGTCGGCGTTCATTGATAAGCACGTGAGCATCGTCGGCGTTCGTCGGTCCGTGCACGCACTTTGTTGGCGTTCGTCGATCTGAGCGCACGTCATCGGTGATCGTCGATCCGCGCACGCGTCGTCGGCATTCGTCGATCCGCACGTGCATCGTCGGTGTTTGTCGATCCGCACGTGCGATGTCAGCTTACTTCGATCCGGGCACGTGAGTCATCGGCATTCATCGATCCGCATGCGATTCGTCGGTGTTCATCGATCCACGTGCGCGTCTTTGGTGTTCGATGATCCATGCGCGCGGGTCGTTGCCATTCGTTGATCTGCGCGTGCGTCATCGGCGTTCGTCAATCCGCACATGCGTTGGCGATCATCGATCAGCGCGCGCATCGTTGACGTCGATCTGCGCGTGCGTCTTTGGTTTTTGTTGATCCGTCCGCGCACATCTTCGGCATTCGTCGATAAGCGGGTGAGCGTAGTCGGTGTTCGTCGATAAGCGCATGAGCGTCATCGGCGTTTGTCGATCCGTACGCGCGTCGTCGGCGTTCATCGATCCGAGCGTGCGCGTCATCGGCATTCGTTGATCCATGTGCGCGTGTCGTTGGGGTTCTTCGATAAGGGCACGAGCGTCGTTGGCGTCCATCGATCCGCACGCGTGTCGTTGGAGATCATCCATCCGCATGTACATCATCTGCGATCGTTGATCCACGCGTGTGACGTCCGCATCCGTCGATCCGGGCGTGTGAGTCATCGGCGTTCATCGATAAGCACGCGAGCGTCATCTGCGTTCATCAATCCACGTGTGCTTCATCGGCGATCGTCAATCTGCATGGGCGTCATCAGCGATCGTTGATCAGTGCGTGCATCGTCGGCGTTTGTCGATAAGTGCGTGAGCGTCATCGGCATTCATCGATCCGCACACGCACGTCATCAGCCTTCATCGATAAGCACGTGAGCATCGTCGGCGTTCGTCGATCCGCGCGCGCATCTTTGGGGTTCATTGATTCATGCACGCGTGTCGTCGGCGTTCATCGATCCACGCACGTGCGTCATCGGCGTTCTTCCATCTGCGCGCGCGTTGTCGGCTTTCGTCAATCCATGCACACGTTGTACGGGTTCATCGATCCGCACACGACGTCGGCATTCAGCGATACGTGGGCGCGTCGTTGGCGATCGTCGATCCGTGTGTACATCGTCTGTGATCATCGATCCGCACGCATGTCATCCGCGTTCGACGATCCGCATGCGTGAGTCATTGGTGTTCGTTGATCCGCGCGTGCATCATCGGCGTTCATCGATAAGTGCGCGAGCGTCGTCGGCGTTCGTCGATCTGCGTGCGCATCGTCAGCATTCGTCAATAAACACTCGAGCATCATCGGCGTTCATCGATCCGTGCGCATGAGTCATCGGTGTTCATCGTTCCGCGCGTGCATCATCGGCGTTCATCGATAAGTGCACAAGCATCGTCGGCGTTCATCGATCTGCGTGTGCGTCATTGGCATTCATCAATAACCACTCGCGTGTCATCGGCTTTCATCGATCCGCGCGGGCACAACGTCGGCGTTCGTTGATCCACTCGTGCATGTCATCGGCGTTCTTCGATCCCCGCGCGTGCGTCGTTGGCGTTCGTCAATCCACTCGTGCGCGTCGTCGGCGTTCGTCGATCCGCGCACGCACGATGTTGGCATTCGTCATTCCGCTCGTCCGCATCGTCGGCATTCGTTGACCTGTGCGTGCATGACGTCAGCCCTCGTCGATCCACGCACGTGCGATATCGGCATTCGTCGATCCACAAGCGCGTGTCTTTGGCGTTCATCGTTCCGCGTGCACAACAATGGCGTACATCGATCCGCGCGCGCGTCTTCGGCTTTCGTCGATCTGCACTCACGTCATCCGCGTTCGTAGATCCACACGCGACGTCGGCGTTCGTCGATCCGCGGGCGTGTTGTTGGTGATCATCGATCCGCGCGTACATCATCTGCGATTGTCGATCCACGCGCGTGTCATCCGCGTTCGTCGATCCAGGCACATGAGTCATTGGCATTCGTCGATCCGTGCGTGCAACGATGGCGTTCATTGATAAGCACGTGAGTGTCATCGGCGTTCATCAATCCACGCATGCATCTTTGGCGTTCGTTGATCCTTGCGCGTGCGTCGTCTGCGTTCATCGATCCACGTGCGCGCGTCATCGGTGTTCATCAATCCACACACACATCGGCGATCGTCGATCAGTGCGCACATCGTCGACGTTCGTCGATCTGCGCGCGCATCTTTGGTTTTCGTTGATCCGTGCACACGCGTCGTCGGTGTTCATCGATAAGCGCATGAGTGTCATCGGCGTTCATCGATCTGTGTGCGTTTGTAGTCGGCGTTCGTCAATAAGCGAATGAGCGTCTTCGGCGTTCGTCGATCCACACGCGCGTCATCCGCATTTGTCGATCCGAGCGCGTATGTCATCGGCATTCGTTGACCCATGTGCGCACGTCATCGGCATTCTTCGATAATCGCACGAGCGTCATCGGCGTTCGTTGATCCACGCGCGTGTCATCCGCGTTCGTCAAACTGAGCGTGGGTCGTTAGTGTTCGTCGATTTGCGCACACGCGTCATCCGTGTTCGTCGATCTGAGTGCGCGTTGTCGGCGTTAACACATCCGCGCGTGCTTCGTCGGCATTTGCTGATCCGCACACGCATCTTCGGCGTTTGTCAATTCGCGCGCACGCGCCATCGGCATTCATCGATCCGCGCGCACGCGTCATCGGCGTTCGTCGATCCGTGCACGTGCTTCATCGGCATTGGTCGATCCACACGCACACGTCATCGGCGTTCGTCAATCCGCGCGCGTGATGATGGCGTTCATTGATAAGCGTGTGAGCGTCATCGGTGTTCGTCGATCCACGCGCGTGTCTTTGGCTTTCGTTGATCCTTGCGCGTGCGTCGTCTGCATTCGTCGATCCACACACACGTCGGCGATCGTCGATCAGCGCGCGCAGCATCGACGTTCGTCGATCCGCACGCGCGTCTTTGGTTTTCATTGATCCGTGTGTGTGTGTCATCGGTGTTCGTTGATAAGCGCGTGAGCGTTGTCGGCGTTCGTCGATCTGTGCACGTGCATAGATTGCGTTCATCGATAAGCACATGAGCGTCAACGGCGTTCGTCGATCCGCACGTGCGTCGTTGGCGTTCGTCGATCCGAGCGCGTGCGTCATTGGCATTCGTTGATCCATGTGCGCATGTCGTCGGCGTTCTTCGATAAACGCACGAGCATCGTCGGCGTTCCTCGATTCGTGCACGTGTCATCAGTGTTAACCCATCCGTGCGCGCGTCGTCGGCGTTTCCCGATCTGCGCGCACGTTGTCGGCGTTCATCGATTCGCGCGCGCGCGCCATCGGCATTCATTGATCCGTGCGTGTGCGTCATCGGCGTTCGTCGATCTGCACACGCACTTCATCAGTGTTGGTTGATACACGCGTGCGCGTCGTCGGCGTTCGTCGATCCGCGCTCACGAAGTCGGCGTTCGTCGATCCGCGTGCGTGTCGTCGGCTTTCATCGATCCGTGCACGCGTCATCCGTGTTCGTCGATCCATGGGAGCGTTCCTGGCGATCGCTGATCCGCGCGTACGTCGTCTGCAATCGTCGATCCGCGCACGTGTCCTCCGCATTCTTTGATCCACCCCCGCAGGTCATCGGCGTTCGTCGATCTGCACGCACGTCGTCGGCGTTTGTCGATCCGCGCGTGCGCATCTTCGGCGTTCATCGATCCATGCGCGTGCTTCATCGGCGTTCATCGATCCACGTGTGCGCATCATTGGTGTTCGTCGATCCGTGTGCGTGATGTCGGCGTTCGTCGATGCGCGTGCAAGCATCGTCGGCTTTCATCGATCCGCACGTGCGTCGTCCGCATTCGTCAATCCACACGTGCATCGTCTGCGATCGTCGATCCGCACGCTTGACGTCCGCGTCCATCGATCCGGGCGTGTGAGTCATTGGCGTTCGTCGATCCACACGCGCGTCATCAGCGTTCATCGATAAGCACGCGAGCGTCATCGGCGTTCGTTGATCCACGTGCGCTCATCGGCAATTGACAATCGGCGTGGGCGTCGTTGGTGATTGTTGATCTGCGTGCGTGTCGTCGGCGTTCGTCGATAAGCGCGCGAGCGTCATTGGCATTCATTGATCCACGCGCGCATCTTTGGCGTTTGTTGATATGCGTGCACGCGTTTTCGGCATTCATTGATAAGAGCGTGAGCATCATCGGCGTTCGTCGATCCACACATGCAGGTTGTCGGCGTTCGTCGATCTGAGCATGCGTCATCGGCGATCGTCGATCTGCGTGCACATCATTGGCATTCGTCGATCTGCGCACGTGTCGTCGGCATTCTTCGATCCGCGTGCACGACATCGGCGTTTGTCGATCCAAACGCACGTCATCGGCTTTCGTCAATCCGCGCTTGCGTCGTCCGTGTTTGTCGATCCGGGCACGTGAGTCATCGGCGTTCGTCGATCCACACGCGATTCATCGGCGTTCATCGATCCATGCACGCGTCTTTGGCGTTCATTGATCCCTGCGTGTGTGTCGTCGGCATTTGTCGATCCACGCGCACGCGTCGTCGTCATTCGTCAATAAGTGTGCACGCATCATTGGCGCTCGTCGATCCGCGCATGCTTCGTCAGCGTTCGATCCGCGCGCCTGCGTCGTCGACATTCGTCGATCTGCATGCGCGTCATCGGCATTCGTTGATTCGTGCGCGCGCGTCATCAGCGTTCATCGATAAGCGCACGTGCGTCGTCGGCGTTCGTCGATCCACGCACGCGGGACGTCGACGTTCGTCGATCCCCACACACGTCATCAGTGATCGTCGATCCGTGCGGGCGTCATCGGCGTTTGTCGATCCGAACGCACGAGTCATCGGCATTTGTTGATCCGCGCGCGCGTCATTGCCGATCATTGATCCGAAGCGCGGGTCGTCGGCGTTCGTCGATCCACACGCGTGTCATCCGCGTTCGTCGATCTTAGCGCGCATTGTTGGCATTCATCAATCCACGCACACGCGTCGTCCATGTTTGTCGATCTGAGCACGCGTTGTCAGCGTTCATCGATCCGTGCGCACGTCATCAGCATTCGTCGATCCGCACGCACGTCATCGGCATTCGCCCATACACGCGCACGTCGTCGGCGTTCGTCGATCCACCTGGGCGTCGGCGTTCATCGATTCACGCGCATGCATCGTCGGCCCTAGTCGTTCCGCACGTGCGCGTCGTCGGCCCTCGTCGATCCGTGCGCGTGCGTCGTCGGCGTTTATTGATCCGCGTGTGCATTGTCGGCTTTCGTCGATCCGCACACGCGTCATCTGCGTTCATCGATCCGCACGTGACGTCGGCATTCGTCGATCCGTGGGTGCGTAGTTGGCGATCGTCGATCTCCACGTACGTCATCTGCGATTGTCGATCCGTGCACGTGTCGTCCGCGTTCTTCGATCTGGGCGCGTGAGTAATCGGCGTTCGTCAATCCATGTGCGCGACATCGACGTTCGTCGATAAGCACGCGAGCGTCGTCGGTGTTCATCGATCTGCGTATGCATCATCAGCGATCATCAATCTGCGTGCGCGTCATCGGCGTTCATCGATCTGTGTGTGCGTCATCGGCGTTTGTCGATAAGCGCGCAAGCATCGTTGGCATTCTTCGATCCACGCGCGCGTCGTCGGCGATCGTCGATCAGCACGCGCATCTTCCACGTTCATCGATCCACGCGCACGTCGTTGGCAATAGTCCATCTGCGCGTGCGTCGTTGGCGTTGGTCGATCCATGCGTGCGTCTTTGGTGTTCGTTGATCCGTGTGCGCGTGTCATCGGCATTCGTCGATAAGCGTGAGAGCGTCATTGGCATTCGTCAATCCACGCGTGCACGTCATCGGCCTTCGTCGATAAGCACGTGAGTGTCGTCGGCGTTCATCGATCCACGCGCGCGTCTTTGACGTTCGTCGATCCGAGCACGTGCATCGTCCGCATTCGTCGATCCGCACATGCGCATCGGTGGCATTCGTGGATCCGCATGTGTGCGTCATCGGCGTTCGTCGATAAGCACGCGCGTGTCGTCGGCGTTCGTTGATCTGCTGGCACATCGATGGCGATTGTCGATCCACACGTACATCGTCTGCAATTGTCGATCCGCGCGTGTGTCGTCCGCATTCATCGATCCGCGCACGTGAGTCATCGGCGATTGTCGATCCGCGCATGTGCATCATTAGCGTTCGTCGATAAGTGCACATGCGCCATTGGGGTTCGACGATACGCGCGCGCATCGTCAGCGTTTGTCGATAAGCGCTCGTGCGTCATCGGCATTCGTCGATCCACACGCGCACGACGTCAGTGTTCATCGATCCGTTCGTGCGCGTCGTCGGCGTTCGTCGATCCCCGCGCGCACATCGTCGGCATTCGTCAATAAGCACTCGTGCGTCGTCGGTGTTTGTCGATCCGCGCGTGCACGTCATTGGCGTTCGTTGATCCGCTCGTGCGCGTCATCGGCATTCGTCGATCCCCGCGTGTGCGTCGTCGGCGTTCATCGATAAGCGCGCGAGCATCATCGGCGTTTGTCGATCCCCGTGCGCGCATCGTTGGCATTCGTCGATAAGCGCACACGCGTCTTTGGCGTTTGTCGATCCATGCACGCACATCATCGGCGTTCATTGATCCGCGGGCACGTCATTGGCGATCGTCGATCCACGCGTAAGTCGTCTGCAATTGTCGATCCACGCGCGTGTCTTCCGTATTCGTCGATCCGCACGTGCGCGTCATCGGCGTTCGTCAATCCGCGCACACGACATCGGCGTTCGTCGATCCACACGCGATGTTGGCATTCGTCGATCCGCGGGCGTGTCGTTGGCGATCATCGAACCGCGTGTACGTCATCTGCGATTGTCGATCTGCGTGTACGTCATCTGCGATCATCGATCTGCGCGTGTGACGTCCGTGTTCATCGATCCGGGCGCATGAGTCATCAGCATTGGTTGATCCACAAGCACGTCGTCGGCGTTCATCGATAAGCACGTGTGCATCATCGGCGATCATTGATTAGTGTGTGAGCGTCATCGGCAATCGTCGATTCGTGTGCGCATCATCCGCGTTCGTCGATCCGCGCGCACATCTTCGGCAATAGTCAATTTGTGCGCGTGTCGTCGTCGTTGGTTGATCCGTGCGTGCGCGTCATCGGCGTTCGTCGATCCGCACGCGCATCCGCGATCGTCGATCAGCGCGCGCATCATCGACGTTTGTCGATCCGCGCGCATGTCTTTGGCGTTCGTTGATCCGTGCGCGTGCGTCATCGGCGTTTGTCGATAAGCGCGAGAGCGTCATCGGCATTCATCAATCTGCGCGCGCACGTCATCGGCCTTTGTCGATAAGCATGTGAGCGTCATCGGTGTTCATCGATCCGCGTGCGCATCTTTGGCGTTCATCGATACGTGTGCGCGCATCGTCAGCGTTCGTGGATCCGCGCATGCGCGTCGTCGGCGTTCGTCGACAAGCGTGCGCGCATCATCGGCGTTCGTAGATAAGCGCACGCATCATCGGCATTCATCGATCTGCTCGTGCGCGTCGTCGGCATTCGTCGATCCCCACGCATGCGTCATCGGAGTTCATCGATAAGCGCGCGAGCATCGTCGGCGTTTCTCGATCCCCGCGCGTGTGTCGTCGGCGTTCGTCAGTAAGCACGCGCGCTTCTTCGGCGTTGGTCGATCCGTGCACGTGTGTCATCGGCATTCGTCGATC